>CM038227.1:47390807-47755341 GCA_021442155.1 Cymbidium sinense | reverse complement strand
ACCTCAACTAAATTAAACCTAAGAATAAAATAAATAAATAAAAATAAACATAAATAAAATATAAAAAAAATTAAAATAAAAATCTAAACTTAAACCTAAAAATAAAATAAAATAAATTATTAAAAAATGAACTAAAATAAAATAAATAAAAACCTAAACTATACTAAAAAATAGAATAAACCTAATAATAAAAAACCTAAATAAAATAAAAAACTAACCATAAAATAAAAATATAATAAACCTAAAATCAAATAAAATAAAAACTAAATAAAACTTAAACCTAAAAAAATAAACATAAAAAACTTTAAAATAAATAAAAAAATAAGGTCAGGAGGCGCATCACAAGCAGGATGGGGATTTGATGTGATGGTGGATATGGAGGTGGTGGTCTGAGCAAGGTGGTATGGAGGCAAGAGGAGCGATTTGTTACCCATGTGGTGGCGAGGGAGAGATCGGGATATGATGGTGGATCCCGCCACTGAGAGGCCCCTGGTTCGATGGGAACCTGACAAACTAAATATCACCGATCCGATCAACTACTTATGAAACGGTGTCTTCACAGTAGAGATGGATCTAGTTATCTAGGGTTTTTGATTTGCTCTATGCCTGCTCATTTTTGATTTATGTCATCGCTTGTGTCTTAGAAAATTTGGTGTGTTTTTGGTTGATGAAATCCAAAAGATGAAATGTTGAATCTGAATTGGTTCTCTATTAAGAAAAAACCAAAAACCCTAAACTAAAAATTGAACATTAAACCTAAAACCTAAACTGTAAACCCCAAAACCTAAATACATTAAACTATAAACTCTAAACCCTAAACCCTAAACCCTAAAACCTAAACCCTAAACTCTAAACCCAAAACTCTAAATCCCCAAACCTAAACCCTAAACCCTAAACCCTAAACCCTAAACCCAAAACCCTAAACACTTAACTAACCCTAAACCCTTAACGCTAAACCATAAACCCCAAAAAGCTAAAAATCAAATCCTAAACTAAATAAAATGTAAAAATAAAATAAATAAGAAAACCAAAACCAAAAAAAATTAAAAAATTAAAAATTAAATATAAAAACTAAACTAAAATAAAATAAATAAAAACATAAACTAAACTGAAAAATAAAATAAACCTAAAAATAAAAAACCTAAATAAAATAAAAACTACATGTAAAATTAAAATAAAATAGATCTAAAATAAAATAAAATAAAATAAAAACTAAATAAACACCTAAACCTAAAAACTAAAACTCAAACATAAACTTAAAATAAACCTACACCTAAACTAAAATAAGCTAAACTAAAATAAAAAAAATATAAACCTAAACTTAAAATAAACTAAACCTAAACCCTAAACTAAATAAAATAAAATGAACAAAAAAAAACCTAAACCTAAACTAAAAACTAAAACCTAAAAATAAACCTAAATTAAAAACCTAAAACCTGAACCTAAAAAAATAAAATAAAAACCTAAGCCTAAACCTAAGGAAAAAAACCTAAACCTAAAAAAACAAAACTAAACTAGAAAATAAACATAAACCTAATCTAAAACCTAAAAAATAAACTAAAATAAAGAAAACCTAATCTAAAATAAATAAACTAAAAATAAATTAACTAAACTAAATAAAAATAAAAAATAAAGATAAGTAAAAATAAAAAATAAAAAAACTAAAATATATAATAAATAAACCTAAACCTATCAATTTACTTAATTTATAAAAAACCCTAAACCCCATGCCCTAAACTCCAAATCCTAAACCCTAAACCATAAAACTAACCATAAACTTACAACCCTAAACCCTAAATCCAAAGCCTTAAACCGTAAACCCTAAACCCTAAATACTTAAAAACCTAAACCTAAAGTAAATAAAACCTAAAAATAAAATAAATAAAAAATCCTAAACCTAAATAAAATGAAATAAAACAAAATCAACACCTAAACAAAAAATGAAACCTATACCTAAAAATAAAATAAATAAAACTATAAAAAAACTAAAATAAATAAATAAAAACCTAAACTAAGCTAAAAAAATAAAATAAAGCTAAGAATAAAAACCTAAATGTAATAAAAACTAAATGTAAAATGAAAAAATAAACCTAAAATAAAATAAAATAAAAACTAAATAAAAACCTAAACCTAAAAAATAAACTTTAAAATAAAACCTAAAAATAAATATAAAATAAAACCCAAACCCAAACTAAAAAAAAAAACTTTTTCTAAAATAAAAATAAAATAAACAAAATAAAATAAACGTAAACCTAAACTAAGATAAACTAAACTAAAATAAATAAAACATAATCCTAAACCTAAAATAAACTAAACCAAACCCTAAATTAAATTAAATTAAATAAAGTAAAAAACCTAAACGTAAACTAAAAAATAAAACCTAAAATAAAAAGCTAAAACCTAAACCCTAAACCCTAAACCCTAAAAAGCTAAAAAACCTAAACCTTAACTAATTGAAACCTAAAAATAAAATAAATAAAAAAACCTAATCTAAAATAAAATAAATAAATAAAATAAAATAAAAACATAAACTAAAACCTAAACCAAAACCAAAGCCTAAAGAAGAAAATAAAATAAAAAATATTAACTAAACTAAAATAAAATAAATAAAATCCTAAACTAAACTAAAAAAATTAAAAACCTAACTAAAATAAAAATTAAACCAAAAATAAAAATAAAATAAACCTACAATAAAATAAAACAAACATTAAATTAAAACCTAAACCTAAAAATAAATAAAAAATAAAACGCATACCCTAAACTAAAAAAAAATATAAACCTAAAATAAAAATAAAATAAACCTAAACCTAAACTAAAAAAAATAAAATAAAATAAATAAAACATAAACCTAAACCAAAAGTAAATTATACCTAACATAAACTTAAACTAAATATAATATAATAAACTAAAAATGAAACTAAACCTAAAGTAAAAAATATTAGCTAAAAATAAACCTCAAATAAAAACCTAAAACCTAAACCTAAAAAAATAAATTAAAAACCTAAACCTAAACCAAAAAATAAAAAATAAAACCTAATCTAAAAAATAAAATAAAAATAAAACAAAATTAAAAAATAAACCTAAACCTAAACCTAAACCTAAAAAAAACTAAAATAAATAAACCTAAAATAAATAGATTAAACTAAATAAAAATAAATATAAACCTAAATAAAAATAAAAAATAAAATAGACTAAAATAATCAAAAATTAAACTAATAAATCAAAACCTACATGTTTACTTAATTTAAAAAAAATAAAATAAAAATAAAAAAATTCCTAAACCCGAAACCCCTAAAACTACAACCCTAAATCTTAAACCTGCAACCCTAAAACCCTATAACCCTAAACCCTAAACCCTAAACGCTAAATCCTAAACTCTAAACCTTAAACCATAAACCCTAAAACCTAAACCCTAAACCCCAAACCTTAAACTTTAAATGCTAAACCCAAAACCATAAACCCTAAAAACTTAGAAACCTAAAGCAAAATAAAATAAAACCTAAAAATAAAATAAATAAATAAACATAAACCTAAACTAAAACCTAAACCTAAACCTAAACCTAAACCTAAAAATATAATATAATAAAAATTAAAAACTAAACTAAAATAAAATAAATAAAAATGCAAACTAAACTAAAAAATAAAAAACCTAAATAAAATAAAAGCTAAACCTAAACTAAAGATAAAATAAACCAAAAATAAAATAAAATAAAAACTAAATAAAAAGCTAAACCTGAAAAATAAACCTAAAAATAAATATAAAATAAAACCAAATCTTTAAACTTAAGAAAAAAAAAAACAAAACCTAGAAAAAACCTAAACCAAAAATAAACTAAACCTAGACCTAAACCTAAACCAAACCTAAATAAAATAAAATTAACTAAAAAATGAACCTGAACCTAGAATAAAAAATAATACCTAATAAAAACCTAAAATAAAAACCTAAAACCTAAACCTAAAAAAAATAAAAACCTAAACCTAAACCTAAAAAATAAAATAAAAATAAAACTAAACCTAAACCTAAACCTAAAGATTAAACTAAAATAAATAAATTAAACTAAATATAAAAAAATAAAACTATGTAAAAACAAAGAAAATTAAACTTAAAAATAAACTAAATAAACTTAACCTACCAATTTATTTAATTTAAAGAAAAATTAAAAAAAAAAACCTTAACCCTAAACCTTAAACCTTGAGCTCTAAACCCTAAAACCCTAAACCATAAACCCTAAACCCTAAACCCTAAACCCTAAACCTTAAAACCATAAACCTTAAGCAAGCCCTAAACCCTAAGCTAACCCTAAACCCTAAACCTTAAATCCTAAATCCCAAAAATCCTAAACCGTAAAGCCTAAACACTAAACCCTAAACCCTAAATTCTAAACCCTAACCCTAAACCATAAACCCTAAAACCCTAAACCCTAAACCCTAAACCCTAAACCCTAAAAACCTAAAAACCTAAACCAAAATAAAATAAAACCTAAAAATAAAATAAAAAAACAAACTGAACCTAAATAAAATAAAAAATTAAATTAAATTAGAACCTAAATTAAAACCTAAACTTAAACCTAAAAATAAAATAAAATAAAAAAGAAAAATAAACTAAAATAAAAGAATGTAAAACCTAAGCTAAACTAAAAAATAAAATAAACATAAGAATAAAAAGACTTAATAAAATAAAAACTAAACGTAAAATAAAAATAAAATAAACCTAAAAGAAAATAAAATAAAAACTAAATAAAAACTTAAACCTAAAAAATAAGCCTAAAAATAAAGCTTAAAAATAAGCAAAAAAATAAAACCTAAACCCTAAGATAAAAAACTAAACCTAAAATAAAAAAATAAAGAAAATAAAACCTAAAACCTAAACCTAAGAAAATAAAATAAAAACCTAAACCTAAACTTAAAAAATAAACTAAAATAAAAAACCTAAACTAAAATAAATAAATTGAATTAAATAAAATAAAAAATATAACAACATGAAAAAATAAAGAAAAAACTAAAATAAATAAATAATAATCTAAATAAATTATACCTACCTGTTTACTTAATTTTTTTTTAACAAAAGAAAACCCTAAATGCTAAACCTTAAAGCTAACTCTAAACCTTAAACCCCACACCTACAACACTAAACCTGCAACCTAAACCCTAAACCCTAATCCCTAAAAAACCCTAAACCCTAAACACTAAATCCTAAACCCTTATCCTAAACCCTAAAACTTTAAACCCTAAACCCTAAACCCTAACCCTATACTCGAAACCATAAACCATAAACCTAAACCTAAACCTGAAGTAACTAAATAAATTAAAAAAATAAACATAAACCATAAAACCTAATAAACCTAAACCTAAACCTAAACACTAGGAAAGGGGCAAAACCTTGTTGGTAGAACAGAAACCAAGCTCGCCTAGATGGAGATAAGGCAAAGGCAATAGTTATCAGAGTGGTGGTGATGAATCTAAAGGTGTGTGGATGTGGAGGTGGTCGAAAGTGGTTAAGTGGGAGGAGCGATGGTGGTTATAGCCGTGGTGGTGACGAGGAGAGATCGGGATATGATGGTGGATCCCACTACTTGAGAGGCCGTCATTGATGGGAACCGGTGAAACTAAAGAACCGCCAACTGATGCTGAACTGTCTTTGGTTTTTTTTATGCGATCATTTTTTATTTATGTCATCATTTCTTGAAAACTTAGTTACTTGGTTGATGAAATTGAAATGAAGAAATGTTGAATCAATTTGTTCTATGTTAAAAAAACCCTAATCCCTAAACTATAAAATCAACCCTGGACCTAAAACCTAAACCCTCAACCATAAACACTAAACCTTAAAAACCCTAGACCTTAAACCCGAAACACTAAATCCTAAACCCTAAACCCTAAACCCTAAACCCCAAACCCCAAACCTTAAACCCTAAATCCTAAAAAGCTTAAAACCTAAACCTAAAATAAATAGAACATCAAAATAAAATAAATAAATAAACCTAAACAAAAAAAATATAAAATAAAAACATAAACTAAAATAAAAAAACTAAACCAAAACCTAAAATGAAAATAAAATAAAATAAACAAACCAAAACTAAACTAAAATAAATAACCTAAATAAAATAAAAACTAAACCCAATTAAAATAAAACCTAAACTAAAATAAAAAACTAAAAAAAACATAAAAAAAAATAAACCAAAAAATAAATATGTTAAAAATAAAACCTAAGCCCTAAACTATTAAAAAAATAAAACTTTAAATAAAAATAAAATTAACAAAATAAAATAAATCTAAACCTAAACTAAAATAAACTAAAACCTAAACCTAAACCTACAAATATAATAAAATAAAATAAAAATAAAAGAAATAAAAACCTAAACTAAACTAAAAAATAAAATAAACCTAAACATGAAAAACCTAAATAATATAAAAACTAAATGTAAAATAAAAATAAAATAAACCTAAATCAGTAAACTAAAATAATCCTAAACCTAAAAAAATAAACAAAATAAAATAAACCTAAACCTAAACAAAAATAAACTAAACTAAAATAAATAAAACCTAAACCTAAAACTTAAATAAACTAAACCTAAACCAAAACCTAAACTAAATAAAACAAAATAAACTAAAAGTAAATGTAAAATCTAAACTAAAAAAATGTAAAAATAAACCTAAAATAAAAATATATAACCTAAACCAAAAAATAAAACTAAAAGCCTAAACCTAGACCTAAAAATAAAAAATAAAACTTAAACATAGAAACAAATAAAAATAAAACTAAACTAAAAAATAAACAAAATCCTAAACCATAACCTAAAACATAAATTAAGTAAAAAACTTAAACAAGAATAAATAAACAAAACTAAATAAAAAAATTAAACCTAAAAAATCAAATAAACTAAATAAATTAAATAAACCTAAACATATCAGTTTAATTAATTTTTAAAAAATACCCTAAACCCTAAACCCTAGACTTTAAGCCCAGAATCCTATACCATAAACCCTAATCCTAAACCATAAACACTAAAACTAACCCTAAACCCTAAACCTATAACCCTAAACATATAACCCTAAACCCTAAAAAATAAAAATAAAAATAAAAAACCCTAACCCTAAACCTTAAACCCTAAAACTAACCCTAAACCCTAAACCCTAAACCCTAAAACCCTAAACCCTAAACCTTAAACTCTAAATGATGAACCCTAAACCCTAAAACCCTAAACCCTAAACCAAAAAAATTAAACCCTAAAAACCTAAAATCCTAAGCCTAAACTAAATAAAACCCAAAAATAAAATAAATAAATAAACCTAAACATAAATAAAATGAATCAAAAACCTAAATTAAAACCTAAATCTAAATCTAAAAATAAAATAAAATAAAAAATGAAAACTAAAATAAAATTAAATAAAGAAAAACATATACTAAATTGAAAAATAAAATAAACCTAAAAATATAAAACCTAAATAAAATAAAACCTAAATGTAAAATAAAAACAAACTAAACCTAGAATAAAATAAAATAAAAACCTAAACCAAAAAAATAAACCTAAAAACATATAAAAAATAAAACCTAAACCCTAAACTAAAAAAAATAACTTAAAATAAACAACATAAAATAAACAAAACAAAAATAAATAAAACCTAAACCTAAACCCAAAATAAACTAAACCAAAACCCTAAACTAAATATAATAAAATAAACTAAAAATAAACCTAAACTTAAACAAAATAATAAAACCTAAAAATAAACCTAAAATAAAAATGAAAAACCTAAACTAAGAAAATAAAATAAAAACCTCAAACTAAACCTAAAAATAAAAAATAAAACCAAAACCTCCAACATAAAAAAATAAAACTAAACTAAAAATAAACATAAATTTAAACCTAAACTAAAAAAATAAACTAAAATAAATAAACTAACCTAAATAAAAATAAAAAATAAACAAAATATAAATAAAAAATAAAAAAGTAAAATAAATAAAAAATCAACTAAATAAACCTAAGCCTAATAGTTTACTTAATTTTTTTTAAAATAAAAATTTTAAACCCTAAAACTTGTCTTAAACCTAAAATCCTAGACCCTAAACCCTAAACCCTAAAAAAACCCAAAACCCTAAACCCTAAACCAAACCTAAACCCTAAAAAACTTAACTAAACCTAAACACTAAACTAAACCAAAAATTTAAATCTAAAACCCAAACCCTAAACTTAAACCTAAATATAAACCCTAACCTAACCTAACTCTAAACCCTAAACCCTAAACCTAAAACCCTAAACCTAAACTTAAAAAACTAAACTAAACCCTAAAACCCTAAACTAAACCTAAACCTAAACTAGTAACCCTAAACCTCTAACAACTAAACTAACCCTAAACCCTAAACCCTAAAAACCATAAACCCTAAAGCCTAAACACTAAACCCTAAACACTAAACCCTAAACCCTAAACCCTATTCGTAAACCCTAAACCCTAAAATCCAAAACCCTAAATAGTAAACCCTAAACCTTAAACCCTAAACCCTAAATCTTATAAACCTAAAAACATAAGCCTAAACTAAATAAAACTTAAAATTAAACTAAATAAAAAAACTAAAGCCTAAATAAAATAAAATAAGATAAAATAAAAACCTAAACTGAACCTAAACTTAAACTTAAAAATAAAATAAAATTAAGAAAATAAAAGTAAACTAAAATATAATAAATAAAAACATAAACTAAACTAAAAAAATAAAGTAAACCTAAGAATCGAAAACCTAAATATAATACAAACTAAACATAAAATAAAAACTAAAGCTAAAATAAAATAAAATAAAAACTAAATAAAAACCTAAACCTAAAAAATAAACCTAATAATAAATAAAAAATAAAACTTAAACCCTAAACTAAGAAAAAATAAAAATAAGCTAAAATAAAACTTAAACTTAAAATAAAAATAAAAAAATAAAATAAAATAAACTTAAACCTGAACTAAAATAAATTAAGCTAAAATAAATAAAACCTAAACCTAAACCTAAAATAAACTAAACTTAGAAAATTAAATCTAAATAAAATAAATAAACTAAAATCAAACCAAAACCTAAACTAAAAAATATAACCTAAAATAATCCTAAACCTAAACCTAAAAAAATAAAATATAAAACCTAAACCTAAACTAAAAAATAAAAAATAAAACCTAAACTTAGAAAATAAAATATAAATAAAAACACAACTAAAAAGTAAACCTAAACCTGAACCTAAAACTAAAATATAAATTAAAATAAAAAACCTAAAGTAAAATAAATATACTAAACTTAATAAAAAAATAAACCTAGCTAAAAATAAAAAATAAAATAAAATAAAAGAAATAAAAGATAAATTAAATAAACCTAAACCTATCCGTTTACATTACTTAAAACCATAAACCCTAAACCAAAAAAAAACCCAAAACCCAAAAAAACCCTAAAACTAAACCCTAAACCAATAAACCCTAAACCCTAAACCCTAACCCAAAAAACCCTAAACCCCAAACCCTAAACCTAAACCTAAAGTAACTAAATAAATTAAAAAATAAACCTAAAGCCTAAAATAAACTTAAACCCTAAGAATGGGCGTAACCTTGATCTAAACATCACTATCAACCAGCATTAGATCTACCTGGAGGAGACAAATGGATCGCAATTGGGGATAAGGTTCTGATATGGAGGTCGAAAAAGTGGTGGGCTGGAAGAGTGATGGAGGTTACAACCACGTGGTAGAGGGAGAGATGGGAATGATGGTGGATCTCGCTAGAGACTATGGTTCTCATGGGAATTAGAAATAAAGAACGGATGATCCGACTACCGCTATGGAACTCTAAGACAGTAGTATATTTTGATTTTCACTATGCATGCTCATTGATCTATGTCGCTGTCTTAAAAAGTGTGTTACTTGGTTGATGAGATCAAAAAGAAGAAATATTGAATCTAAATTTATTCTCTGTTAAAAAAAAACTAAAAACCCTAAATACTAAACTAAAACCTAAACCCTAAACCTAAAAAATAAACCCTAAACCTTAAACACTAAACTCTAAAAACCGTAAACCCTAAAAACCCTAAACCGTAAACCCTAGACCCTAAACCCTAAAACCCTAGACCCTAAACCATAAACCCTAAAACCTAAACCATAAACCCTAAACCCTAAACCCTAAACACTAAACCCTAAACCCTAAACACTAAACCCTAAAACCTAAGAAGCTAAAAACGTAAACCTAAACTAAACAAAACCTAAAGATAAAATAAATAAAGAAACCTTAACCAAAATAAAATAAAAACATAAACTACAACCTAAACCTAAACCTAAACCTAAAAATGAAAATAAAATAAAAAATAAAAACCAAAGTAAAATAAAATAAATAAAAACCTAAACTAATCTAAATAAACTAAATAAAAACTAAACCAAAATAAAATAAAAAAATAAAACTAAATAAATAAACCTAAAAGATAAACCTAAAATAAAAAATAAAACCTAAACCTAAAGTAAAAATAAAATAAATCTAAACCTAAACTAAAATAAACTAAACTAAAAAAAATAAAACCTAAACCTACATCAACATAAAATAAAATAAACAAAAAATAAACCTAAACTTAAACTTAAAAATAAATCCTAAAAATAAAACTAATATAAAAACCTAAATCCTAAACCTAAAAAAATAAAATAAAAGCCTAAACATAAACCTAAAAATAAAAAATAAAACCTAAACCTAATAAATAAAATAAAAATAATACTAAACAAAAAAATAAACCTAACCTAAAAAATAAACTAAAATAAAAAACATAATAAGATAAATATACCTAAAATAAATAAACTAAACTAAATAAAAATAAAAATAAACCTAAATAAAAATAAAAGTAAAATAAACTAAAATAAATAAAAAATAAACTAAATAAACATAAACCAACCAGTTTACTTAATTTAAAAAAATTAAAAAAATTTTAAAAAAATTAAATAAAAAAACCCTAACACTAAACCCTAAATCATAAAACTAAGCAAAAACCCTAAACCCTAAACTTTAAACCCTAAACCTTAAACCCTAAGACCCTAAAACATAAACCTAAACCCTAAACCCTAAACCCTAAAACCTACAACCCTAAAACCTAAACCCTAAACCCTAAAAACTTAAAAACCTAAACCTAAACTAAATAAAACCTAAAAAATAAAAAATTAAAAAACCTAAACCTAAATTAAATAAAAAAATAAATAATAAAACTAAACTAAAATAAAAACCTAAACTAAAAATAAAATAAAATAATAAAATAAAACTAAACTAAAATAAATAAATAAAATAAACTAAAATAAAAAATAAAATAAATAAAATAAAACCAAAACCTAAAAATAAACCTAAAAAATAAAAAATAAAACCTAAACCCTAAACTAAAAAAAAATAAACTACTAAAATAAACTAAACTAAAATAAATAAAACCTAAATAAAACAAAACTAAACCTAAATCCTAAATCAAATATAATAAAATAAACTAAAAATAATGCTAAACCTAAAATAAATAAATAAATAAAACCTAAAAATAAACCTAAAATAAAAACCTATAATCTGAACTCAAAAAGATAAAATAAAAACCTAAACCTAAACCTAAATAAAACCTAAACCCTAAACATAATAATAAAAGTAAAACCTAAACTTAAAAATAAAATTAAAATAAAACTAAACTAAAAAATAAACATAAACCTTAACCTTAACCTAAAAAATAAACTAAAATAAAAAAACTTAAACAAAAATAAATAAACTAAACTAAATAAAAATAAAAAATAAACTTAAATAAAAATATAATATAAACTAAATAAACCTAAACCTATATTTACTTAATTAAAACCCTAAACCCTAAATGCTAAAAACACTAAACCTAAACCCTAAACCCTAAAACCTACAACTAAACTAATAAAACCAAAAAACTACTAACCTCTAAACTAAACTAATAAACTAAACCTAATAAAACTAAAACTAAAAAAACTAAACTAAATAAACTAAACCCTAATAAAAATTAATAAAACCTAAACCTAAAAAAACCTAAACCCAAAAGAAACTAAAAAATAATAATAAAATCAAACCATCCAAACTAAAATAATAATAACTAAACTAATTAAAAATTATTAAAACTAGTAAAATAAAAAATAAACTAAAAAATAAAACAAAACCTTACTAATAAAACTAAAAAATAAAACAAAATAATAAAACCATAAACTAAAACTTAAAAAATCCTCTGCCCCAAAAAAAAACTAAACCTAAGCCCAAATAATAATAATAATATAATAATAAATAATAATAATACTAAAAATAAAAAAAATAAATCTAATAAATAATAAAACAAAAAAACCTAAACCCTAAAAAAATAAAATTAGTAAAACCTAAATCTTAAAAAAAAACTAACTAAGCTAAACCAATAACTAAAAAACTTACCCCTAAACCCCAGAATAAACTAAAGCTAAATGAAAACCTAAACTATTTAGGATCTTGAGCTCTAGATTCTTGAATCCCTTTCCTTTTCATTCTCCTTCTGTTATTTATGTGCTTATTTTCCAAAATTTTCTTTTGGTTTCTGATCTTCTTTGATCCTTGTTCTTCTGGCACCATTTATCATGGAATCCTAAATACTTAGGAAAACCAAATTCTAGCCCTAGCTCTGGCTGATTCTTTGGGTATAAAAACCTTGCCTCTAAATCCTTCAAAGATGCCTTTGGATTCTTCAACTTCTTGATCTTTCTTTAAACGTTCATACAACCTTCAAAGGTGTTCGCTATAATGTGCTCGACTTGGATACCAAAAAAACTAGTGAGCCTTATGTGTATACTTTGATTGGAAAATTTTCTTTTCAAAGATCCTGTGGAGGAAATTTGATTTTTCTATCATGATTTGAATATTTCTGTGTTTTTTTATTGGTTTACTATGATGGTAGACATGTCGATTAAATTGTCAATGACCTTGATTATAGTCATATCTTTGCTCATCAATCTTATTATGCTAAAAACTTAAATGCATATTCTTAAATGGACTCCATTTTGACTTTAAAATGAAATCTCCTATAAAGCTTTGGTTATCTTTACCTAATTTTGTGTTCACTTTGTTAATTATCAATTCTGCATGCTATGAGTTCTATTTTGGTAGACCCTTGCATAATCAATCAAGCAATAGCAAAATCGTGCCATCGATTGCTCGATCCTTGTTGAAATTGATGTAACAAAGAAATTTTCTAAGGATGTGGATTGGATGAGAAATATGGATATTTCAAGTAGTTGAGTTTAAAACTTCCCGCTTCGCAATCATTGCAAAACTCATGGATGATGTATCGAATGTTTTGTTCCTCATCAACATCTTCAAAGAAAGTGTTAAAGATCTTGGTTTGGCAAAATTGAGATTTAAAAGTGTTTAAAGAAATTCTTTAAATGAAAAGGATAACGGTTGAATGAAATTGTTGATGTTTCTAATGATGTTCCTAATGTTTCTAATGTTGTTCAATGTAAGTGGTAGTGATAAGTTTTGTTAAAAATGCTTATGTAACTATTTTGAGAGTAATCGTTTTACTATTATTTTTTATATTCTGAAAATTTGCAAGTGGATAATTTTGCTATTTTAGTTTTTGATTCTAATGAGATTTGTGACAAAGTTGCTAAAAATATTATAGAAAATGTTTCTCTTATTTTGCTAAAAAAAATTTTAAAAGAAAATCTTGTTTTATCTTCTTTGAATTTGGGCAAGAATGATGGTATTTTGTTGATAATGTACCAAGTTTTGTTTGGTTAATAAATCTATTTCTCTTTCTTT
Source organism: Cymbidium sinense (assembly GCA_021442155.1). NCBI lineage: Eukaryota > Viridiplantae > Streptophyta > Magnoliopsida > Asparagales > Orchidaceae > Cymbidium > Cymbidium sinense. The sequence continues at coordinate 47,741,574 of CM038227.1, read as the reverse complement.
AACTATTATTTTGATGGTATTTTGCTTAGTGATAATTCTCAATGGAGAATGAGGATTTTTATTGTCAAATGGGATCTTCTCCTAAATCTATTGTTAATAATGATGACAAAAATTTTTCTGATGATCAATCCATGGAAAATGAGATGGATTTTCAAACTATTTTTGTGAAAAGAAAAAAAATAGTTTAAAAATTATCCTCCTAAAGTTTCTAGATCCCCTCGATCTTCTTCATCTTCTTTCCCTAATAAAAATTAATGTTTAACTTTCTTATTTGGAATGAGTGGGGCATTGGTACTCTTCTTGTTAGAAATAGAATTAGGAATCTTTGTAGGATTTATAATGGTGGTTTCTTGGTTATTCTTGAACCTCTTTTTTTTTCTTCTAAAATAATGCATGCAGATGATTGATTTTAGCAATTTTATTTCAATAGAATAATATTTGGTTATTTTGGAATATCTTTTTCTACTAATGTTATTAATGATTTTCACTGTTATTAATGTGGATATTTCATTTGGTTATTATCATGCTTTTGGTTCTTTTGTTTATGCTTTGTAACAAGTTAGAGGAGAATTCTTTGGGATAAATTATTGAATTTCTCATTGTTAATAATTTTGCATTGTTAGTGGGGATTTAATATGGTCCTTTTTTTGAATGAAAGGAAAGGGGGTTCTTTTCTAATTTACATTAAATAGAAGATTTTGCAAATATGATTTTGATTGTAATCTTTATGATGATGGTTTCATTGGTTCTAATTTACTTGGAATAATCATATTGTGGCAATGGTTTGATCATGCATTATTTAATAATTATTTGTTAAATTGTTAGCCTTTAACTGTTGGAGCATCTTAATAGAACTCTTAGATCATCCTCTTTGGTTTCTATTAAGGATGTTGTTCATAAATAATGTCATTTTTTGTTTTCAAAATATGGTTACAAGATAAAAGTTTTCTTGATGTTATTGCTTATAATTAGTTTGCTCCTCTTTCTCGATGATTCTACATTTGGTATGATGAGATTTTGGCTTAAGCTTAAAGGGTTAAGCATAATATCACTTGGTGGAATAGAACCGCTTTTAAAAATCTTTTGATAATATCAAGAATATGGAATAAAAGGTGAAAATTTGTAAGAACTTGTTATTACATATTCTTCTCTTGTTGAAGCTAAAGATAATCTCATTAAGTTTTAGATTTGGAGGAGACTTATTGGAAACAAAAAAAGTCGCTCTAAGCATCTTTCTAAGGGGAGAGAAACACTAAATATTTTCATGCTTTGGTAATGAAAAGGAGAGTTCTTGTTACATTCATAAAATCAAGAACTTTGATGGTTCTTGGCTTACCAAAAAGAGGATATATTTTCTTCTACTCTTAATTATTTTAAAGATCTTTTAAATAAAAAAATTGTCAACTTGAGCATTTATCCAACTCTACCATCTCTTCTATTATGTCACCGAGGATAATGTTTGGTTGCTCCTCCTTTGATCAAGAAATTTATAATATTTTTAATGGTATGAATGTTAATTCTAAAGGTCAATTACACTACTTTATTCTTTCAAAAAAGCTTGGTTTATTATTAAAATTGATCTTGTGATCAAGGATTTTTTCAAGGGAATTTTATTCCTATATATTTTACTAGCACTTTTATTATTCTTAATCCTAAGAAAGATAATTGTAATTTTGGAATGACTTTAGACCTATTAGTCTTTGTATTTTTTTAATAAATTGATTACTAAAATTTTGATTAATACTGTAGTTTCTTCCTAAGATTATCTCTCCTAATCAAATGCTTTGTGAAAGGTAGAACTATTTTGATAACATATTGCTTGCTCAAGAATTGATTCATGATTTTAATGAAAAAAATAGTGGAAACTTTTTAAGCTTGACATCACTGAAGCTTATGATAACATTTCTTGGTATTTTCTTAATATCATTCTTACATTATTTGGTTTTTGTAATCATTTTCTTTCTTTGGTTAACAATATAAGTAGAAATGTTTGGTTTTCATTAGTTATCAATGGTGAAAGCTTTGGTTTAATTCCTCTGAAGGTATAAGACATGACCCTCTTCTCCATCATTTTTTATTGTGTTGAATATTTGTCTCTATTAATCTTTAGAAGAATTATAGTATTCAAATCTTGGTGGTTTGGCTATCTCTACTTAAGATTTTCTAATGATTCATTTTGTAATTGCTCGTTACATTATTATGTTAAAAAACCCAAATGATTTTTTTAAATAAATTTGAAAATGAAAGTGGCCTTTTGATTAGTACTCATAAAAGTTGTTTAATCACTCTACTTTATTTATGTTTATAGAATTTATAAAATAAAGGACATCCCTAGTTATTCTCATCAAAATCTTCCTATTAAATATTTAGGCTCCCTTTATATTGGGCCATAAGAAATCCCATCTCTTTGATGAGGTAATTCATAATATTCAAAATAGAATTTCTACCATTGAATTTCATTTTATCTTTGGTGGTAGATTAATTGTTATTAAAAGTAATTTTATTTTCTTCCTTTACTGTTGCTTAATATTGTTCCTACTTCCCATGTTCTTATCAAGATTGAAAGACTTTTCATAAGTTTTTTCAGTTCTAGAATTCGCCAAAAGGCTTCATTGGACTTTGATCTAATATGTGTGGTACCATTTATGAAGGTGGTATTGTGATCTTAAGAGATTTTGCCATTTTTTTTATATAAACTTTGGTGGAATTTTGGAAAATGAAATTTTTGGGCTAAATTCATGAAATTTAAATATTGCAAAGGTAAGCATCCTTTAATTTGCAATTATAAACATGGTGACTCTATTATTTGAAATGGCTCTATGATATTAAATGGAAAGAACGCCTCATTTTTTTGGGTATTAATAATGGATTATTTCTTTATGAGATAACCGGATGGGGATTTTTCCAATGAATCACTAATAACTTTGAAAGTTAGTCATTTTATTTATAATGGTGAATGGAATTTCTCTCTTTTAAATGATTTGATTCTTGATTTCATTAGTAATAACATCATTAATATTCCTATTGAAGGTAATTTTATGGATCAAATTATTTTCAAAATTTCTAATAATGGAGAATTTTCTTTAAAGATAAAACCTCATTCTTGAAGAGGTTTTTAGCAATGAGAAGATCTCAAGTTCAAATAGAGATTTCCAATTCAATATCCAAGTCACTATGCTTAGTAACTTAGGAAATGCATTTTGAGCTAAATCCAATCTACTTGGTTTGATGGAAAACCAAGTCAAATATCTAGCATAAATTAAATCAAGTAAATCAATGAAAATAAAATGGTTGTTCAAAGTCAAACCTAAAGTTAACTCTAGTCAACCTAGGATTGATTTAAGTGGACCCACTTGGTCAAAAAGTCAACCCACTAAAATTTGACCAAATTAAATCATCAAAAATATTTCAAATGATCAAATAAAAATGTTCAATCACAATGACATAGAAATTTGAGTCCATTGAGGCCTAGATTAGGTACGTTAAATTCCTTAAGTCAAAATAACTTAAATATGCTACATTGAACTCAAACCCAAGGAAAATTCAAATCACTTTCAACCAATGCATATGGGATGGAGAATAATCCTCTTAAACCTTGCTAATGAGGGAATTAAGTGTTAATTAACCTCCCTAACTAAGCCACTTAAGGAACTAAATGACAAAACCCAAAATGAATTAAAAAAATTTTCCAAGGGAAGGTAAAATCCATTTTCCTTCCCTATCTCCCCACCTTAGCCTAGACACTTGTAATTAAATCTAGAAAGCTTCCAAGCTCTCTTCATGAACCAAGGATTAACCAAAAAGAGCCTAATGGACCACATAGAAAAACACATATACTCTTCCCCAAGGAAAATTGAAGTTCCCTTCACCTTCATACATTAAATAAATGAAAGCTCTTCCCTCCCAAGTGTTCTTAGCCATTGCAAACCACTAAAGCCAAAATTTCTCAAGCCAAGGGTTGGTCTAGGAACAACTGTAAGGAATTAACCCAATTGCAACTTTGATTTGAGGTTCTGCTCTACATTAATTCCAAAGCCAATCATCCAACAATGAGGTATGCCAAATTTGATGATCATTTTCAAAAGTGATCTTCATTAGACCGATGCCTAGGCTTGTTTGTTCCTAGAATGGAAGTGTGTTCTTTCTAGATTTAACACATTTTTTTGCAAGGGGTTGTGTTAAAGGGATCGTAATAAATAAATCATAAAATTTTTGTTTGTTTGTTAAAAATCCTTTAACATAGTCCATAGTGGGCCTAGCAAGAAACTAATGCTAAGCTCGTATATTTATGAAATATAAACTACTTGTGTATGTGTGTCTAACATCTATTTTGGGTGTGATTTCTTTAAATTTTAAATGTAAATTTGAGCATAGAATTAGGTTAGATCTATGGGGTCTAGAAGTCACCCAACCAGAGATGGTGTAGTGGTCCCTGGGGCTATGGATGTCCCTAAAGAAGGAGACTTTCCTGAAAGAAGACCCATAGATCTAAACTTGTAGTTCTAGTGGGTTGTATAAGTAACTCAGCCCATTTCTTTCTTTGTACAATGGTACCTACAGATTGACCTTTTCTTATATAATTTAATTTGTTTGATTTATTTTGGTGTGCAATAAAAACAACATGCTTTTTCTAGGTTTCTTTATGCTATGTATTGTGATGTATTCTAGAAGGCTCATAGGATAAACTAAATTTTACCCAAAAATCAATCAAAACATAAAAATAAATACAATTCATAATCTTTATATAAAAGCCTAGGCATTAAAGCAAGATAAAATATGTAGCAACCCTTGGATGTTTTAACATAATGCATAAATTATATTATTTCACTCTTGATTAAGAAGTGCTTCCATTTGCCAAGAACTTGAGAGCCTATGATGGAAGAACACCTTCTTCTATTCTCGATTTGTCCCATAACCTTTTTCTAATTTCATGCATAAATTGTATTCATATGATCTAAAATGAATCTTGAGTCAAAATTCATAAAACTTGGAAAATATGCATTAGTTCATCCTCATGCCCTACATGATCTTAGGGATTAGGGAGTGAGTCTAGTTTCATAGATTTTTTCCTAAAATGCAATACCCAATCTTGCATCATGTGACCAATAAATATTTATGTGGTGTTAGGTAGCCTTCTCCAAGTTGTAAGTCCGTAAGAGTCGTGAATAGGCTAGTTCCTCGTGAGGAGAATGGCCAATGATTTCTGATAGAACTAGGTCGAGCATCCGACATGTGTCAAGCTCCTGTAAGCATCTTTTAGAATAAGTCTTCAACCCTAGGCATTTCTACAATCTTGTGCTAGAATCTAAGCCCTAGATTTCTAAGAAAATGATAACTAAAAAATCTAAAATTAAATCCCAAATTTGAAGCCCAATCATAGATAGTTGAAATGTCTAAAGTATCCCAATATAGAATTTCCTACTTTCCCATTTGACTCTTGAAAATGACTCTCCAAATCTCACCAATTGAATTTTCCAAAATCAATCCTTTGAAAGCTACCTTAGTAGTATTTAGAAATAACCATTTATTTCTTTAATCGAGAGTATTCTTAGAAGAGACCCTTCCTAAGATGTAATTAACTGAGGCCCTTTATAGGAAACCATGATCCCAAGATAAAATAAACCTTGTTCTACCTTTCCATGTAGTTCAGGGAAAATAAAATACACAAAAGGCCCATTAGCCTTAGGAGTTTTATTGAAATGATTGAATCCATTATGGAGAGCATGTTTATCTTTTGAGATAATATGTTTATTCCTTAATGTTGTATTTGGTCATCTAAATAAAATATTCTAAACTCTATGTGGTGTCATTTATTTTCTCTATTCTAGAAAAACACCAACATATTTTTTTGGCAACCCATGGGATTGGTTCCTCTCTCCATCTTTAGAAATAAAGGGTTATTTCTATATATCGGGTGTACTAGTGCCACTCACGATCAAGATTCTTCTTTCATTGGATACCTCTCCATTTCATTCTTGGTTGAGCCTATCCAACATCTTAGATAGAGGTTCTAGAACTCTTCTTTGTCATAGTTAAATGATTGGGTCCTAGAACCAAATCAAATAAAATGAGAGAAATAAATGAAAACCAAGTCATTTTGTTAAGACCTAAATTTGGTCAAGATGGATTTGAAACCATTCCAATATGGAAAAGAAATGTTAAATTTAAAAAAGTATGAAAAGTACTTCAAAATTTGAAAAGCAAATCTCCAAAAAATAAAGTCTCAAAGTTAAACTTATCCTTGATCTTACTTTGCTTTGTACTAGAGCTAAAGATAATCGCAAGTGGTCCTTGAATGGATACCCTTTGTTTTACTACATTCAAAGATGGCAAACACCTAAGGATGTAGATTGAAATGAAGGCATTCCTTCAAATCTTGAGAAAATCCAAATCAAAAGGTGGCATAGTTATGCCTATTGCCCCTTTACCACCACGATTGAAGTTTGAATTGCATTTAAAAAAAGGATAAAACAAAATCATCCCAAAAAAGAGATTGCCTTATTGACCTTAGGTAGAGGTTGATTAAGGAACTAAACTAAATCTTCTATTCCTATAGAAGAAAATTTTACATAAATGCTTTTAATCTCAATTCATTTCCACAAGTCCACTAGAATATTGAAAATCATTGTTCAAGCCGACCAAATCTAAGGAGTGACTTGGAGGTAACCCTCTTTTAGACCTTTTCAAAACATTAAATTCTTAAGAGCTTAAAAGAGAGTCAAAAGAGAAAGATGAAATGACATAAAAAAAGTGAAAGGATTCAGTCTTGCTCCTAATCAATCAAAGAAAAGAGAGGGTAGCGAAAGAGAATTCTAATTCTCCTGATAAAGTTGAAATGAATGAAGTTTAAACTAATAAATTTAAATCAACTTCCTTAATGAGAGTTTCCTCTCATTAAATGAAATGATATTTTGTGAATGGCTTTAATTAATTATAAAAGCTAAATCATGAAGAAAAAATAAATGAAGAGTTTAATCCTTCTAAATAAATCATGATCTTAGATTGGGTCCTAAGGGTGATATTTCTTATCTCTCAGTAAAAAATATGAAACTTTATCTCTAGTTGATAGATAAATCACTTAATGCATTGTCAATCCAAATGAATGAAGAAAGCCTTAGTTTTCTCTATTCAGAGACTAAGCCATTATATGCATTCAATACAAAGTGAACCTAAGGAGCAATGTCTTATGACAATTTGACATTATCTTAATGTCAAGTATGGTGGTCAAAGATTTCATTGCAAGTCGAGATTACCTTTAATCTTATATGTGCTATAAAAGAATGCAAATCAAACTTGACTTTCTAATAGACATATACCCTAGAGGGTCCTCTTTAAATGATGATCCTTTAAATGAATAGATAATGAGGTCTATTGATCTATTGAGGATAGAGTTAGACCTACCTTAAGGGAAATTCTTGAAACCAAATTCAAAATGGTAGAGTAATTCCACCTCAAATGACATTGAAAATAAATGGCAAATGAGTCATCTTCAAAATGTGATGTCTTGCCCATCATAGAGAAGTTGCTTGCAAAATCAAGCATTATAATGCTCTCTTAAAAACAATATGAAATATGAAATAAAATAAAAAAAATAAAAAAAATAAATGAAAGTAAAGTAAGGCATTACATAATCATGAAATTTTCCTTACTTAACTATAAGCAACTTCTTGATGTGGAATTCCACTATGAAAAGGTTCTAGGGTTATCTTCTATGACGAAGATAGACTACTAAGAACTTATTGACATTTTAGTCGATGCAGAAAATTCAAAAGAAGAAAATCTCCAAAATACTTATTGATCATGGTGCATCGGTCAACATTAATTATAAAAATGAAAGTGAATTTATATAGGCTGAATTCTAATCAAGCTTCGATAAGATGAGCCATATAAATTCAATCAAATAAAGAAAGTAATTTTCAGCTTCATGAAAATTCAATCTTGAAAACAACCTAAAAAAAGAACTTAGTCTCAATCACATTGTTCATTGAAGATAAAAATTTAAACATGAAGAAAAGCAACTTAGGAATTCATGAAACATCTTTAAATGCTCTTGGATGGTCCTATCTAGCCCAAATAAAAAAAGAAGGGAATCAAATGGAAAGAAAAAGAAGAAACATATTGATTGTTGAAGGATGTTCATATTCATCCTAAAGTGTTGAGTCTTTAGGAATATCATTCTGCTACTCCTAAATGACCTCACTACATATTTGATTCCATTAGAAAATTTTGATTTTAGAAGTGTAAAGTTTTCAAGGAAGTCATTATGCCAATCTTAAATGACTCACTCCACTAAATAATTTTGAATTCATAAGTGTAACATCTTTAGAAAGTCATTTTTACCAATTTTAAATGGCTTTACTAGATTTATTGTTCCATGAAAGGATAATAAAGAAATAGAAATGTTGGATCATATTATATGATCAATCAAGCAAAGACTTGAATATCGAAAACTTAATCAATATAATGTTGTATTTAGAGAAAAAGTCAAAAACATGAAATTTCCTAGCAAATCATTTAATGGAGTAATTTCATAAAGAGTGAAATGTTATGGAAATCTGTTAAATACATCTATCTTCTTAGTGAATATTGTAACTAGAAAAATTACCAAATGTAACCATTCATAAAGAAATGAAATCAGAATATTATCAAAAGAAAGAAAGAAAGAAAAGTAAAGGGATGGAAGGACTATATCGAAGAGCAAAAGAATGAAGTCTAAAATTTCTATGCATGGGGACATTTTTGACTTTAAAATTCTCCACATCAAAATAAAATGGTAGGGTTAGAAGTTAAAAATTGTCCCTAGCTAAAAAAAAATAATCGATATCTCATGCTTTGTCATTTTAGCCTCCATGATTGGGTGAGCTCACTTGGTTAAACAAAAAAAGATAATGGATCTTCTTTTCAAAAGTCCATATTTTTTTGAATGTCAAAGGTCCCATTGAGTATACTGATTCCATTACAAATGAAGTGAAAATACCTAATGTAAATGGACATTTTAACTTCAAACTTCCACATCAAAATAAAGTGGTAGGGTTAGAAGTTAAAAATTGTCCCTAGCTGAAAAAAATAAGATATCTCATACTTTATCATTTTAGCCTTTGCCATGATTGCTCACTTGGTGGGTTAAAAGAAAAGATAGTGGATCTTCTTTCCGTGTCCATATCCTTTGTATGGCAAAGATCTCATTGAGTATACTCGATTCCATTGCAAGTGGCCTATAACCATAAACAAGAAAAGTTATGGAATCATAGAGCCATTGTAGGATAAAAGCTTAAGTAGTTTGGGTCCTAACTTTCTTTCAAAAGGCACTCTAGTACAATGCATAAATTTTGTTTAGATGTGTCTGATTTATATAGTCTTCAAGTTGGATGCACTCTTAGAATTTGAAGAAAATCCCATTCCATAATTGACAAGTTGATATCAATGATCTAACTCTTTAATGAGTTAGCTATTGATGACTTGATCAACCTATCTTTTGGGTTTAAAGACTACTTTATCTAGAAATAAATTGAAATGATCTCTAGATGTAGTGGTCTATAAACTTAAGCTTGATGCCATTTCCATAAACTAAGTCCCTTGATGTGGTCAAATTCAAAAGAAAAGTAAAATTTTTGCTAAATTAAAAGCTAGAAAATGATGGATGTACATGAAAAGAAACCATTCTTCTTGGTTAGCTAACATCATTATTGACCCACATCTTGGGACTAGGATAGAATATTTATCTTGAAAATGGGTTCATATTACCCATATTTCATTTTAAAATAAAAAAGGCTTTCATGCATAAGATTATCCTTCTTAAGGATAACTTATCTGAAAATTGTCAAATTAAAATAATTCTAGAAAAGAAGAATTGAAAGCATATGATATGACATTCAAAATCCTTACAAGAATGTTCTATTATAGAGTCATATCATTCAATCTCAAAATATTTGGGGCAATTTAGCAAAAAGGGTCTTGATCAAGATTTCTTAAAATCCAACTTTCAATTAGGTTAAGGGTTATATTGAAAATATTGCTAAAGAAGAAAAAGAAAATAAAAGAAACATCAATATGATTTGAAGAAAAATCTTATAGAGTCTTGAAATTTACTTTTGAAGTAATTTCGAAGGCCTTGTAGTAAAATATAAAAGGATCAAAAATGCAAAAAAAAAAAAAGAAATGAATCAGATACAGTCATGAAATTTCATTTCATATATCCTTTAAAAGAATAATAAATTAATTGAAGAAATTCAATTTCAAACTTATTAGGAGAATCTTAATTTTCTTAATAAGTTAATCCTTTCAATTCCATTATTGATTAGGGATAAAATTTTTGTCTCCATGAGAATCCAAAAGATTATCTTGATTCTCATTCACTTTGAAAAGCTTTAAAGGAATCTTTTGATCTCTATTGATCCCAAGAGAATGCCCTATAAGCGCTGATTCATGTCAACAAAGCAAAAATGACATACATGTACAAACAAAAAGAAATAGAAATTACATTTGAGAAGCACTCACTGACTTTGGTTCTTACTACCTAAAGAACTACACACACATGCAAGCTCAAAAGATAGATTCTCATGTTAGTACCCTATGATGTCTTGCCTTCAGTGACATGGACATCTATGGTTCATTGTAACTTTGAGATGAAAAGAAGAAAGAAATAAAAAATGATGAACTTCTATGCTCATGGCATAGTAAAAGCATTGGGTCCAAAATATACCCAAATCCTCCTTCAAAAAAATAAATTCCAACTCTTGAAACCTTCTTCACTAAACTTCTTCATGTGTAAGGAGTATTAGTTAAATCAAGAAATGGAAGCAAACCTTCCATCACCCTTTCATCAAGTTAGACGATCAAGTAAAGATTAAGTTCATGAAACTCTTGCTTATTAGTCAAAACTTTGGGGATTAGAGTAAGTCACTTTGACCCCTTTTTCATCATTCATATCACCTATAAGAGCAAGCCCACCTTTCCTATACATGAGAGATGGGAGCAAATGTCCTAGAAGCGCACCATTCCCATGAAAAACTATCTTTGTATGTTTGGAGCAAGCCCTTCATGGCACCATTCCTACTTTCCATAGGTTTTGAGCAAGCCCTTTGTGGTACCATTCCTATTGTGTACATGATTGGATCAAGTCATTGTGACTCCTTTCATGTTACATGCTATTTAGATTGGATTAAGTCTTTACCCTTCTAATAGCAAAGATGTAAGTCCCTTAGTCGCATTCTTTCTAAACATCTAGAGTAAGTCCCCAATCCATCTTTTGTGTACATGATTGGATCAAGTCATTGTGACCTTTCATGTTACACTAGCTATTTAGATTGTATCAAGTCTTTAGGACCCTTTCTAATAGCCAAAGATATAAGTCCCTAGTCAATTCTTTCTAAACACTCGTGAGTAAGTCCCTAGCCGATATCCTACTATTGTGTACATTATTGGATCAAGTCATTGTGACCCCTTTCATGTTACATGTGCTATTTAGATTGGATCAAGTCTTTATGACCCTTTTCTAATAGTAAAGATGTAAGTCCCTTATTCATTCTAAACATCTAGAGTAAGCCCCGGCATCCTACTATTGTGTACATGATTGGATCATTGTGACCCCTTTCATGTTACAGCTATTTAGATTGGTTCAAGTCTTTATGACACCTTTTAATAGCCAAAAAGATGTAAGTCCCTTAGTTAGCATTTTTCTAAACATCTAGAGTAAGTCCCGTTGGCATCCTATTTTGAGGATTGGATCATGTCTTTAAGGACCCCTCTCAGCTAATTAGATGGATCATGCCCTTAATGACCCCATCTTATTGTAATAAAGAAGTAAGTCCCCAAGATTCTTTCTAATTAGAAAGTAAGTTCGCATTCTTTCTAATCAAGTAAGAGTAAGTCCCCACTCGCATCCTACATAAGTGTAAGTCCCATTGGCATCTTATTTTGAGGATTGGATCATGTCTTTAAGGACCCCTTTTCTTTAATTAAGATGGATTATGCCCTTAATGACCCCATCTTATTAGCTAATCACATTAGAGTAAGTCCCGGCATTATTTTGAGGATTGGATCATGTCTTTAAGGACCCCTTTTCTCTTTTCAGCTAATTATGATAGATCATGCCCTTAACAACCCCATCATATTAGCTAATAAAAAAGTGGTAAGTCCCCAGTCGGCATTCTTTCTAATCAGAAAGAAGTAATTTCCCTGGTCGGCATTATTTCTAACCAAATAGGAGTAAGTTTCCTAGTTGGTTTCCTATCTAAATTTCTATGGAATGGAACCAAGCCATTGAAGGCACCATTTCTTTGGACTACTCAAATAGGATTAAGTCCATGCGACCCCTATTTAGTAGTCAAAGTGATTAGATCAAGCATTTCAAGCCTCTTCTCCCTAGATAGCTTTTGAGGATTGGATCATGTCTTTAAAGACCCTCTCCTCTCTTTAGCTAACTAGGATGGACCATGCCCAATGGCCCCATCTTATTAGCTAATCACATGGATCACTACTATTCTATTTTAAGAGTAAGTCCCTTTAAGCATAGTGATTGCATTGGGAATTGATCATTCTTTGATTCCATTCTATTCATCCTAGAACTTAATGAAGTTAAGTTTCTAGGAATGAATCACCTCAAAGATAGTATATATACCTATCTTTCATAATCAAAACCTAAATAGAAATTCAAATCAAAAATCAAAATCATGAATTGGAACCCCAAGTTTATGGTTGTATGTTGATCAATAAACACAATATGTGCTATGATCCACTACATATAGTCCAATTGACCTCATTTTAAGAGGTCATTTTAGCAATGAGAAGATCTTAAGAAATTTTCTAATTCAATATCCAAGTCATTATGCTTAGTAACTTAGGAAATGCATTTTGAGCTAAATCCAATCTACTTAGTTTGATGCAAAACCAAGTCAAATATCCAATATAAATTAAATCAAGTAAATAAATAAAAAATGGAACTTCAATGTCAAACCTAAAGTCAACTCTAGTCAACCTAGATTGACTTAAGTGGCCCACTTGGTCAAAAGTCAACCCACTAAAATTTGACCAAATTAAATCATCAAAATATTTCAAATGATCAAATAAACATGTTTGATCACAATAACAAAGAAAATTGAGTCCATTGAGGCCTAGATTAGGTAAGTTAAATTCCTTAAATCAAAATAACCTAAATAGGCTACATTAAAATCAAACCCAAGGAAAATTCAAATCACTTTCAACCAATGCATATGGGATGGAGACTAATCCTCTTAAGCCTTGCTAATGAGGGAATTAAGTGCTAATTAATCTCCTTAACTAAGCCACTTAAAGAACTAAATGAGAAAACCCAAAATGAATTAAAAAAATTCACCAAGGGAAGGTAAAATCCATTTTCCTTTCCTATCTTCCCACCTCTTCAGCCTAGATACTTGTAAAGAGGGGATCCGCAAGCTTCCAAGCTCTTCATGCCCCTAGTCGACCAAGGATTAGCCAAAAAGTGCTTTAAAGCTCAACCACATAGCAAAAACACAGATACAATCTTCCCTAAGGAGAATTGAAGTTCCCTTCACCTTCATACAGTCAAACTGAGCCAAATGAAAGCTCTTCCCCCTCCCAAGTGTCCTTAACCATTGCAAACCACCAAAGCTAAAATTTTCAAGCCAAGGGTTGGTCTAGGGAATAATCGGTGTGGAATTAATCCAATTCCTTTGGAAAGCAAGTTTGATCCGAGGTTCCAAAGCTCTAGGATCAATTCCAAAGCCAATAGTCCAATGAATTGAGGTATTCCATTAACGAGCTTGAGTTTTCCCTAAAGGAATTTAGTTGTGGTCATTTTCAAACAAAACATGATCTTCATTAGACTAGATGCCTAGTCTTGTTTATTCGTTAGACTGGATGTTAGGGCATTCTTTCTAGATTTAACACTATTTTTTGCAAGGGGTTGTGTTAAAGGATCAATAAATAAATCATAAAATTTTTTATTTACTTGTGCTAAAATCCTTTAACATAGTCCATAAGATAGTGGCCTAGCAAGCAACTAATGCTAAGCCCATATGTTTGTGAAATATAAACTGCTTTATGTGCTATGTGTATTTCCTAATGTATGTTTTGCTAGGTGTAGGATTTCTTTTAAATTTTAATGTAAATTTTAGCATAGAATTAGGTTAAGATCTATGGGGTCTAGGATTAGTAGGTGACCCAACCAGGAGATGGTGTAGTGGTCCCTTGTGGGGCCCGATGGATGTCCCTAAAGAAGGAGACTTTCCAGAAAGAAGACCATAGATCTAAACTTTGTATAAGGGGCGAACTCGCTGCCCATGTTTCTTTCCTGGGTGTACATGGTACCCATGATTTTTCTTATATAATTTAATTTTTGATTTATTTTGGGTGTGCAATAGAAACAACATGCTTTTTTTTTTGTGCTATGTTTATGTCAGGATGTATTCTGGACATAGGCTCATGGATAAACTAAATTTTTTACCCAACTAAATCAATCAAACATAAAAAATAAATGCAATTCATAATCTTCATAAAAGCCTAGCATTAAAGCAAGATAAAATATGTAGCAACCCCTTAGTGGATGTTTTAACATAATGCATAAATTATATTATTTCACTCTTGATTAAAAGGGCTTCCATCTTTGCCGAGAACTTGGGCTTGAGAGCCTATGATGGAAGAACACCTTCTTCATTCTATTTCCCATAACCTTTTCTAATTGCATGCATTAGGCATAAATTGCATTCCTATGACCTAACATGAATCTTGAGTCAAAATTCATAAAACCTAAAATATGCATTAGTTGATGCATCCTCATGCCCTACATGATCTTGGGATTAGGGAGTGAGTCTAGTTTCATAGATTTCTTTCCTAAAATGCAACCCATCATCTTGCATTCATGTGACTAACATAAATTTAAAATATGCTTAGGTGGTGTTAGTGGTAGCCTTCTCGTGAAAGTAAGTCCGTAAGAGTCGAATAGGCTAGTTCCCCGTGAGGAGAATGGCCAATGATTTCTAAGGATAGAACTAGGAAGCATCCGACATGTGTCAAGCTCAGACTAGGTTCTAAAGCATCCTTTAGAATAAGTCTTCAACCCTAGGCATTTCTACAATCTTGTGCGCTAGAATCTAAGCCCTAGATTTCTAAGAAAATGAAAACTAAAATCTTAAATCCCAAATTTGAAGCCCAATCATAGGATAGTTGAAATGTCACTGTATCCCAAGATCAATAGGCATTTCCTACTCATTCCCATTTGACTCTTGAAAATGACTCTCCAATTTGGACCTCTCCAATTGAATTTCCAAAATCAATCCTTTGAAAGCTACCTTAGTAGTCTTGGAATAACCATTTATTTCTTTAATCGAGAGTTCTTAGAAGAGACCCTTCCTAAGATGTAATTTACTATAGGTGCTTGCCTTTATAGGAAACCATGATCCCAAGATAAAATAAACCCTGTTCTACCTTTCCATGTAGTTCAGGGGAAAATACTCTAGTACACGAAAGGCCCATTAGCCTTAGGAGTATTTTATTGAAATGATTGAATCCATTACAGGAGAGCATGTTTATCTTTTGAGATAATATGTTTATTCCTTAATGCTGTATTTGGTCATCTAAATAAAATATTTCTAAACTCTATGTGGTGTCATTTCTTTCTCTATTCGAGAAAACACCAATAGATACTTGGCACTATATTAGAGTTAAAAAAATCTTCTCCTATTTTCCTTAAAATTGGGAATAATATTATTCCTACTTTTATTCTATTCTTGTGTGGAGAATTTTAAGGGATTGTATTGCTATTGATTCTTTACTCTTAAACAAAGGTTTTATCCACCCTTTAAATGCATGTGTTGCTATCATATTGAGAATGTTAGTCATGTTTTTGTTAATGGTGCCATTACATCTAAAGTTTGAGTTGGTATGAGGATTTATTTAAATTAAGTTGTTTTAATGGTAATTTAACTTTAATGCAACTTCTTGACTCTTATTTTCTTAATATAAAAGGCATATCAAAATTATGGTGGCTATTACTTTGATTTGGTTTATTTGTTGATAAAATGATGCTAAGCATCATAATGTGCCTTTGAATTATAAGAGGAATATTGCTAGGACTAAAGATATGATTTTTTCTTTACATAATCTCTTCTGGTACTAATTTTAGAGGTTGCAAGTTTCTTGCCTCTAAATTGGGTATTTTTTATTGTGACTTGTCTCCGTGATAAAATTCTTCATTGATTAAGCCTCTTAATTGTTGTATTAAAATTAATACCGATGGATCGCTGTGCATAGAACAAGTCGTTGTGGTGGTATTTTTAGAAATAATCTTGGGAATATTATCTTGGTTTTTCCACTCTCTCTACTAATTTATTTTTTTGAATTGTTGGTTGTTTATCATGCTCTTAAGCTTTGTTTGTATAGAAATTTTCATACTATTTGGTTGGAATATGATGAGATGGTTGTTGCTATGATCAATTCTAACCATAAGGGTAATGCTGAGCTTTTTTATTAAATTAGAAATATTAAAGCTATTATATCTAAACTTTCTTTTAAAATTACTCATATTTTAAGAGAAGGTAATGCTTGTGTGGATTTCTTAGCTGGTTTGGGTTGTAATCTCTAATTTTACTTTGTTTACCAATGTGAATATTTCTAAGAAATTAAGAGGGCTATCTAATGTAGATAAATCTGATTTTCCTTATGTTAGATTTTCTTAGTATTTTTTCTTGCTTTATGGTTTTCTTGGGGCTTCTGTTTGGGAACTTCTGGTGGTTTTGGTTTGTTCAGTTATTGTTGGCTCCTATCTTTTCTTGGGCACTTTCTATTTTTGTTTTATTCTTGTATTTTATAGGTTGAATTGGCTTTTGCTATTTTGGTTATCGCTATTGTCGCTATTACTTTTATTGTGGTCTCTTATGGGTTTATTTTTCTTTTTTGGTTGGTATTTCTTTGGGGTTTGTGGTTGGTCTCCTTGAGCTTCTTTTTTGGGTGCCTTCTCCGATGTGATGTTGGTTGTGCTTCTCTTCCTTTATTTCATTTTAGTTGGTTAGGTTTGGTTTTGGTGTGGTCACTACTTTCAGTGGCTTTGGTGGTTGTGTTGTTACTTATTTTGGTTGGTGGTTACTGGTCTTTTGGTTTCTTTAGTATGGTTGAGTTGGTGAGCTTTGTTGCTTCTCTCTTCTTCCCTATTTCTAATATTTCCTCCTTGGTTGACTTTGTTTCTTTCTCCTACTACTTTGGGTGGTTGGATGGTTGTGCTCTTGAATTTTTTCTTTTTTTGGCTCTTTTTCATTGCTGTCTGGTTTATGGTGGCTCATGTTGTTCTTCCTTTTGGTGGTTGGTTCTAGATCTTTATTATTGGTGTGTGCTGCCTTTGTGAGGTTTGTGCTATGATGGCTAGGATGTTTACTCTTTTTGGTTGGTAGCATTTTTTGTGACTATAACCTCCTTCTGAGCTACTCACAAATTTTGTTGCACCTTCTAAATTTTGTGATTGATCTTAAGCCTTTTCCTTAGCTTTTCTTTCATTTCTATTTATGTCTATTTATTTTATTTTGATTGTGCTTATCTCTGCTTTAGTTTTTTTTCCTACAAGTTTCCTTCATTTGCTCTTGGGTCTCTTCAGGTGGTATGCTAATCTGCTCAGGGATTTTGTGTTGTAGTTGTTCTTTTTTTAGTTTTCCTTTGGCTTTTTGTTTTCTTTTGTATTAGTTGGAGGATTTTTCTTTTTCTTAGTTTGAGTATTGAGATTTATCCCCTTTAAGGACATTGTAACCATCACTTTTGGTAATAAAAATTCTCCTTTTTTACCAAAAATAAAAAACCCTAAACCCTAAACATTAAAAACCCTAAATCCTAAACCCTAAACCCTAAACCTTAAACCCTAAATCCTAAACCCTAAACCCTAACCCTAAATCCTAAACCCTAAAACCCTAAACCCTAAAATCATGAACCCTAAACCCTAAAAACCCTACTCTAAACCCTAAAAACCTAAACTAAATAAAATAAAATAAAAAAACCAAACCTAAATAAAATAAATAAAATAAAATAAAATAAAACCTAAGCTAAAACATAAACCTAAACCTAAAATAAATAAAAAAAATAAAAAAAAAAACTAAAATAAAATAAATAAAACCTAAACTAAATGAAAAATAAAGTAAACCTAAGAATAAAACCTAAATAAAATAAAACTAAACATAAAATAAAATAAAATAAACCTAAAATAAAACAAATAAAAAACTAAATAAAAACCTAAACCTAAAAGTAAACCTTAAAAGAAATAAAAATAAAAACCAAAACCCTAAACAAAAAAAAACCTAAACCTAAAATAAAAATAAAATAAACAAAATAAAAAAAGTTAAACCTAAACTAAAATAAATAAAACATAAACCTAGACCTAAACTAAATATAATAAAATAAACTAAAATTAAACTTGAACCTAAATAAAAAAACCTAAAAAAACCAAAAACCTAAACCTAAAAAACTAAAATAAACTTAAACCAAAAAATAAAAAATAAATCCTAAACCTATAAAATAATATAAAAATAAAACTAAACTAAAAATAAACCTAAACCTAAAACTAAACCTAAAAAATAAACTTAAATAAAAAATGTAAACTAAAATAAATAAACCTAAAATAAATAAATGAAATTGAATAAAAATAAAAAATAAACTAAACTAAAATAAATAAAAAATAGATTAAATATACTAAATAAACCTAAACCCTAAACCCTAAACCCTAAACCTAAACCCAAAACCCTAAACCTAAAACCCTAAACCCTAAACCCTAACCCTAAACCCTAAACCCTAAACCTTAAAAGCATAAACCCTAAAACCCTAAACCCTAAACCAAAACCATAACCACCTTAAACCCCAAACCCTAAACCTAAACCAAAACTAAATAAATTAAAAATAAACCTAAAGCCTAAAACCTAATAAACCTAAACCTAAACCCCGCATAACACCTAACATCATTTAAGGATATGGAGGTGGTGGTCAAAGGGGGGATGGAGGAGTGAGAGAGGTAAACAAGGTTATGGTGGAGAGAGAGATCGGGATATTATGGTGGTTCCACTCAAGAGGCCGTGGTTATGATGGGAACCAAGGAAACCAAGAACAAATATCCAATCTACTTATGGAACTATCTTTACAGAGACAATTTTAGTTATCTAGGGTTTTAATTTGCTCTATGCTCTTTTTTTATCTATGTCACCACTTCTTAGAAAACTTGTGTTACTTGGTTGATGAAATCAAAAGAAGAAATGTTGAATATGAATTTATTCTCTAAAAAAACCAAAAAAACCTAAACCTAAACTAAAACTTGAACTCTAAACCTAAAATCTAATTCAAACTTAAACCCTAAAACCCTAAACCCTAAACTAAACCTAAACACTAAAACTCTAAACCCTAAACCCTAAACCCTAAACCTAAACCCTATACCTAAACCTTAAACTAAACCCTAAACTAAACCTTAAACCTAAACTTAAACAAACTTAAACCCAACCCTAAACCTAAACTTAAACCCTAAAATCAATAAACCTAACCTCTAATCTAAACTTAAACTAAACCTTAAACCTAAAGTTTAAACCTAAACCTAAACCTAAACTAAACTAAAACTAAACTTAAAGCCTAAACTTAAACTCTAAACCTAAACCCAACTAACCTAACTCCTAACTAAATTTTAAACTATAAACCAACCCTAACTAACCTAACCCCAACCCTAACTAAAATCCTCCCTCCTCCTGAGCTCTCTTCTCTGATTTTGCCCCTCATGCACATCCGTGGGATCTATAATTTTGCTTCACTTGAAATTCAAAGGCTTGAATGGCATATGTCCATTACATGATGCTTCATCCTTAATCATGGCTATGGTGAGTTTGATTCATATGGCTCCACCTCAAATTTTGGATACTAAGACGACATTTTGGGATACCCAAATGCTACAAATTCTACTAAATCATTTAAGGAAGCACTCTAGTAAGGCTTCTCACCTTGTTGAGTTAGTTAATCTCATTTTGACTTCTTTCATGGTTTTCCCCATTATGTGCTCTAATGTGGATGTTGAATTGTTGAAACCATTTGAATTCTCTTGTTAGAAAATTTGCTTTATGTCATCTAAATTTGGATAAAATGCACCTTTTTCATCATCTTAAGCTTATGGGTGCCTTCTCGATTGGTCTTAGTGACCCTCAGCATATTCTGATTCAACTTTCTAACGATCTAGATTATTCACATATTTTTACGCATCACTCTTCATCTTTAATTGTCAAATGCACTTACTGAAGTGGTCACCCCTTTTTGACATTAAGGAGGAATCTCTTATTGTCCTTGTGTGGTTATCTCTTCCTAATATGCCCATTCATTTTGTTACACATCATGTGCTTTTTGTTAGCTCTTTTGGTCCGCTTTGCAACTGACCAATGAGATCTCGCCCTTCTATGGCTTAGATCCAAGTGGAATTAGACATAACTAAAAAATACCCTAAAAAAGTTTGGATTGGCTTTGAAAAATATGGGTATTCATAAAAGGTTGAATTGGAGAATCTTCCAATTTTTTGTTCTAACTATAAAATTCATGGCCATGAAAATTTTGATTGCTTTATTCTCATCCTCATTTAAGAAAGACAAATCCTCCCAAATAAAATCTTGTTCCATAAGTATCCCTACATATGTTCAAAATCTCTGATACTAAGAATGGTATGAAGGATGCTATTAAGGTTGATTCCTTGAATGGTCATTTTTGTTGAACTTTGATCCTATGTACTATGGTTTCTAATTTTAGAATGGGAAAGATGATTTACCTCTTTCTTTAAATTTAAAATTTCTAATGTGAAGAATAACAAATTTTCAAGGTTATTTGATGAATTATGTTTCCTTTGATTCATCATTGCTTCTATGCCGACTTTGATCGATGAAAATTAAGTTTTCAATGAAGATTTAAATGATGTCAAAGTAAAAAAATATTTATGATCCGATTTAACTATGCTTTTAATGGTTCTAAATCATCACCGCTCTCATTTCTAATCTTGGTATTCATGTTAATCCTACTTTTCAACTTAATTTGATTTGGAAGAGGGTGAACTCTATAAACACTTGGAGAAGTCTCCTAAATTATTGACCAATGTTACTAAATCTTACTTGGATGATGACTCTAGGGGAAAAGGAAATGGTTTTCAAACTTATCATGCCAAAAAAAAAAAAAGTGTTAAAAATTACCAACACAAACTGTCTAAAAACACTAGATTTGCTATAGGCTCTCACTCTTCTCTTAATTATCCTTTTCTTTCCCCCATTTTACTTTCATTATGTTTAATTTTCTTATTGGAATGTTAGAGATCTTATCTATATTGTATTAGAAATCTCACATTCATAATATTTCTTTACTCATTATTTTGGAACCTCTTATTCATGCTAATAAAATTAATCATGTTGCTAGAATGATCGATTACAACAAATTTTACTCCAATGTTAGTAATAAGATCTAGTGTTTTGGAATAATTTCATTGAGGTTTTATTATTGATGATTTTGAACAAGTTGTTAATGCTCAAATCTCTTATGGTGACTATTGTGTTTGGGCTCTTTTGTTTATGCATCTATGTTATAGATCTAAAAACCTTTGGGATAAGAAATTTGAGAAATTTCCTGGTCAACAAACCTTAGTTTCTAGGTAGTGATTTCAACACTATTTTATTTTCTTCAGAAACGGAGTGGTGGTTGCTCTCCCAATATTTATTCTATGGAAGAATTTTCCAATATGATCCTTGATTGTAATTTAGTTGATATTGGCTTTAAGGGTTCTAATTACACTTGGGAAAACTTTGGTAAAGGTTGGACAAGATTCTTTTAATACTCATTGGATTACTCAATGGTCTATTACTTATGTTGATCATTTAAGCGTAACCTTGTCTAATCATGCTCCTCTTCTAGTTTATAAACATAATTCTAATAAATTAAAAACTCCTCTCCTTTAGATTTTAGAACATGTGGATTCATATTAATTTCCTTGATGTTGTAGCTAAGAATTTGAAAGCCCCTTTACATCATGATAATTGATTATGGGATGAATAGACTTTGGTTTAAACATAAAAGACTTAAACAAAATTTGGAACAAGCATTATTTGAAAACCTTTTGCTAATATTAAAGACATGGAAAATTTGGTTTATGATCTTGAAGTCTCTATTATGTCTAATCCTTCTAAGCTTACAGAATTGACTGAAGCGAAAGATAAACTTGTCAATTTTTAAAATATGGAAGAGACTTACTAGTGCCAAAAAAGTCGGTAGTAAAGATATTACGATGGTGATAGAATACTAAGTATTTCCATGCTTTGGTTAAGAAAAGAGAGCTTTGAATAATATTCAAAAATTAAAAATGACTATGAAGATTGGATTATGAAGAAAATGAGATTAAGGATTTTATTAATTACTTTATAAATATGCTTAACAAGAATTGCTCTTATGAAGCTATTTCCAAATCGCACCTGATTCTTTCCATTATTAATAATGATGATAATGATTTTCTTACCATTGTGCCTAATGAAGATGAATTTTTAAAGTTCTAAATAGCATGAACATTGATGTTGCTGGTCCGAGGGTTTCACTACTTTTTTTTCAAAAATGTTGGTTTATCATTAAAATGATTTGATTGAGGCTATGATTGATTTTTTTAATGGTAATCCTTTTCCCAAATATTTTCTATTACTTTTATTATTCTCATACCAAAAAAAAGATAACCTGATTATTGGGGTGATTTTAGACCTATTAGTCTTTGCACCTTCTTCAATAATAATTTCTAAAAAATTACCAACAAACTTAGTCCTTTACTTAATAAAATTATCTCACTCAACCCAACAATTTTGTTAGAGGTAAATCTATTTCTGACAATATTTTACTTGCTAAAGAACTAATTCATGATCTTGATGCTAAGACTAGAGGGGGCAACATTCTTTTCAAATTAGATATTACCAAAGCCTTTGATAACATCTCTTGGGACTTCCTTTTCCAGATTTTGAATTTATTTGGGTTTTCTAAAAAATTTATTTTTCTTATCAAAATTGTATCCATAATGCTTTGATTTTTCTTAATGGGAAGCCCTGGTTTCTTTCCCTCTTCCCATGGCTTAAGACAAGGGGATCCCTTATCTCTAGCTTTATTTATTTTTGTTGTTGAGTACTTATCTAGGAGCTTCAATGATTTATTCTTAAATAATCCCATTATGTACTACAAAACTCTTGGTTGCCTCCCTATTTTCCATCTAAGTTTTGCTAATCATTTTATTATTTTTTTGCAATGCTTCTATTCATCACATCAAGCATCTTAAAAAATTTTAAATAAATGATAAATGATAAAAAAAGCTATTTTATCACTTCCTCTAGCATCTCCAATACTAAAATCAATCAATTCCTTCATATCACTAATTTTAAACATCAACAATTACCTCTAAGTACTTGGGTGCTCCACTCTTTAAAGGCCCAAAATGTTCCCATCTCTTTGACGTTAATTCAAAAAATTTCAAATAACATATCTATTTGGGAATTCCATTTACTATCCTTTGTGGTAGGCTCACTATCCTTAAAACACTCAACTCTATGCCTCTTAATTTGATTCAAACTATTATTCCCACTGCTACACTTATCGAATTGATCGTTTGCTTAACAAATTTTTGGGGCTCCAACAATTCTACCAAAAGAATGCATTGGACATCTTGGAAAAAATGTTGTGGTCCTTTGGGTGAAGGTGCTCTTGGTTGCAAACCTATGTATCGCATTTTCTCATAAACTCGTGGAAATTGAAAGAATGATAGCCTTTGGGCTAATTTTATGATGAAAAATATTGCCAAGGTAAACACCCTCTTAACTATGCTTATAAAGTTGGTGACTCTCCGGTTTGGAAAAGGCTTTGTACCATTAAATGGGTTGTTGAATCATTAATATCTTGGGGTATCCGGTCCAATTTGTCCTTTTTCTAGCAAGATAATTGGATGGGAATTAGTTCTATGGATGCACATTTATCTACCCACTCTACTACTGCTATCAAAGTCAATTATTTTTGGCTTAATAACAATTGAAATGAAAATAAACTTGAGAACTATATCCCTATTTCTCTTATTGACAACTTTAGAAATATTCCCATTTCTTCTAACAAACCTGACCACTTTTTTTATTAAACTTTCTCATAATGGTGATTTTGTTCTTAAAGAGATTTGGAACTTTATTAGAGATAAACATCACCCTTCTAATGTTTTTATTAAACTTTGGAACATTATCATTCCCATTTCCAATTTGGTTTTAGCTTGGAGGATTTTGAATAACTATATTCTGTGGACTTTTGCTCGACTAAATGGTTTTATTTACCTTCAAAGTGCTATTGTTGCTTTCATATTGAAAATGTAAATCATGTTTTGTCAATGGAGTTGTTGCTACTAAATTATGGTTTTGGGATGATGATTTATTTAATACCAAATATTTTCATGGTTCTCTTTCTTTATATCAACTTGAAGCCTATTTCAAAAAACACTGAAAGGTCATATAAAAGTTTTAAATGCTATTACCATTATCTGTTCATCCGGATGGATAGAAATGATGCTAAATATCATGGTATTCCTATGAACTATAAAAGGATCTTGGCTAGAACTAAAGAAAAATTCATGCTCATTTTAATGCCAATCTTGTTAGTAACATTCATTTTAGAGGTTACAAATTTGTGGCTAAAAATTGGGTATCATTTTCCCTGATCTAAACTCTCACAAAGGTGCTAGGATTATCCGTTGGATCAAACCTAAAGACAATGTGATTAAAGTTAATACTGATGGTTCTATTGCTTCCAATAAATATGGTTGTGCCTTAGGGATTCTAAAGGTATGGTCATTTGTGCTTTTTTTATCCACTCAAAGCCTATTTTATTCTCTTTGCTGAGCTTATGGTTGTTAGTAAAGCAATTGAAATTTGTTTGAATAAAGGTTTCCTCAACATCTGGATTGAAGTTGATGCTCTCTTGCTTCTTGACATCCTTAATTCCAATAAAATGGGAATGCTGAATTATTTTATCTTCTTAATCATACTAAAATTCTACTTTCTCATGTTTATTTTAAAATTTCCCACATCCTTCATGAAGGTAATGGTTGTGATTATTTAGCTAATTTTGGTGCCAACTTAACTAATTTCACTTTATTTGACAACTAAACATTGCATAAAATTATTAAGAGGTTTGGTTAATTTGGATAACACTGATTGCCTTATCTCGATTATAATTTCTTAGCTTGGTTTTATTATTTGTTTTTATGATCCCTTTTTGTTTTGCCCTCATTAAACCATCTTTGGGTTGTGGTGATCTATTAATTTTCTCTCTGTGGGTCTATGTTTTTCAACTCCTATTTTTTATTTTGGCCTTATTGTTTCTCCCTAGTGGTTTTTGTAAGTGTAGCATGGTTTTTCAGCTTGGTTTCGCAGTCAGTTTTTTAAAATTTTCCCTTTGTTTCTTATTTCTCCTTCTAGGTTGTACTTTTATGTAGTTTTCTTTGTATGGGTTTTCCTCCTTTCTAGCATACTCCAAACCTATTAAATCTATTATTGTGGTTGACAAAGGTGTTTTGTTGGCTAGCTAGGTTGGTCGGCATTTTGGTTGGTTATTATTTTTTTGGTGGTTTATCTCCGCTTGATTTAGGCATGGTGGAGGTGGTTGGCAAGTTTTGTCAGTGGTAGGATTCATTGTTTATGTTTTTATTCTTTGGTTATGGGTTGGACCTCCTCCTATACCACATGTTTTTGGGTTTGGGTATTGTTCAAATGGCTAATTGATGGCTACTCGGTGGTTATTTGGCTACTGGTGGTGGTTGGGTGCCTTTATTTGCTATTTTTGTTGGTTGGCTTATTTTCTTCTCTTTTGTATCTTTCTATCTCTCGTTTTCCTACCCTTATGGATTGGATTTTCTTTTTCCTTGATTGGGTTTGGTGGCTGATGTCTGTCTCTACCCTTTCCTGGGATGTCTTGGATGGTTTTGGCTTGATGACTATTGTTGGTCTTATTCGATGTTTTGGGTTGGATGACTTGGATCTTTTGTTGAGGTGGTTTGCTAGGAGGATTTGTTGGATGGTCGGTTGGGTTGGTTGTGGTTGACCGGTTGAGGGGTCGCTTTGGCGTTTTTCCTCCCTTTGGTGACTGAACCACCGCTTTAGTGTTTTTTTATGGTTTCCTCCTGCTTGACCTTTTCTCTGCAAGAACACCCCTTTTCTTTGGTGGCGCCTTGCCCACCCCCTCTCTTTAGGCTAGGTTTTTATTATTGCTCCTTTCTATTTTGTTGAGGGAGGATCTGAGCACTTATGGTTTTCCTTTTGCTCTTTGTCTCTTTAGTGTTGTTACCCATATCATGATGTTTGGTCCTCTTGATTTTGGTATTCCTTTTTGGTGGTGGCTTTGGTGGTGCTCCTTTTTTTTGCTACTATCCTCGAGGGTTGCTTGCTTATCTATCTTATTAAGCTTGGTTGTTCTTGGTGGTTGTTATCTTTGCTATTTGGAGGGTTTTGCAGGCTTGCTGGAGGACCATCTTTGGATAATGTGCTACACAAAGTATGCTGGCAATGATGGCCTTGATGTTTCCCACTCTTTCTACTTTTGGCTCATAGTTATATGTAATTGTAACCCTTCTCAAGTTTGGATGCTTACATATTGTGTCTCGAGATGATTGTAATTGAGCCTTTTCTTTACTTTACTTTTTATCCGCTTACTCTTTATGCTTGATTAATTGTACGCCTTTCAAAAGTATGTTGAAGATTTCTTTATAGTTAGACACTCTTGCAAGTGGATCTTTGGCATCGGGACCATATGAAGTTGGTCGCTTACATAGATTTTCGCTATTGTTACTTGGTCATTTTGTTCTTTTGCTTTCTTTCCCTAATTATTGTAATAGTAGGGTTTATCTCTTAGACTTATTGAAGCTCTTGAGCATTAGCTTAGAGATTTACCCCTCTACGATTTTGTAATTTTGTGGCAATAAAATTTTTCTAATTTCCCCAAAAAAAAAACCCTAAACCCTAAACCGTAAATCCAAACCATAACCTTAAACCCTAAACCCTAAAACCCTAAATCCTAAACTCTAAATTAACCCTAAACCCTAAACCCTAAACCCTAAAAACCCTAAACCCTAAACCTTAAACTCCAAACCCTAAACCCTAAACTCTAAATCCTAAACCCTAAACCCTAAACTAACTAGCCTTAAACCTTAAGATAACCTTAAACCCATAAAACCCTAAAGCCAAAAGCCTAAACACTAACCCTAAACCCTAAATCCTAAACCCTAACCTAAAACCCTAAACTAAACCTAAACTAAAACCCAAAACCCAAAACCTAAACCCTAAACCTAAAACCTAAAACCTAAACCTAAACTAAATAAACCTAAAAGTAAAATAAATAAAACCTAAACCTAAATAAAATAAAATAAAACTTAAACTTAACCTAAAAAAAATAAAATAAAAAATAAAACTAAAATAAAATAAATAAAAACTTAAACTAAACTAAAAATATAATAAACCTAAGAATAAAAAACCTAAATAAAATAAAAACTAAACATAAAATAAAAATGAAATAAACCTAAAATAAAAGAAAATAAAAACCTAAACCTAAAAAATAAACCTAAAAATAAATAAAAAATAAAGCATAAACCCTAAACTAAAAAAAACCTAAACCTAAAATAAAAATAAACTAAACAAAATAAAATAAACTTAAACCTAAACTTATAATAAAGTAAACCTAAACCTAAACCTAAACATAATAAAATAAATAAACTAAACATAAACCTAAACCTAAACTAAAAAAAAAAAACCTAAAAAATAACCCTTAAATAAAAAAACCTAAACCAAAAAAAAAAATAAAATAAAACCTAAACCTAAATCTAAAAAAAAAACCTAAACCTAAACCTAAAAATAAACTAAAAAACCCTAAACTAAATTAAATATACCAAAAAATAAATAAACTAAACTAAATAAAATAAAAAATAAAACTAAATAAAATTAAAAATAAAGTAAACTAAAATAAATAAAAATAAACTAAATATAAAATAAACCTAAACCTACTTTACTTAATTTTTTTTAAAAAACCTTAAACCCTAAATCCTAAACCTAAACCCTAAACCTACAACCTAAACTATAAACCTTTATTTTAAAGCTAAACTAAAAAATAAACCTAAAAAATAAAATAAACTAAACTAAAATAAATAATTAATAAACTAAACATACTAAAAAAACCTAAACGTATCAGTTTACTTAATTTAAAAAATAAAATAAATAACATTAAACCCTAAATTCTAAACCCTAAACCCTAAACCCTAAACCCTATAACTTTAAACCATAAACTCTAAACTAATCCTAAACCCTAAACCCTAAACCCTAAAACTAACCCTAAACCCTAAAGCCTAAACCCTAAACACTAAATCCAAATAGTAAACCCTAAACCCTATGCCAAAAAATTGACCTTAAACATACAACCCTTAATCCTAAACCTTAAATCCTAAACCCTAAAAAAACCCTAAACACTAAACCCTATATAAAAAAATAAAATAAATTAAAAATAACCCTAACCTTAAACCTACAACCCTAAACCCTAAACCCTAAAACCCTAAACCCTAAACCTAAAACTCTCTAAACCCTAAACCTAAAACCTACAACCCTAAACCCTAAAACCTAAACCTAAAACCCTAAACCCTAAAACCTACAACCTAAACCTAAACACTAAACCTAAAACTTAAACCTAAACTAAATAAACAAAATAAAAAATAAAAATAAAATACTTAAACCTAAATAAAATAAAAAATAAAATAAAATAAAATAAAACCTAAACTAAAACCTAAACATAAACCAAAATAAACCTAAAATAAAATAAAATAAAAATAAAAAACTAAAAAAAATAAATAAAACCTAAACTAAACTATAAAATTAAATAAACCTAAAAATAAAAAACCTAAAATAAAATAAAACCCAAATGAAAAATAAAAAATAAAATAAAACCTAAACCTAAAAAATAAACCTAAAATAAATAAAAAATAAACCTAAACCCTAAACTAAAAAAAAGCTAAACCTAAAATAAACAAAATAAAATAAACCTAAACCTTAACTAAAATAAACTAAACTAAAATAAATAAAACCTATACCTAAACCAAAAATAAACTAAACGTAAATCCTAAACTAAATAAAATAAAATAAACTAAAAAGGAACCTAAACCTAGATGAAAAAATAAAACCTAATAATAAATTTAAAATATAAACCTAAAACCTAAACCTAAAAAGATAAAACAATATCCTAAACATAAACCTAAAAATAAAAACCTAAACCTAAAAAAAAAAAATAATAAACACAAAGCTAAACGTAAACCTAAAAAATAAACTGAAATGAAAAACCTAAACTAAAATAAATAAACCTAAAAAAAATAAACTAAACTAAAAAAATAAAAAATAAGCCTAAATAAAAATAAAAATAAACTAAACTAAAATAAATAAATAAATAAACTAAATAAACCTAAACATACCGGTTTACTTAATTTAAAAAAATCCTAAACCCTAAACCATAAACCCTAAACCCTAAATTCTAAACCCTAAACCCTAAACCCTAAACACTAAAATTAACCCTAAATCGAAAACCCTAAACCTACAACTCTAAACCCTAAACCCTAAACCATAACCCTAAACCCTAACCCTAACCCTAAACCCTAAATAAACCCTAAACCCTAAACTTTAAACTAACCCTAAAACATAAACCCTAAACCCTAAACCCAAAAGCCTAAACCCTAAACCTAACTCTAAACCCTAAATCCTAAAAATATAAACCCTAAACCCTAACCCTAAACCCTAAACCCTAAACTCTAGACCCTAAACCTAAAGAAAAAGTAACTAACTAAATTTAAAAGTAAAACTACACCCTAAAACTTAATAAGCCTAAACCTAAACATAAACCAAAACCCTAGGAATGTGTAGAACCTTGACGGTAGGAACATCACCATCAACTAGAATTAGTCTAGATCTGGCGGTCAAAGCAAATGGAGAGGTGATTATCACATGGTGGTGGGCAATCAGAGGCCGCAGGGTGGGGCAGCATTGGTGGTTATTGAGGTGGGAGGAGTGACTGAGGTTACAATCGTAGTGGTGGCAGAGGGAGCGATCAAGGGTATGATGGTGGATCCTGCTACTCAAGAGGATGGGGTGGTTCTGATGGAAACAAGAGAAATTGAAGAACGGTCGATCTGATGTAGTGCTTATGAAATTGTGTCTTTATAGTACATACTATTCTAGTTATCTAAGGGTTTTGATTGCTCTTATGTGCTCATTTTTATCTATGTCATTTGTCTTAAAAAAACTTGGTGTATTGTTTGATGAAATAAAAAAGAAGAAATGTTGAATCAATTTGTTCTCTATTAAAAAAACCAAAAACCAAAAACCCTAAACTAAAACCTGCACCTCAAACCTAAACCCTAAACCCAAAAACAATAAACACTAAAAATAAAAATAATTAAAAATAAAAAAAAATAAAAAAAACCTAACCCTAAACCCGAAATCCAAAACCTTAAACCCTAAAACCTCTAACCCTAAACCCTAAACCCTAAACCTTAAACCTTGAAAACCTAAAAACCTAAAGCTAAACTAAATAAAACCTAAGAATAAATAAATAAATAAACCTAAACCTAAATAAAATAAACAAATAAAATAAAATAACTAAACTAAAATCTAAACCTAAACCTACAAATAAAATAAAAAAGAAAAACTAAACTAAAATAAAATAAATAAAAATATAAACTAAACTAAAAAAATAAACCTAAAATAAAACACATAAATAAAATAAAAACTAAACCAAAAGTATAAGTAAAATAAACCTAAACTAAAATAAAATAAAAACAAAATAAAAACTTAAACCTAAAAATATAAATAAAATAAAACCTAAATAAATAAATAAAACCTAAACCTTAAACTAAAAAAAAGCCTAAACCTAAAATAAATAAAATAAATATATAACCTAAACTAAAATAAACAAAACAAAAAATAAATAAAATCTAAACCTAAACTAAAATAAACCTAAACTATAAACTAAAATAAAATAAACTAAAAATAAACCTAAACCTAAACTAAAAAATAATACTTAAAAATAAACCTAAAATAAAAACCTAAAACCTAAACCTAAAAAAGTAAAATAAAAACCAAAACCTAAACCTAAAAATAAAAAAAATAAAAACTAAACCTAAAAAAATAAAATAAAAATAAAACTAATCTAAAAAAAATAAACATAAATCTAAAAAACATACTAAAATAAAAAACTAAACTAAAATAAATAAACCTAAAATAAACTAAAATATATAAAATAAACCAAATAAACTAAAAAAAACCTAAAACTACCAGTTTACTTAATTTAAAAATAAACCTAAACTAAAGCCTAAACCCTAAACCTAAAACCTAAACCATAAACCCTAAACCCTAAACCCTAATAATAATAATAAAAAAAATCCTTAACCCTTAACACTAAACCCTAAAACTAACTGTAAACCCTAAACCTACAACCCTAAACCTTAAACCTTAAACCTAAAACCTAAACCCCAAACCTAAAACCATAAACCCTAAACCCTAAACCCTAAACCCTAAAAACCCTAAACCTTAAAGCATAAACATTAAACCCTAAACCTTAAACCCTAAAACCCTAAATCATAAAACCCTAAACCCTAACCCTAAACCCTAAAAACCTAAAAAACTAAACCTAAAAAATAAAATAAAATAAAACTCAAATAAAAATAAACATAAACTTAAACCTAAAAAAGAAATGAAAATAAAAAACCTAAAATAAAAGAAATAAACCTAATATAAATAAACAAACTAAATAAAAAAAAAATAAAAAAAAAAATAAATTAAAACTAAACCTAAACTATATTTAATTTTTTTTAAAAAAAAACACTAAACCCTAAATCTATAACCCTAAACCCTAAACCCAAAAACTAACCCTAAACCCTAAAAATAAAAAAAAAATAAAAAATAAAAACTCTAACCCTAAACTTTAAACCCTAAAACTAATCCTAAACCCTAAACCCTAAACTTACAACACTAAACCTACAAACCTAAACCCTAACTGTAAACCCTAAAAAACTCTAAACCCTAAACTCTAAATCCTAAGCCCTAATTCCTAAACCCTAAGCCCTAGCCTTAAACCCTAAACCCTAAAATCAAAAATAATAAACTCTAAACCCTAAACCCTAAACCCCAACCCCCAAACCCTAAACTTAAACCTAAGTAAATAAATAAATTAAAAAATGAACCTAAACCTTAAAACATAATAAACCTAAACTCCAAGAATGGGCAAAGCCTTGATTGCAGGAACATCACCGTCAACCAGGCTCGCTCCAGATTTGCTAGTGGTGGAGAAGGCGGACATATCGAAGGTGGGGAGGTGTTGGTGGATAAGGTGGTGGTCGAGCATTGGTGGTTATAGAGGAGACAAAGGTTATAGTCATGGTGGTGGTGAGGGAGCGATATATTGGATCTACTGAGAGGTCGGGGAGGTTATGATGGAAACTAGGAAATTGAAGAAATGATATGATTTGTGCTATGGAATTGTATCTTTATAGTAGAGGGTTCTAGTTATCTAGGGTTTTGATTTGCTCTATGTGTGCTCATTTTTTATCTATGTCATCGCTTGGTCTTAGAATGTGTTACTTGATGAAATTGAAAAGAAGAAATGTTGAATCTAAATTTATTCTCTATTAAAAAAAACCAAAAACCTTTAACCCTAAACCTAAAACATAAACCATAAACCATAAACCCTAAACCTTAAAAATTAAAAAAAATATCCTAACCCTAAACCCTAAACCTACAACACTAAACCTACAACCCTAAGCCCTAAACCCTAAACCCTAAACCCTAAGAAACCCTAAACCCTAAACCTTAAACCCTAAACCCTAAACCCTAACCCTAAACCCTTAACCTTAAAAGCATAAACCCTAAAACCCTAAACCCTAAATCCCAAACTCTAAACCCTAAACCCTAACCCTAAACCCTAAACACTAAACCCCAAACCCTAAACCTAAACCTAATTTAACTAAGTAAATTAAAAAAATAAACCTAAACATAAACCTAAACCCTCAGAATGGGCGTAACCTAGAACATCACCATCAACCGTGCTCAAGATAGATCTAATGGGAGGAAAAGGTGAAGGCGCATGACATTAAGGTGGGGATCTAGAGGTTCTAGTGGAAGGTGGTGGTCATAAGGTGGTGGGTATGAGCGAGCATGTTACATATGTGGTTCTAGCAGATGGAGAGATTGGGGATATGATGGTGGATCCGCCACTGAGAGGCCAGGTGGTCCCAATGGGAATCAAGAAACGAAGAAATGACCATCCGCTATTGAATCGGTCTTTATAGAGGCGGTTCTAGTTATCTAGTTTTGATTTGCTCTATGCTTTTTATCATATGCCGCCAGGTGTCTTAGAAAACTTGGTGTGTTACTTGGTTGATGAAAGAAAAGAAATGTTGAATCAATTTGTGCTTTAAGAAAACCTAAAACCTTAGACCCTAAACTAAAACCTGAACTTAAACCTAAAACCTAAATCAAACCCTAAACCCTAAACCTAAAACCTAAACCCTAAAAATAAAAAAAAAAAAAAACCATAAACCTAAAACCTAAAACCCTAAACCATAAAACCTACAACCCTAAACTAAACCATACACCCTAAATAAAC
Organism: Cymbidium sinense; assembly: GCA_021442155.1. Taxonomy (NCBI): domain Eukaryota; kingdom Viridiplantae; phylum Streptophyta; class Magnoliopsida; order Asparagales; family Orchidaceae; genus Cymbidium; species Cymbidium sinense. The sequence continues at coordinate 47,707,920 of CM038227.1, read as the reverse complement.
CCTAAAACCTAATCCTAAACTAAATAAAACCTAAAAATAATATAAATAAAAAAACCTAAACATAAATAAAATAAAAAGATAAAATAAATTATAACCTAAACTAAACCCTTAAACCTAAACCTAAGCCTAAAAATAAAATAAAATAAAAAATAAAACTAAACTAAAATAAAATAAATAAAAACATAAACTAAACTAAAAAATAAAATAAAACTAAAAATAAAAAACCTAAATAAAATAAAAACTAAAATAAAAAACCTAAAATAAAAAATTATAAACTAAATAAAGACCTAAACCTAAAAATAAAACCTTAAAAATAAATAAAAAATAAAACCTAAACCTTAAACTTAAAAAAAACCTAAACCTAAAATAAATAAAATAAAATAAAGCTAAACTGAAATAAAAATAAATAAAACTTAAACTTAAACCTAAAATAAACTAAACATAAACACTAAATTAAATAAAATACAATAAACTAAAAATAAACCTAAAATAAAATCCTAAAACTTAAACCAAATATAATAAAATAAAAACCTAAACCTAAACCTACAAAATAAAATAAAAAACCTAAACCTAAAAAGTAAAATAAAAACAAAAATAAACTAAGAAATAAACAAAAACCTAAACCTAGACCTAAAAAAAAACTAAAATAAAAAACCTAAACAAAAATAATTAAACCAAAAATAAATAAAATAAACTAAAATAAATAAAAATAAGCCAAATAAACTAAAAGAAACTTAGTCACTGCTACTAATTTAAAATAAACTAAACTAAATCCTTAACCCGAAACCCTAAACCCTAAACCCTAAATCATAAACCCTAAAAATAAAAAAATAAAAAAATCCTTAACCCTAAACCCTAAACTCTAAAACTAACCCTAAACCCTAAACCTATAACCCTAAACCCTAAACCCTAAAACGTAAAGCCCTAAACTCCAAACCCAAAACCCTGAACCTTAAACCCTAAACTTTAAACCCTAAACCTTAAAAATCCTAAACCCTAAATCCTAAGCCCTAAACCCTAAACACTAAACCCTAAACCCTAAACCTTAAACCTTAATTCTAAACCCTAATCCCTAAACCATAAAACTCAAAACATAAAACCCTAAACACTAAACCCTAAACCCTAAAAACCTTAAAAACTAAACGTAAAAAATAAAATAAAAATAAAATGCAACTAAAAAATAATCCTAAACCTAAATAATAATCTAAAATAAAAAACCTAAACTAAAATAAATAAACTTAAAATAAATAAACTCAACTAAATAAAAATAAAAAATAAACCTAAATAAAATAAACTAAATAAACTAAACTGTTTACTTTAATTTTAAAACCATAACCCCTAAATTTTAAACCCTAAACCCTAAACCCAAAAACTAACCCTAAACCCTAAACTCTAAACCTAAAGCCCTAAACCTTAAAAATACAAAAATAAATAAAATAAAAAACCCTAACCCTAAACCCTAAACCCTATACCTACAACAGTAAACCTACAACCCTATACCCTTATCCCTAAACCCTAAAACACCATAAATCCTAATCTCTAAACCCAAAACCTAAAACCCTAAACCCTAAGCCCTAACCCTAAACCTTAAACCCTAAAAGCATAAACCTTAAAACCCTAAACCCTAAACCCTAACCCTAAACTTAAACCTAAGTAACTAAATAAATTAAAAAATAAACCTACACCCTAAAACCTAATAAACCTAAAACTAAATGTAGACCATAAGAGTGGGCAAAACCTTGATAGTAGGAACATCACCAACCAGTGCCTCAGCAATGGAGGTGAAGGCTGAGGCGTTATCAGAGGGTTGAGGGATCTGGAGGCCGTGGATATGGAGGTGGTCGAGTAGTGGTGGTTATGGAGGTGGGAGGAGTGGAGGTTACAGTGGTGGTGGTGAGAGAATAGGAATATAATGGTGGATCCTACTACTGAGGTCAGTGGTTTTGATGGGAATTGAGGAAATTGAAGAATGACCCATAGACTTGTCGCTTATGGAACTATGCCTTTACAGAGATGGTTCTAGTTATCAAAGGTTTTGATTTGCTCTATGCTCATTTTTTATCTATTTCATCACTTAGTCTTAGAAAACTTGGTGTGTTACTTGGTTGATGAAATCAAAATAAGAAATGTTGAATCAATTTATTCTCTTACAAAAAACCAAAACCTAAACACTAAAACCCAACCCTAAACCTCAAACAAAACCCTAAAATAAAAAAATAAAAAAACCCTAACCCTAAATCGTAAACCTATAACACTAAACCTATAACCTTAAACGCTAATCCCTAAACCCTAAACCCTAAACCCTAAACCCTAAACCCTAACCCTAAACCCTAAACCCTAAAAACATAAACCTTAAAAGCCTAAACCCCAAATAGTAAACCCTAAACCCTAAACCCTAAACACTAAACCTTAAATTCCAAACCCTTAACCTAAACCTAAAGCATCTAAATAATTAAAAAAACCTAAACCCTAAAACTTAATAAACCTAAACCTAAACATAAACCCTAATGGGCGTAACCTTAACCATGTGAATATCACGCCAACCGTGTTCACTCATATCTAGCAATGAAGGTGAAGGAGAGTATCGCACAAGGTGGTGGGGATTTGAGGTGCCGTGGATATCGGTGGTGGTTAGGGGGAGGAGCGGAGGTTACATCCATGGTGGTGTGAGGGAGAGATCGAGGATATGATGGTGGATCCTACCACTGGTTGAGGTGGTGGAAACTAAAGAACTAAGACTGCCGCTTAAGCAACTTTGTCTTTACAGCAGAGGTAGGTCTAGTTATCTAGGGTTTTTGATTTGCTCTATGCATGCTCATTTTTTATCTATGACGTTGCTTGAGTTTTAGAAAACTTGGTGTGTTACTTGGTTGATGAAAATAAAAAGAAGAAATATTAAATATGAATTTATTCTTAGTTAAAAAAAACCAAAAACCATGAACACTAAACTAAAACCTAAACCTGAAACCTAAAACCTAAACCCTAATCCATAAACCCCAAACCCAAAATCTAAAAATTAAAAAAAATTAAAAAATCTAAAAAACCTAACCCTAAACCATAAAACCTACAACCCTAAACCCCAAACCCTAAACCCTAAACCCTAAACCATAAACACTAAACCCTAAAAACCTAAAAACCTTAACATAAACTAAATGAAACCTAAAAAAAATAAATAAAAACACCTAAGCCTAAATAAAATAAATTAATTAAAATAATAACCTAAACTAAAAACTAAACCTTAACCTAAAAATAAAATAAAATAAAAACTAAAACTAAACTAAAATAAAATAAATTAAAATATAAACTAAACTTAAAAAACACCTAAAAATAAAAAACCTAAATAAAATAAAAACTAAATGAAAAATAAAAATAAAATAAAATAAAAACTAAATTAAAAATTAACCTTCAAAATAAAACCTAAAAATAAATAAGAAATAAAAACCTAAACCTTAAACTAAAAAACAAACCTAAACTTAACATAAATAAAATAAAATAAACCTAAACTAAAATAAATAAAACCTAAACATAAATTAAAAAAAACCAAAAAAAACTTAAATAAAAACCTAAAACCTAAACCTAAAAAAAATTAAATAAAAACCTAAAACTAAACCTAAAAATTAAAAAAAAACTTAAACCAAAATAAAAAAATAAAAATAAAACTAAACTAAATGCTAAGCCTAAACCTAAACCTAAACCTAAAAAATAAACTAAATTAATAAACCTTAATAAAAATAACCCTAAACCCTAGACCTACAACCCTAAACCCTAAACCCTAAACCCAAACCCTAAAACCCTAAACCCCAAACCAAAAACCCTAAACCCTAAACTCTAAACCCTAATCCCTAAACCTTAAAACTTAAAAACCCTAAACCCTAAAGCCTAAACACTAATCCCTAAACCATAAACCTTAAACCTTAACCCTAAAACCATAAACCCTAAACTTAAACCTAAACCCTAAACCTAAAACCCAAACCCTAAAATAAAACCTAAAAAAATAATAAAAACTCCTAAAAAAATAAACATAAACCTAAAAAATAAACTAAAATAAAAAATCTAAACTAAAATAAATAAACTAAACTAAATAAAAATAAAAAAACTAAAATATATAAATAAAAAGCTCAATAAACTAAATAAACCAAATAAACCTAAAAAAACCCTAAACCCTGAATCCTAAATCCTAAACCCAAAAACTAACCTTAAACCATAAACCTATGACCCTAAACCCTAAACTCTAAACCCTAAGCCCTAAAAAACCCTAAGCCCTAAACCCTAAACCCTAATCTAAAACCCTAAAAGGATAAACCCTAAAATCCTAAACCCTAAACCCTACACCCTAAACCCTACACCCTAAACCCTAAACCATAAAACCGTAAATCCTAAACCCTAAACCCTAAAACCCTAAACCATAAACCCTAAACCATAAAACCTACAACCCTAAATCTTAAACCCTAAACCCCAAATCTTAAACCATAAATTATTAACTTTAAAACCTAAACCTAAACTAAATAAAACCTAAAAATAAAGTAATAAAAAAACCTAAACTTAAATAAAATAAATAAAGTAAAATAAAATAAAAACCTAAACTAAAACCTATACATGAACCTAAACCTAAATGTAAAAAATAAAATAAAATAAGAAATAAAAATTAAACTAAAATAAAATTAATAAAAATTTAAACTAAACTAAAAAAAATAAAATAAGCCTAAAGATATAAAACCTAAATAAAATGAAAACTAAATGTGAAATAAAAATAAAATAAACCTAAAATAAATAAAAAAACTTAAAACAAACCTAAAACAAACCTAAATAAATAATAAAATGTAAACCTTAAACAAAAAAAAACCTAAACCTAAAATAAATAAAATAAAATAAAGATAAACCTAAACTAAAATAAACTAAACTAAACTAAATAAAACCTAAACCTAAACCTAAAATAAATTAAACCTAAACCATAAACTAAATGAAATAAAATAAAGTAAAAATAAACATAAACCTAAAAATAAACCTAAAAGAAAACCTAAACCTAAACCTAAAAAAAAATAAAATAAAACCTAAACCTAAACCTAAAAATAAAAAAATAAAACCTAAACATAAAAAATAAAATAAAAATAAAACTAAACTAAAAAATAAACATAAATCTAAACGTAAACCTAAAAAATTAACTAAAATAAAAAACCTAAACTAAAAATAAATAAACCTAAAATAAATAACCTAAACTAAAAAAAATTAAAAATAAACCTAAATAAAAATAAAAAATTATAAACTTAAATAAATAAAAAATGAACTAAATAAACTAAGTAAGCCTAAACCTATGAGTTTATATAATTTTAAGAAAAAAAACCTAAACTCTAAACCCTAAACGCTAAACTTCCAACCTCAAACCCTAAACCCTGAACACGAAACCCTAAAAAACCCCAAACCCTAAATCCTAAACCCTAAATTACAAACTAACCCTAAATCCGTAAACACTAAACCCTAAACCCTAACCCTAACCATAAATGCTAAACCCTAAACTCTAAACTCCATAAACCCTAAAACCCTTAACCCTAAATTAACCATAAACCCTAAACCCTAAACCCTAAAAATCTTAAACCCAAAAGCTTAAACCCTAAACCCTAAACTAATCCTGAACCCTAAACTTTAAACTCTCAAAACCATAAACCCTAAAGCCTAAACACTAAACCCTAAATCCTAAACCCTAAAACTTAACCCTAAAGCATAAACCCTAAAGCCCTAAAACCCTAAACCCTAAAACCCTAAACCCTAAACACTAAAAGCATAACCCCAAAACCTTAAACATTAAACATTAATCCCTAAACCCTAAACCTTAAACCCTAAACCATAAATCCTAACCCTAAAAACCAAACCCTAAACCTAAACATAAAGTAACTTAATAAATTAAATAATAAACCTAAAGAATAAAACCTAATAAACCTAAACCCTAAGAATTGGCAGAATTGGAAGCAAGAACATTACCGTCAACCAGGCTCAGTCTAGATCTAACAGTAGAGGCGAAGGCAGCTGCTATGGTTATTGTAGTGGTAGTGGGGAATCTAGAGTTGCTGGTGGATATGGAGGTGGTGGTCGAAGTAGTGGTGGTTATGGAGTTCGAAGGAGCGATGGAGGTTACAGCTGTGGTAGTGGCGGAGGGAGACAACGGGGAGATGATGGTGAATCACGCTACTAGGGAGTTGGGGTGGTTCTGATGGAAACTAGAGAAACTGAAGAATGGTCGATCTAATCTGCTACTTATGCAACTATGTCTTTATAGTAGAGATGGTTCAAGCTATCTAGGGTTTTTCATTTTCTCTATGTGTGCTCATTTTTTATCTATGTCATCGCTTGTGTCTTAGAACACTTGGTGTGTTAATTGGTTGATAAATTAAAAAGAAGAAATGTTAATTCTAAATTTCTTCTGTGTTCAAAAAAACTAAAAACCCTAAACCCTAAACTAAAACCTGAACCTAGACCAAAAACCTAAACCTTAAACCCTAAACCCTAAACCCTTCACCCTAAAAACCCTAAACCCTAAACCCTAAAACCATAAACCCTAAATCCTAAACACCAAAACCCTAAACCCTAAACCCTAAACCATAAACCTTAAACAATAAACCCAAAACCCAAAAACCTAAACCGTAAGCCCTAAAAATCTAAAAATTTAAACCTAAACTAAATAAAACCTAATAACAAAATAAATAAATAAACCTAAACCTAAAAAAATAAAATAAATAATATAAAATAAAAATTTAAACTAAAACCTAAACCTAAACCTAAAAATAAAACAAAAATAAAATAAATATAAACCTAAGCTAAACTAAAAAATAAAATAAACCTAAGAATAAAAACCTAAAAAAATAAAGACTAAATGTAAAATAAAAATAAAAAACATAAAATAAAAACTAAATAAAAACCTAAACCTAAAAAATAAACTTAAAAATAAACCTAAAAATAAATAAAAAATAAAACCTAAACCCTAAACTAAAAAAAACCTAAACCTAAAATAAAAATAAAATAAATAAAATAAAATAATCCTAAACTAAAACTAAAATAAACTAAACTAAAATTAATACAACTTAAACCTAAACCTAAAATAAACTAAACCAAAACCTAAACCTAAACTAAATAAAATAAAATAAACTCAAGAAAAACTTAAACCTAAACAAAAAAATAAAACCTAAAATAAAAACCTAAAACCTAAGCCAAAAAAAATAAAAACCTAAACATAAACATTAAAATATAAATATAAAATCTAAACCTAGAAAAAAAATTATAAAACCTAAAACTAAAAAATAACATAAAAATAAAACTTAATTAAAAAAATAAGCAGAAACCTAATCCTAAACCAAAAAACTAAACTAAAATAAACAAACCTAAACTAAAATAAATAAACCTAAAATAAATAAACAAAACTAAATAAAAATAAAAAATAATCCTAAATAAAAATAAAAAATATAAATAAAAATAAATTAAATATAAACTAAATAAACTAAATAAACCTAAACCTAACGGTTTACTTAATTAAAAAACTAAACCATAAACCCTAAACCCTAAACCCTAAATCCTAAACCCTAAACCATAAACCCTAAACCCTAAACCCTAAATCCTAAACCCTAAACCTTAAACCCGAAACCCTAAACTCTAAACTTACAACCCTAAACCCAAAACCATAATAAACCCTAAACCCTAAATCCTAAAAACCGTAAACCCTAAACCCTAAACCCTAAACGCTAAATTGACCTTAAACCCTCAACCCTAAAGACCTAAAACCTAAAGGTAAAATTTAAAATACAAATAAAACTCAATTAAAATATAAAACTAATCCTAAATCTAAACCTAAAAAATAAACTAAAATAAAAAACCTAAACTTAAATAAATAAACCTAAAATGAATAAACTAAACTAAATAAAAATAAAAAAACCTAAATAAAAATAAATAATAAAATAAACTAAAATAAATAAAAATAACCCTAAACTAAACAAACCTAAACTTACAGGTTTACTTAAATTTTTTTTGTAAAGGAAAACCCTAAACCCAAAAACTAACCCTAAACCATAAACCTACAACCCTAAACCCTAAACCCTAAAAACATAAACCCTAAAACCCTAAACCCTAAACCCTAAAGCCTACACCATATACCCTAGACCCTAAACCCTAAACACTAACCCTAAACCCTAGACCCTAAACTCCAAACCCTAAACCTAAACCTAAACCTAAACCTAAACCTCAAACCCTAAACCATAAATCCAACTCAAAAACCTCCCACTCCCCTGCTATCGGCCGCGGCGCTCTCTGGTGATTTCATGTTCACTTTCCTTTTCCTTGTATCTTGGCCATGTTTCGACCATTCCCGATCATTCCTTCTGGATTTTTGCTCTCGGTTGGCTGCTTATGTGAGTTTCCCTTGATCTTACAATGGTGGAAGCACCACTTTTCGCACAGCCGAGCTCTTCAAACTTGGAGGAGTCAACTAAGGCTTCTGATTTCCAAGGTAATATTGATCTAACTCCAGCCATTACTATGCCTGCTATTAAGTCCTTCAAGGACACTTTATCTGGTAAGAACACTTGCTCTAATGCTTCGGTCAATTTAATTTCAACTTCTTTCCGTGGAATGCTGGCTGTAATGTGCTCGAATCTTGATGTGGAAAAGCTGGCGAAGCCCTTTGAATTTTCATTAGTTGGTAAATTTTCATTGCATCGCCCGACTCTTGAAAGCATCTGATCCTTCTTTTATAGCCTAAAGCTCTCGGGTGTTTTACTATTGGATTGATTGATCCTAGACATATCCTTATTCGGCTATCTAATGATTTAGACTACTCAAGTGTCTTTGCTCGTCGCTCTTACTTTGTGTACAATTATCAAATGAGGCTTTTGAAATGGTCTCCTCTATTTGATGTCAAAGAAGAATCCACAATTATTCCTTTATGGCTAGCTTTTCCAAACATGAGGATACATTACATTACCCATCAAGTCATATTTGCTGTTAGGGATCTCTTTAGTAGGCCCCTTCAAATAGATCAAGCCACCACCACGAGATCACGACCATCAATTGCTCATATTTTGGTTGAGATTGATATTACCAAAAAGTACCCTAAAGAAGTTTGGATCGGTTCGGAAAAATTTGGGTATAATCAAAAAGTGGAATTTGAAAATTTCCTTATTTTTTGCACACATTGTATGATCCATGGTCATGATCACTTTGAATGCTTTGTGTTACACCCTAATCTTAAAAAGAAAAAATTGCATGATCCTAATCCCTCTCTAACAAATGAAAAAAATAATAATTTTTTTATGTGCCAAAAGTTACTCAAAATGGAACTCACCCTCCTACCTCCTCTCCTTTATTACCTACAGATTTTCCTATTGGAGAACAATCTGAGCTTGATAAAAATAATGATATTGAGGTTTGTGAGGAAACTAATGATAACTTACCTAACATTGCTTCTACTTGTAATAACTTGGCATATGAAGATAATCCCTTGACTCATATGAATCATAATGGTGATTTGAATGGGAACCTCAAGTTGGATCAAAATCTCAAAACTAATTATGGAATTATTCTGAAAAATTTTGATAATTTGGTGACGGATCAAAATTTGAATAGTACTCATAGAAATGAAAATGAATTTTGTGCTATTAATGGTGCCACAACCTCTCCTTCTATTACCCTACAGAGGGATACACATGCTAACCCTATTTCTCAACCTAACTCTGATACCGAAGAAGGAGAGATCACCATTAGGAATGCTTTGACAAATACTGGTCCTATTCTGAATATCACAAATCACTCTCTTTCAGATGGAGATACTTTGGACATAGATAGGCCTTTTCAAACTATTATTAAAAAAATTCCTTAAAGCCACAATGTTAACTAATAGCTCCACTAGAACCACTCGATCTTCTCTAACTTCCCATAAATAATTATTTCATGTTTCTCTTCTACTTGTTTTTCATTTTTTCAATTATCTCTTCTCTTTTCCTTCAACTTATTATGATCAATTTTCTTATTTGGAATGTTCAGGGTATTGGGACTCTCACTATCTGTAATCATATTAGAAGCCTTTATCATACTCATAACATAGCCTTACTTGTTGTTATTGAGCCATTCATTCACTCTTCTAAGATTACCCATGTTGCTAGAACACTAGGCTTTCAAAATTTCTTTTATAATATTAGTAATAAAATTTGGAGTTTTTGGAATAATTTAATCAACATTTCTATCCTTGATGATCTCCAACAATTGGTTAATGTTCAAATCTCATTGGGTGAATTTTCTACTCTTAGTTCTTTTATCTATGCATCTTGTAATAGAGCTGGTAGGAACATCCTTTGGGATCAATTAAGAACTTTTGCCTCCTCGATTAATAAACTCTGGTTGGTTGGGGGTGATTTCAACACTAGTATCACTTCCTCGGAAAGAAGGGGAGGTTGCTCTCCTAACATCCACTCCATGGAAGATTTTTCTAAGATGATTCTCGACTGTAATCTGATTAATATTGGTTTTTCTGGCTCCGACTATACGTGGCATAACTCTAGACTCTGGCAATAGCTTGATAGGACCCTCTTTAATTCCCTTTGGATCAATCAATGTCCCCTCACTTCTGTTGAACATTTGAGTAGAACTTTGTCTGACCATGCACTGCTATTGATCTCCATCAAAACTCCTTCCAGTACTATATCCTCCCTCACTCCTTTTAGATTACAAAATATGTGGACCATGCTCTGCTATTGATTTCTTTAATGTTGTTTCCACTAATTGGATGGCCCCTATTCACCCGGACAATTCTGTTAAAGGCATGATTCGGCTTTGGCTTAAGCTTAAAAGACTAAAACAAAACCTAAATTGGTGAAACAAGTACAATTTTAAAAATCTTTTTGCCAATCTAAAAAATATGGAACAATTACTTTGCTCCCTTGAAGATGTTGTGTTAACTGACCCTAATAAGCTTGATGAGTTGAACACTAATAAAGATAACTTGATTAATTACCAGAATATGGAGGAAATCTACTGGCGGCAAAAGGCTGCTAGCAAACATATTGCTGATGGTGATAAAAATACAAGGTATTTCCATGCTCTTTTCAAAAAAAAGGAAAGCCTTAAACTCTATTCAAAAAATCAAAAATATTAATGGTAGCTGGATCACTAATAATAATGAAATTAAAGATTCTGTCATTCAACATTTTTAAATTTTATTAAACAATAACCCTAACTTAAAACACCTCTCCAACACTCACCTGATCTCCTCTATGATTACTAATGATGAAAACCATTTACTCACTTTGCGTCCTACGAAAACCTAGATTAGTAGTACTCTCAATAGCATGAACACTGACTTTGTTGCTGGCCCTAATGGCTACACGACTCATTTCTTTTAGCATTATTGGCCTATTATTAAGTTTGACCTTGTTGATATTGTTGTTGATTTCTTTGATGGAAACTCTTTACCTAGATACTTTTCTAGCACTTCCATTATTCTCATTCCCAAAACTAATAATCCTGATACTTGGGGAGATTTTAGTCCTATCATCCTTTGCACCTTCTTTCAAAAACTCATTGATAAATTAATTAATAATAGGATAAGTCTGCTGCTCCCTAAAATTATTTCTCCTAACCAAATTAACTTTGTTAAAAGTAAAGCTATATCCGACAATATCCTTCTTGCCCAAGAGCTGGTTCATGACCTTGATGTTCCTATTAGAGGTGGCACATCCTCTTCAAACTGGACATCTCTAAAGCTTTTGATAACCTCTCTTGGGATTTCCTCTTTCAAATTTTCCATTTATTTGGGTTTTTTGATAATTTCATCCGCCTCATCAAAAATTGTATTACCAATGTTTGGTTCTCTGTTATCATGAATGGTGAGTCCGTTGGTTTCTTTACTTTGAGGCATGGCTTGAGACAAGGAGACCCCCTTTCAACATCTCTTTTTATTATTATTGTTGAATATCTTTTGAGGAGCCTGAATGATCTTTTCTACAAAAATCCTTCCATGTTTTTTAAAACTAAAGGTGGTCTTCCTGTCTCTCATCTTAGTTTTGCTGATGACTTTATAATCTTTTGCAATGCCTCTATTCGGCACATTAAAACTATTAAGAGCCTTCTTAATAAATTTGGCAACAAAAGTGGTCTCTTTCTCAATGAAGGAAAATGTTGTTTCATTCCTTCCTCTAAAATCCCTTCTAATAGGATCAATCAAATCTTGAGAATTACTAATTTTCAGCAATATCAACTTCCCATTAATTATCTTGGGGCTTCATTTTTTAAACGTCAGAAAAGATCTCATCTTTTTGATGATCTAATCCAGAAAATCTCTAATAAAATTCTTGTTTGGGAATTCCATTTACTCTTTTTCGATGGTAGGCTCACTTTGATTAAGAGCACTCTTAACTTCATGCCTTTATAACTCCTCCAAATCATTGTGCCAACCATTTCTATCATTAACAGAATTGAGCGCCTCATTAACAAATTTTTCTAGGGCTCTAATAACTCCTCTAAAAGAATGCACTGGACCTCTTGGTTTAAAAGTTGTGTCACCCTAGCTGAAGGTGGTCTTGGATGTAAGCCAATCAAAGAAGCTATCACTGCTTTTTTCTATAAGCTTTGGTGGAATTTTAAGAGTAACAATAGTCATTGGGTTAATTTTATGACTGCTAAATATTGCCAGGGTAAGCACCCCCTCATTTGTCCCTATAAAGCAAGAGACTCTCCTATTTGGAAAAGACTTTGTTCTGTCAAATGGGATGTAAAATCCTTAATTTTTGGGGGATTAACTCTGGCTCCTCCTTCTTTTGGAAAGATAACTGGACTAGATGTGGGTCCATTGATGACCTACTTTCCACCCATTCCATTGCCGCTATTAAAGTGAAATCTTTCTGGAAGGATAATATGTGGAACATTAGTAAGCTTATTGATTATATTCCTTCCTTTCTCTTAAAAAAGCTTACTACTATTCCTATCATTCCTAGCAATCAAGACCAGATCCTTTTTAAGCTCTCACATAATGGTGATTTCAACTTTAAAAATGTTTGGATTCACATTAAAGAAACTCATGATTCTTCCAATGTGTTTCTCAAACTATGGAACAACAATATCCCTACTTCTTACTCTGTTCTTACTTGGCATATTTTGAAAAACTTCATCCCTGTGGACTCCTTGTTGTGGGGTAAAGGTTTTCAATTACCTTCAAAATGCCAATGTTGTTTTCAAATTGAGAATGTGAAACATGTTTTTGTTAACGGGGTCATTGCTTCTAAACTTTGGATTTGGTATGATGGCCTCTTTAACATTGTCATTTTCAATGGCTCCTTAAATTTATACCAACTTCTTGAAGTTTATTTTGACAACACTATTAAAGGACACATTAAAGTCATAACTACTATCACTCTTATTTGGTTTATATGGATGGACCAAAATGATGCAAAACATCATGAGATCCCTATGAATCACATGAGGATAATTGTTAGAACTAAAAACAAAATCGATGACTTGTTTAATGTCAATTTAATTAAATACAAACAATTCAAAGGTTGCAAATTTGTGGCCAATAAACTAGGTTATAACTTGTCAGATCACCACATCTGTAAAGATGACAAGATTGTTTATTGGGTAAAACCTCATGCTAACACTATTAAAGTTAACACTGATGGCTCTGTCTCTCATAAAGGTTCAGGCTGTGGTGGTATTTTCAAAAATCTTAATGGAAAAGTCCTATGTGCCTTTGCTTACCCCCTTAATCATTGTTATGTTCCCTTTATTGAGCTCATGGCAGTGTACAAAGCTCTTGAGATTTACCTTTGAAAAAGTTGGCTCAATATTTGGATTGAGGTGGAAGCCCTTCTGCTGATTGATCTCTTAACTTCCACCAAAATGGGAAATACTAAATTTTACTACCTTCTTAAGCCTACTAGAACTCTCCTAGCCCAACTCTACTTTAAAATCACTCATGTATGGCGTGAGGGTAATGCATGTGCTGATTATTTAGCCAATCTGGGTGCTATATTGGATGGAATAAAATTCTTTGACCAACTAACCCTTCCTAAATATTTGCATGGCTTGGTTAATCTAGACAATACTGGGTTTCCTTATCTCAGAAATTAATCTAACCAGTTGGATTCACCTACTTCAATACCTCTTTTATTGCATGATCATTTTCTATTTAATGTTATTATTTCGTTGGTCTTTGCTAATGCATCAACATGATATCCCTTGTTGTTTACTTGTTGATCTCTATGGCACGTGTTGTTGGTTTAATTGTCTTAGCTTTAATTGGGGGCTTACTTCCTCTACTATTTTACCGTTAATGTCTCTTCTTGAATTTTCGCATCATCATATTACTCACGGTCCTTTGATGAGCTAAGTGGCATCTACTGTTGATTTAATTATCCCAACCTTGTTTGGGGTCTTGCTATTTCTGGATGCAACATCTATGTTGAAGGTTTAATTGTTGGCTGTTGGACTTTTGGGCCTTTTGTCTAGCAGGCTGCTCTTGGGGTTGGTTTAATGTATTTGTTGTTTGTCATTAATAACCCCAGTTTGCATACCTATAAGGAAATAATCTGCAATACCCTTATTATTATTAATGTTTCTTTGCAGGTTTGGAATTGTTTAATGACTTCCTTTCAGTATGATTTCTCTGAGGATGATAGTTCTGCTGCTAGTCTATTCTCCTTTATCCTAAAGGATTTCATTGATGTGACCCTTTTGAACCCCTATTGTGGCTCTGTTGCCCCACTGCTTTTTATTGGCTTATCCTATGGTTGCAATAAATGTAGTGTTGTTATAATCTATGGTTGTTGGATTTCTGGATTCACTATCCTGCAGGCTAACCTTATGTTTGTTAGCTATTTGTTGCCTGGTGTTCTTCTGAATGTCTTTACGATTCTCATTTGGGCTATTGCTGATCATTTTATCTGTTGTTTTTTAACTTTTGGCTCTATTAAAATTGTGCAGATCCAGCCTGTTGGTAATTACTATCCTATTGCTCTTCATGCTGCTTCTGGGGGTTTATTTTGTTTTTTTTAGTTGGCCTCTCTTGAGGTCATGGACTGCATGATGGCTTTTATTTTTTTTCTTGGCTATTTCTTACCTCTCGTTTCTCTGAATGTTTGTACTGTTAACATCTGGGATGATGTTGTTTTCACCTGTTGCTATTTTTTACTTCTTGTACTTGGCCGTACCACTTCCTTAACTATCTGGGATTTAACTTATGCATTGTATAATTTGAATGGTTGGTTTTATGGCCAACTTGCTATTTTTATTTATTATTTATTGGTTGGTCTGGATAATTGAGTCTTATATCCAGTTACTGGGTTGTTTATCCGTCTGAGGTGCTTTTGGTGTTATCTTGCTGATTGTTTTTGACAACCTCATTTTCCCTATCTGCCAAGAGAGATTTTGCAATTTCCTATTCAATTTTATTATTTCCTTGCAGGTTTGGACTTCCTTAATGGCTTCTCAGTTTGCCTTTACTCTGGTTGTGGGTTTAACTGCTAGCCTGATCATCTTTATATCGAAGGTTTTTTCTATTGATTATCCTTTGAACTCTTTCTGTTGCTATTTTACATCTCTGCTTTTTATTGGAGTTTTATATGGTGGGTGTAATTTTTGTTTTATTGCTACCACTATTGGCTTTTGGATTTTAGGGTCCTTTGTCCAACAGGTTGTCTTTGTGGTTATTATATGTTTCTTGCCTTTTGTTTTCTGACTATTTTTGCTATTAACAATTGGGCAACTGCTGATTTCTCCTGCTGCTATTTTATCCCACTTGGTTCTATTAAAATTGTGCAGATCCCTGTGATTATTCATCTGATTATTTGGATCTTTACATATGCTTTGTTTACACTGATTGGGTAGACTCTTGGCCGCCTTGTTGGTATTAACTGCCTTGGTTGTTATCAACTGATTAATACTCATGTCGTCTCGATTTTGGTTTGTTTAGCAAGCCTCTATTGAAGTTGTTGATTGCTTGGTGTCTTTTGCTTTAAACCCCCTTATTGATTTATTATATGTATATCATCTGAATTCATTAGTCTACTTTACTTGCTGCTATTTTCTCCATCCTCTTTCAGTTAAACTTGTATCTATTTCACTATTTATTCTGGATGGGTGGCTTTATGGCCAGCTAGCTACTTTTTGTTGTCTTGGTTGTTTGTTGTCTTGGATATTTGTTGTCTTGGTTTTTTAGGATTCCTATGTTGGCTCCATCTTTGTTGGTCGTAGGACTGTGGTCCTATGTTCGCAGTTGTTTGACATTGCTATCGATTGTTTTGGTGATTGGTGTTTGCTTTCCGAACCCTATTTTTATGCTCTCTCTATTTGGTTACTAATACGCAATGTCTACTCGATTGAGAGGTTTTATGGCCAACTTGTTGTCCTCACTGCCTTGGTTGTCTTGGCTATTTTTTTGTCTTGGTTATCTATTCTTATTTTTCTAGATTCTAATGTTGACCCTCATTTGAATCCCCTTTTTAATTTATCTTCTGGTGGGTTCCAATGTTGCATTAACTATTTTTTTGTTTCTGATTACCCTTGATGTTTATGTCTGGGCTGCTCTTCATCTTCTGATTGTTGTGATCTACATTATCTGTTGTTGTCTCTATTCCCATCTGGGTTTGGTTAGGTTTGTGCCTATCTTGGTATGCATGTCTATTCGAATGGGTGGTACTATGGACGCTTGCGCTTTTGTCTTTTGCTATCTTGGTTGTTTGTTGATCCGGATTATCGATTTTGGTCCTCAATGTCGCTCGAGTCTTTCATTGCCTTTTATTTGGTGCTTTTTTTGATAGGTTGCAGTCTATTTCCTGTGTTGGGTTATGCCGCCTTCCTATACTATTACTTTTGCCAACTACTGATATGGATATTAATAAAGGGGTTGTTCACATCTGCATTCATTATTATGATTGGGTTCATTTTCTGGCCTTTACTTCTAAGCTGTCCTCCTGGTCTGAAAGATTCATATATATATATATATCATATGTTTGGGATGGTGTTATTTATAGGCTCATTAACTTGCTTAGCAGGATTTCAACAAGCTGCCTCCTCTGCTATTTTCTTGTGGAGGGTTTATATGCTGGCCTATTTCTCTTCTTGGATATGACTTTTCATGAGGTTCTGGCAAAGATGGCTCATTCTCATATGTATAAGTATTCTCATGTTAGGGTGACTATATTGATGATACGTTTCCTGCATGGGACCCATTATCCTTCTCGCCTTTGCTTTCTCTCTATATTATATATGGTTTTTTTTAGGTTTGGTGTAATAAAGCCTATAAGACTTTCAACAACCTGTCGCTATCTTCTCACGTTTGTCTATGATGGCTATGATGATTTCACCCTTTTGGTTTGGTAGTAGCTCTTGTGATGTAACTTTTCTGAAGTTTGGATGCTCATATTTGCATCCCCATCTTGGTGTGTGCTGAGCCTTCTCTATCACAATTTTTTACTATCATTCTCGATTATGTTGTCTTCATTTATCTTTAGCTTATTACCTTAATCGCTTCTAATCTCTTTCATTTACATTTTGTGCTTCTCTCTTGTCCTCTTGCAGGTTTGCTCCATAGTGTCATGCATTCTCACGCCCCTGAGCATAATCTTCCATTGGCTTATTATGTTAATCAATTTGTATCTTTTGATTGCTTTAATGTCTTCTTTTGCTTTTGGATGTACTTAGATAGCGACTTTGCTCCTTAGGCTGATTGTAGCTCTTTGAGTAGTAGTTCTGGAGTTTATCCCCTTTAAGGACCTTGTAACCCTCTTTTTGTGGCATAAAATACCCCCTACATGGGGTTTCCCTTAAAAAAAACCCTAAACCCAAACCTAATGTAACTAAATTAAAAAATAAACCTAAACCCTAAACCTAATAATCTAAAACTTAAAACTAAATCCTAAGAATGGGCAGAACCTTGTCGACAGGAACATGACCATCAATCAGGCTCAGCCTAGATCTGGCGGGGGAGGCGAAGGTGATGGTGGTGGTTATCACAGTGGTGGTCAAGGATCTGAAGGTGCTAGTGGAAATGGAGGTGGTGGTTGGAGCAGTGGTGGTTATTGAGGTAGGAGGAGCAACAGAGCTTACAGCTTTGGTGGTGGCGGAGGGAGAGATCGGGGATGAAATGGTGGATCTCGCTACTCAAGAGGCTGTGGTGGTTCATAACCTGAGAAACCGAGGAACCAATCTGATTTCGCTTATGAAATTGTGTCTTACAGAGGCGCCTAATTATCTAGGGTTTTTGATTTTCTCTATGCGTGCTCATTTTTTATCTATGTCATGGCTTCTATCTTAGGATAGTTGGTTTGTTACTTGGTTGATGAAATCAAAAAGAACAAATGTTGAATCCAAATTTTCTCTCCATTAAAAAAAAACCAAAATCCCTAAACACTAAACTATAACTTGAACCCTAGACCTAAAATCAAAATCCTAAACCCTAAACCCTAAAAATCCTAAACCGTAAACCGTAAATCCTAAACCCTAAACCCTAAAACCTAAACTCTAAACCCCAAACCCTAATCCCTAAACCCTAAACCCTTAACTAACCCTAAGCCCTAAACGCTAAACCCGAAACCATATAAGCTAAAAATTTAAACCTAAACTAAATAAAATATAAAAATAAAATAAAAAAACTAAACCAAAATAAAATAAAAATATTAGATTAAATAAAAACCTAAACTAAAACTTAATTCTAAACCAAAACCTAAAAGAAAATAAAATAAAAAATTAAATTAAATTAAAATAACATAAATAAAAACCTAAACTAGACTAAAAAAATAAAAAACCTAAATAAAATTAAAACTAAACCTAAAATAAAAAATAAAATAAACCAAATAAAATAAAATAAAATAAAACTAAAAAAATTTAAACCTAAAAAAAATAAACCCAAAATAAACCAAAAAATAAATAAAATAAAACCTAAACCCTAAACTAAAAAAAATAAAATAAAATAAACCTATACCTAAACTAAAATAAACTAAACTAAAATAAATAAACCTAAAACAAAACCTAAACCTAAAGCAAATAAAATAAAATAAAAAAAACGTAAAAAACAAAAAAAAAAACCTAAAATTAAACCTAAATTAAAAACATAAAACCTAAACCTAAAAAAATAAAATAAAAACCTAGAGCTAAATCTAAAATAAAAAATAAAACCTAAACCTAAAAAATAAAATAAAAATAAAACTAAACTTAAAAAATAAACATAAACCTAAACCTAAACTTAAAATAAACTAAAATAAAAAACCTAAACTAAAATAAGTAAACCCAAAATAAATAAACTAACCTAAATAATAATAAAAATAAAAAATAAAATAAACAAAAATAAATAAACAATAAAACTAAATAAACTAACTAAACCTAAAAATTAAAAAAATTTAAAAAAATACTAACACAAAACCTACAACACTAAACCATAAACCCTATACCTTAAAACACTAAACCATAAACCCTAAATCCTAAACCCTAAACCCTAAACCCTAAACCCTAAAACCCTAAACCATAAATCCTAAACCCTAAACCCTAAAACTTACAAACCTAAACCCTAAACCCTAAATCCTAAACCCTAAAAACCTAAAAACCTAAACCTAAACTAAATAAAACTTAAAATTTAAATAAATAAATAAACCCAAAACTAAATGAAATAAAATAAAAAATAAAAAAATCCTAAACTAAAACCTATGCCTAAACTTAAACCTAAACCTAAATGAAAAAATAAAATAAAATAAAAAATAAAAGCTAAACTAAAGTAAAATAAATACAAACTTAAACTAAACTAAAAAAATAAAATAAACCTAAAAATAGTAAACCTAAATAAAATAGAAACTAAACATAAAATAAAAATAAAATAAACCTAAAATAAAATAAAATAAATACTAAATAAAAACCTAAACCTAAAAAATAAAAGTAAAAAATAAATAAAAAATTAAACATAAACTATAAACTAAGAAAAAACCTAAACCTAAAATAAGTAAAATTAAATAAACCTAAACCTAAATTAAAATAAAATAAGCTAAAATAAATAAAACCTAACCCTAAACCTAAAATATACTAAACCTAAACTGTAAACTAAATAAAATAAAATAAACTAAAAATAAACCTAAACATAAACTAAAAAATAAGACCTAAAAATAAACTTAAAAGAAACACATAAAACCTAAACCAAATAAAATAAAATAAAACCCTAAACATAAAAAATAAATAAAATAAAACTAAACTAAAAAATAAACATAAACATAGACCTAAACCTAAAAAATAAACTAAAATAAAGAGCCTAAACTATACTAGATAAACTAAACTAAATAAAAATAAATAATAAAATTAAATAAAAAAATAAAATAAACTAAACTAAATAAAAAATAAACTAAATAAATTAAATAAACCTAAACCTACCAGTTTACTTGATTTAGAAATAAAAAACCCCCCAAACCCTAAACCCTAAATCCTAAATCCTAAACTCTAAACCCTAATCCGTAAAATTAACCCTAAACCCTAAATCCTAAACCCTACACCCTAAACCTATAACCCTAAATCTAAAAATAACCTAAACTTAAAAACTAAAATAAAAATAAACCTAAACCTAAACTTGAAAAAAATAAACTAAAATAAATAAACATAAAATAAAAAAATAAACTAAATAATAATAAAAATAAGAAATAAAATAAACTAAAATAAATAAAAAATAAACTAAATAAACCTAAACCTAAAAGTTTACTTAATTTAAAAAATAAATAAAATTAAAAAAATTAAAAAATTTAAAAAAATACTCTAACCCTATACCTTGAACCTTAAACCTACAACCCTAAACCCTAAACCCTAAACCTAAAAACCCTAAACCCTAAACCCTAAATCCTACACCCTAAAACCTACAACCTTAAACCCTAAACCCTAAATGCCAAACCTGAAACCCTAAATCTTAAACCCTAAAGGTCTAAAAAACTAAAACTAAAATAAAATAAAATAAATAAAAACCTAAACTAAATGAAAAAAAATAAAATAAACCTAAATATAATAAAAACTAAATGTAAATTAAAAATAAAATAAGCCTATAAATAAAACAAAATAAAAGCTAAATAAAAACCTAAACCTAAAAAATAAATCTAAAAACAAATAGAAAATAAAACCTAAACCTTAAACTAAAAAAAACCTAAACTTAAAATAAATAAAATAAAAATAAACCTAAACCTAAACTAAAATAAACTAACTTAAAATAAATGAAACATAAACCTAAACCTAAAATAAATTAAACCTAAACCCTAAACTAAGTAAAATAAAATGAACTGAAAATAAACCTAAACCTAAACTAAAAAATAAAACCTAAAAATAAACGTAAAAGAAAAACCTAAAACCTAAACCCAAATAAATAAACTAAAAACCTAAACAGAAATCTAAATAATAAATAATAAAACCTAAACATAAAAAATAAAATAAAAATAAATCTAAACTAAAAAATAAACAAAAAACTAAAAATAAACTAAAATAAAAAACATATACTATAATAAATAAACCTAAAATAAATAAACTAAACAAAATAAAAATAAAAATAAACCTAAATAAAAATAAAAAACTAAAATAAACTAAAATAAATAAAAAATAAACTAAATAAACTTAAACCTACCATAAATTTAAAAAAGAAACCTCAACCCTAAACCCTAAACCCTAAACCCTAAATCCAAACCTAAACCCTAAACCTAAAACTAACCTTGAAACCCTAAATCCTAGCAATACGTAATTGAACGATCCTAAACTATAAAACCCTAAACCAAAACCTAACTAAACTAACCTAAACCTAAAAATCTTAAAGTTTATACTAAACCTAAACCTAAAAAAACTAAACCTAAATAAAACCCTAAACCTAAAACCATAAACCTAAACCTAAACACTAAACTTTAAACCTAAAGTTTAAACTAATGTAACCCTAAAACCAACTAACCTAACTAAACCCAAACCTAAAACTAAACCCAAACTAAACCTAACTAAATTTTAAACCCTAAAACACTAAACCCTAAACTCATAGCATAAATAAATTTAAACCTAAACCTAAACCCTAATCGTAAACACCAATCCCTAAACCTAAACCTAAAGTAACTTAATAAATTAAAAAATAAACCTAAACCATAAAACCTAATAAACTTAAACCCTAAGAATGGGCAGAACCTTGATGGCAGGAACATCACCAACCAGGCTCAGTCTAGATGTGGTGGTGGAGGCGAAGGTAGAGGCGTTGGTTATTGCAGTAGTGGTGGGATCTGAGGTTTGGTTGATATGGAGTGTGGGAGGAGGAGAGCAACGAAGGTTACATCCATGTTGGTGGATCACGCTACTAGAGAGCCGGAGTGGTTCTGATGGGAACTGGAGAAGCTGAAGAATGATCGATCCGATCTGTTACTTACAGAACTATGTCATTATAGTAGAGTTGATTTTAGTTATCTAGGGTTTTTAATATGCTCTATGCATGCTCATTTTATCTATGTCATCGCTTGTGTCTTAGAAAACTTTGTGTCTTACTTAGTTGATGAAATTGAAAAGAAGAAATATTGAATCTGAATTTGTTCTCTATTTAAAAAAAACCCTAAACCCTTAACTAAACCTTCAACCTTAGACCTAAAACATAAACCCTAAACCCTAAACCCCAAACCCTAAACCCTAAACTTTAAACCCAAAAAACCTAATCCAAAACTAAATAAAACCTAATAATAAAATAAATAAATAAACTTAAACTTAAAAAATAAATAAATAAAATAAAAACATAAATGAAAACATAAACCTAAACATAAAAGAAAAATAAGATAAAAAATAAAAATTAACAAAAATAAAATAAATAAATACTTAAACTAAACCAAATAAAATAAAATAAAACTAAGAATAGAAAACCTAAATAAAATAAAAACTAAATGTAAAATAAAAATAAAATAAACCTAAAATAAAATAAAAACTAAATAAAAACCTAAACTTAAAAATAAAACCTAAAAATAAATAAAAAATAAAACCTAAACCCTAAAGTTAAAAAAAAACCTAAACATAAAATAAAATAAACCTAATCCTAAACTCAAATAAATTAAACTAAATTAAATACAACCTAAACAAAAACTTAAAATAAACCAAACCAAAACCTAAACTAAATAAAATAAAATAAACTAAAAATAAACCTAAACCTAAACTAAAAAAAACCTAAAAATAAACCTAAAATAAAAACTTAAAACCTAAACCCAAAAAAACAAAATAGAAACCTAAACCTAAACCTAGAAATAAAAATAAAACCTAAACCTGAAAATAAAATAAAAATTAAACTAAATTAAAAAATAAGCATAAACCTAAACCTAATCCTAAAAAATAAATAAAAATAAAAAGCCTAAACTAAAATAAATAAACTAAACTAAATAAAAAGAAAAAATAAACCTAAATAAAAATAAAAAATAAATTAAACTAAATTAAATAAAAAATAAACTAAATTGGCTAAATAAACCTAAACCTACTGATTTATTTAATTTTAATAAAACCAATAAACCATAAACCCTAAACCCTAAACCCTAAAACTAACCTTAAACTTACAACCCTAAACCAACAGCCCTAAACCCTAAACTTTAAATCTTAAACCCTAAACCCTAAATTAACCTTAAACGCTAAACCCTAAACACTAAATTCTAACCCTAACCCTAAACTCTAAACTCTAAACCATAAACACAAACCCCAAACCCTAAATCCTAAACACTAAACCCTAAACCCTAAACCCTAAACCCTAGAACCCTAAACCCAAAACCCTAATTCCTAGACCCTCAAAACCCTAAACCCTAAACCCTAAACCCTAAATCATAATTCCTAGACCCTCAAAACCCTAAACCCTAAAGCTTAAACTAAACCTTAAACCCTAAACCCTAACCTTAAACCTTAAACCCTAAATCATAAAACCCTAAACCCAAAACCATAAACCCTAAACCCTAAACTCTAAACACTGAACCCTAAAAAACTAAAAACTTAAACTTAAACTAAATAAAACCTAATAATAAAATAAATAAATAAATAAACTTAAACCTAAATAAAATAAAATAAAATGAAAACCTAAACCTAAACCTAAAAATAAAATAAAATAAATAAACTAAAATAAATTAAATAAAAACCTAAACTAAACTAAATAAAATAAAATAAACCTAAGAATAAAAAACATAATCAAAAATAAAACTAAACATAAAATAATAATAAAATAAACCTAAATTAAAATAAAATAAAAACTTAAACCTAAAGAAAACCTCAAAATAGAACCTAAAAATAAATAGAAAATAAAACCTAAACCCTAAACTAAAAATAAACTTAAACCTAAAAGAAAAATAAAATAAACCTAAACCTACACTAAAATAAACTAAACTAAAACAAATAAAACCTAAACTTAAACTTAAAATAAGGTAAAGCTAAAACTAAACCTAAACTAAATAAAATATAATAAACTAAAAATTAAACTAAACCTTAACTAAAAAATAAATCCTAAAATAAATGTAAAATAAAAACCTAAGACCTAAACCTAAAAAATTAAAATAAAAACATAAACCTAAAAATAAAAAATAAAACACAAACCTAAAAAAATAAAATAAATATAAAACTCAACTAAAAAATAAACCAAAATCTAAAAAATAAACTAAAATAAAAAACCTAAACTAAAATAAATATACTAAACTAAAAAAATAAAAAATAAACTAGATAAACATTAACCTATTAGTTTACTTAATTTTAAAAAAAAACCCTAAACCATAAACCCTAAACCTACAACCCTATAGGTGCTCATTTTTTATCTATATCACCGCTTGTGTCTTAGAAAAATTTGGGTGCTACTTGGTTGATGAAATTGAAAAGAATAAATGTTGAATCTAAATTTGTTCTCTGTTAAAAAAAACCTTAAACCTTAAACCCTAAACTAAACCATAAACCCTAAACATAAAACCTAAAGCCTAAACCCAAAATTCTAAACCCTAAATCATAAAATGCTAAAAACCTAAACCTAAACTAAATAAAACCTAGAAAAATAAAATAATAAAAAATATAAACCTAAATAAAATAAAAAACTAAACTAAAACCTAAACCTAAACCTTAGAAGAAAATAAAATAAAAAAATTTAAACTAAAATAAAATAAATAAATACTTAAACTAAACTAAAACATAAAAAACCTAAATAAAATAAAAACTAAACCTAAAATAAAAAAATAAAATAAAAACTAAATAAAAACGTAAACCTAAAAAATAAAACTTAAAAATAAATAAAAATAAAACCTAAACGTTAAACTAAAAAAAAACTAAACCTAAAATAAGAATAAAATAAACAAAATAAAATAAACCTAAACTTAAACTAAAATAAACTAAAATAAAATAAATAAAACCTAAACCTAAACCTAAAATAACCTAAACCTAAATCTAAACCTAAACTAAATAAAATAAGATAAACTAAAAAAAAACCTAAACCTACACTAAAAAATAAAACAAAAAAAAACCTAAAATAAAAACCTAAAACCTAAACTTAAAGAAATAAGATAAAAGCCTAAACCTAAACCTAAAAATAAGAAATAAAACCTAAACCTAACAATAAAAGTCAAGTAAATTAAAAATAAACAAAATAAACCAAAACTGTCGAGTTTACTTAATTTAAAATAAAAAATTAAAAATTAAGAATTAGAAAAATAAAGACCCTAACACTAAACTAACCCTAAACCCTGAACCATAAACCCTAAACACTAAACCTTAAACTTACAACCCTAAACCTACATCCTTAAACCCTAAACTCTAAACACTAAAACCCTAAACCCTAAACCTTAAATCCAATACCCTAAACCCTAAAATTGTAAACCCTAAACACTAAATCCTAAACTCTAAACCTTAAAACCTACAACCCTAAACCATAAACCCCAAATCCTAAACCCTAAACCATAAACCCTAAACTAACACTAAACCTTAAACTCTAAACCCTAAACTAACCCTAAACTCTGAGAATAGGCAAAACCTTGATGACAGGAACATCACTGTCAACTAGGCTCAGTATTGATCTAGCGGGGGAGGCAATGGTGGAGGTGACAGTTATCCTAGTTGTGGTGGGGGATCTGGAGGTGGTGGTCAGAGTAGTGGTGGTTATGGAGGTAGGTGGAGTGATGGAGGTTACGACTGTGGTGGTGGTAGAGGGAGAGATCAGGGATATGATCATGGATCTTGCTACTCGAGAGGCAGAGTGGTTTTGATTAAAACTGGAGAAATTGAAGAACGACTATTCCAATCTACTGCTTATGGAACTATGTCTTTATACTAGAGAAAGTTCTACTTATCTAAGGTTTTTGATTTTTTTTTTATGGGTGTTCATTTTTTTCCTATATCGTCACTTGTGTCATAGAATACTTAGGATGCTACTTGGTTGATAAAATTGAAAAGAAAAAATGTTGAATATGAAATTGTTCTCTATTAAAAAAACCTTAAATTCTAAACCCTAAACCCTAAACTAAAACTTAAACCCTAAACCAAAAACTTAAACCCCAAACCCTAAACCCTACACCCTGAAAACCCTAAACCCTAAACACTAAACATTAAACCTTAAACCGTAAACCTGAAACCCTAAACCCTAAACCCTAAACCCTAAAACTCTAAACCCTAAACCCTAAAACCATAAATGCTAAACCCTAAAACCTACAACCCTAAACCCTAAACCCTAAACACTAAACTAACCATAAACCCTAAATCCTAAACTAACCCTAAACCCTAAACCTTAAACTAACCCTAAACCTAAATGAAGATACCATTAAGAGTAGATCTAAAGAGTGACCTAATCCTAACATAGTTATGGTAGCTAAAGAAATGTCTTCAGGAGACTTTCGTTTGACTATTAGAGATTTGAATAGCCTAAACCCTAACCATAAATCATATTATAATACCAAATATTGTAGTATATTTTAGCATGTAGTGATGTGTTTTTGTATGTTAAAAGATATTTTGAAATGTTTTAGTATATTATGGTATTATGCCCTATAGTTTATATTAATATAAATCATAAATATGTGAGCAATGATATGTAATCATGATGAAATTTTATTTTTAACATAATTATAAAACTATGTAAGTAAAATATAACATATTATATAGTGAAATGTATGTTAAGAATTTAATGAACATAATGAA
This sequence comes from Cymbidium sinense, assembly GCA_021442155.1. NCBI lineage: Eukaryota > Viridiplantae > Streptophyta > Magnoliopsida > Asparagales > Orchidaceae > Cymbidium > Cymbidium sinense. Next base: position 47,680,794 of record CM038227.1, on the reverse strand, counting down.
ATTTAAATTAAGCTAAAATTTATTAAGTATAATATAATTAACTATTTAATTATACTTGAAGCATAGCAACGTAATTAACCAATTTAACAAAATGTTTGAAACCTTTAGAGTTAACTAACCATTGTATTAAATACTTAATTAAGAAATGTACATGATATTCAATTTTTATTTTTTAATTAAGTGATTAAAGAAGCAATTAACATATTAAGCTAAATATCCTAAATTTAATGTATATAATAGAAATCATAGAATATATTAAACTTGTAAACATATTTATATGACAAATATCAAGTGGATGAGTTTGCAAGTTTGAGAGATATACAAAGCGAAGAATTGTATTAGAAGAGGATTAAAATGGATTGTCTCAATGTTTTCATTAATGATTAAGAACACAAATAATTGGAGAAAAAATAAAAAAATAATTTATGGATAGTTTTTCATAGAATAACTTTTGATGCATGTATACTCAAATAAGTGGGTAGGCCCACACAATCCTGTATGTTAAGATAAGTATACTCACATAGATACTCAATAAACTGAACTAAAAATACTTGCTAGGAGTATCGAACAAAAAAAGATAGATATGATCCAATGAGCCGAGAACTCAAAAAATAATAACTCAAAGGAAATACATAATCTTACTAGTTGGTATTTGATGACTATATTGGGGAACGAGATGACTACTCTCCTTAACCTCATCTTTATTTGCATAGTCACTCAATAGTAGGCTATTCGATCTTATCAGCCGATGGACCCATACTCATTCACCTCCATCAACTTAGGCAAGAATTTTTATATTAAACTTACTTTGTATTATCTTTCTATGTATGACCACCCCTTGATATTATAAAAATGGAACTTCTTTCTTAAGAGGGAAACTTTTGGCTCTTACTCTAGACCATTATATTATGTACTCGCATTCTGAGCACTCTAAACAATAAAGATATTTTTTTATATTATCCTACTTTCATGTCTTCCTACTGGCAACCTTGCTTCTCAAGTATCTCAAAAGCTTCTTCCGCCATTCATAAATAGATTTGGATTCAACATAATTTTAGGTGCGATGAGTGTGGATGAGAATGAAAACTAAAAGCCCGATATAAAACTTGGCAGGACCCTCAATGGGAGATCACTTGGAAAATATAAAGCAGAATGTCTAGCAATTTGCAACTCAGTAGGATTTACATGACATGGAGACAAGATCACTTTCCTAGTGTAGGCAGCCATAAAAAAAACATATTACAAAGACCCCAATCCAAAGGAGAATGAAGGATTCATAGGATTAGCTTCTTGTAGAGCTCAACAAGAAATAAGACACCTATATAGGGTCCCTAGTTCTTTTCATTCAAATTCTCCTACTCTAAGGATGACTCCTATGACACTAGTAAAGAAGAGAGTGTGTGAAAGAAGCAGTCATTGCCTACTAATGCTTTCTCTGTAAAGATTGTAGTAGCTTTCCCACCTTATAAGTTCAAGATCCCACATCTTGAATTTTACAAAGGTCGAACAAATCCCCTCGACCACATAACCTACTTCAAGTTGACAACATCACTATTGGACTTAGATGATGCGATGCGATGAAGCACTGACTATTCTTCACTACTTTCATAGAGTCAACCCCAAGTGATTCCCGTGCCTTTCTTTAAGAGTCATTACATCATTTGTTGACTTTAAGAGGATGCTCACCTCACAATTTGCTAGCGCTAAGAAGTTGCTAATGAGTTCTCAAGCTCTCTTGTAGATGAGGCAAAAACTTAGCGAGTCTTTGACAAAGCTCATCACTCATTTCCAGTGAGAGATGCCATAAGTCAAATATCTAGAGCCTATAGTCTCTTAATCATCACTCATTCAAGAGTTAAAGGAGGGGCCCTTCAGGTATGCCTTGGAGCTTTAACAACATAAAACACTTGTTGAACTATTAGAGCTGACGAACAATCATTTCAATGCAGAAGAGTATAATGAAGTGCTCCAATTAGTATCATTGTCAAGACAAAAGACTCACTGAAGAGGCCTTTGAAATAACAATCTAAGGAAGGATATCAAAAGTAGAAAATAGATAAAAAATGTGACCATAAGTACCAGGGTGAGGTTTTAAAACCCCTATCTAGGAGCTGACTATGTGCAACCTGCTCTAGCGACTCCTCTAAGAGTGTCCATGAAAAAGCTCATAAAAGTGAGTTAAAATAAAGATTATTTCTAGTAACCATCACCAATAAAGGCTGATGGAGTATGTGATCGGTCAAGGTACTGTGCTTATCACTATGATCATGGCCATGACACTGAAGAGTGTAGCAACTTGAAGAGTCTAATGGATGAATTGATAAAAGCAGAAAAGCTCAAGGTCATCAAGAGGATAGATTAAAAAGTCATCGAGGATGGTAATGAGCTTGTACCTGCACACACTGTCCACATTACAAGAGTCATGCTGCTATCTTTAGGGGCAATGGTGAGTCCTATAAGAAGATGAGTATGAAAAGGCTATAATATGGAGAAGTGAACTCAATAGTTATAATGTGAGCACCCTCTACTATCATTGTGCTAGTAAGTTTTTCAAAAAGTTATAGACCTATTATTAGAAATTCCTACAATGATGTAGTTGTAATAATGACTCTGATCACCAACTATTAGGTAGAGAAGCATCATAATTTGCACGAGGAGCTCGATCAATATCATTTTAAATCAATCTTTAATAAAATAAGCCTAATGAGCTCTAAACATACATCCACTAGAGGACCATTATATGGTTTCTTAAGAACAGAGAGAAGCTGAAGGGATGATTACTCTCCCCATAACTTAGAGAAAATCAAGAAGCAGTTCATGACCATGGTTGACTTCATCATAATGGAGGCTCATGCTACCTATAATGCTATTTTTGGTCAGCCTCTACTCAACACATTCAGAGTAGTGGTGTCGATGTATCATGCAGTCGTCAAATTCCTTGTCGGAGGACATGAGATTACCCTGTAAAAGAGAACCTTAACCATTCTAGCGCATGTTACTTAAAGGTCGTTAGTGGGTCAAGTAGAGAAGATGAAGTGTTGTAGTTGGCTATAGCATGAATAGGGATCAAAGTCCTTAAGGAGATAGAAAAAATTTTGAACGTGCAAGATAATGGACGAGCACTAAAGGTTAGCTCAGCTTTCTATCTTGCGCATAAGGGGGGCTCAAACTCTGATGGATAATATAGATGTATTTGTCTGAACAACTGTGGAGATACTATGCATTAACATCAGTGTTGCTTTACATCGCTTGAAAGTAAAAAATGAGGAAAATGATAGCAATACTTATCGTGCCTATTAAGGAAGAGGTCACTAAACTGCTCAAAGCTAATTTTATTAGAGAAGTTCAATATCTTGAATGGGTACATAGAGATGGTCCTAAAGTGAGGTGATAAATGGAAGATGTGTGACTACTTGACCAACTTAAACTCATCATGTCCAAAATACCTATGAATAGACTTACATGGAGATTCGGCGATTATATTTTCAGTGATGAGTTTCTTAAAAACCTTTAAAGGATATCATGAAATTCAAATGCACCTTGCAAACTTCAAGAAAATGACTTCCATTATTGTTAAAGGACTATACTATTATAGAGTCAAGCCGTTTAGGCTCAAGAATGCAGAGGCAACCTATTGGAGACTGCTGACCATATTTTTGATAAGGTTAACATCACTTCTGAAATCAATAATTATAACACCTAATCTTATAGTAGGAACCTCCTAATTAAGTGCTCAGAACACTACACCTTGTGACCTAGTGCACCCTCCTTGGATTTGATCTAACCTAATGGGCTTAGGTAGACTCAATCCAAATTCCAAACTTGAATCGAATCAAATTAAATTCAAATAAATCTATTATAGGATAACATGTTTATCTTTTGAGATAATATGTTTATTCCTTAACGATTAATCGGGGAATAGTTTCACTCTCCATCTTTAAAAATAAATTATTATTTCTATATATCGATAGCAAACTTGTGCCATTCATGGGTCAAGACTGCCTTTCTTTCTACTAGAAGTCTCTCCATTTTATCCTTGGTTGAGCCCATCCAACATCTTAAACTAAGATTCTAGAACTCTTTGTTCGTCACATTTAAATGACTGGGTCCTAGAATCAAACCCTGAAATAAATAAATAAAAGAGAGAAACAAATGAAAATTATGTCATTTCTATTTGACCAAAGTCTGGTAAAGATGAATCTAATATCATCTAATGTGGAAAAGAAAAGTTATATATTCAAAAATTTTGAAAATTATTTCAAATTTTGGAAGTAAATCTTAAGAATAAATCTTGAAGTTTAATTTGTCCTTGATCCTACTTTTGCTTTGTACTAAAGCTAAAGAGAATCGGGATAGGGTCCTAAGTTGATACTATTTGTTTCGATACAATCAAAAATAACAAATATCTAAAGATGTATATATTGAAATGAAGGAGTTTCTTCAAATCCTGAGAAATTCCAAGAAATCAAAGAAGTGGACATAGTTGTAAGCTTGAATTGCAATAAAAAAAATAATCAACTCAAAATAAAATTATAAAAAGGGATATATATAAAAATCATCCCAAAAGAATACCTTATTAACCTTAGGAAGGGGTCAATCAAGGAATTAAATGTAATCCTTCTATCTTTATAAGAGGCAATTTTCATAAATGCAAATGAACTTTAATGTTAATTCACCTTCATGTGTCAACTAGAATTTTGTAAAATCAATTGTTCAATTGATTGACCAATTATAGGGAGAGACTTAGAAATAACCCTCTTTTAGACCTTCCATAACTCTGAATCATTAAGAGTTTAGGAGAGAGTCAAAAGAAAAAAAATAACAAGAATTGTGAACAAAAGATGACATGATAATATTTCACTTTTTCTCCTAATCAATAAAATAAAAGAGAGGGTAGTGAAAGAGAAGTATGATTCTCCTAATAAAGTTAAACTAAATAAATTTTAAACCTAATAAATCTAAATCAACTTCCTTAATGAGAGTCTCCTCTAATTGAATGATTGATATCTCATAAATAGCCTTAATTAACTTTAGGGATAAATCCTAAAAAAAAATGAATGAAGATTTCAATCATTCTAAAAAAAATCATGACCTTAAGATTGGATCTTAAAGGTGATATTTCTATCTCTTAGAGTGAAAGTATAAAACTTATATCTCTAGTAAGTTGATAGATAAATCACTTGGGACTTTGTTAGTCCAAATTAATGAAGAAATCCTTAGTTTTCTCTGCTAAGAAACTAAGGCATTATATGATTTCATACAATGTGAATCTAAAGTGAATCCTCTGTAATGTCTTAACCCATCTGACGTTGTCTTAATGTCTAGCATGGTGGTCAAAGATTTCATTGTAATTTGAGATTACCTTTAATCTTCTTTGTACTGTAAAAAGTACAAGTCATATATGACTCCTTAGTAGCACATCCCTTTCCAAATGAATAGATCATGAGGTCTATTGATCTATTAAGGATAGAGTTAGACCTACCCTCCCTCTATATCAAAAGGGAAATTATTCAAATCAAATTCAAAATGGTAGAGTCATACCACCTCAAATGATATTGAAAAGAAATGATAAATAAGTCTTTCACTTTAAAATTTTAAATATAACATCTTTCCCATCTTAGAGAAGTTTCTTGCAAATTTGAGCATCATAATGCTTTATAAACAAATTGAAAAATGAAAGAAAAGAAAATGGAATGAAATAAAAGAAATAAAATGAAATGAAAATGAAATGATCTTTAACCAAGGCATTACATAATGTTGTAATTTGCCTTATTTAATTATAAGAAACTTCCTGATGTGGCATCCAACTATAAAGAAGTTCTAGGGTTATCTTCTATAATGATGATATAATACTAAGAACTGATCAACATCTCAGTCAATGTGAAAAATTTGAAAAGGGAATTTCCAGAATACTTGTTGATCCGAGTGCATCAATTAATATTAATTGTAAACAAATATGAAAGTGAATATACATAGGCCCAATTCTAATTTAACCTTAATGAGATGGTGCGATGTAAATTCAATCAAATAAAGAAAGGAGTTTTTAGTTTAATGAAGATTTAATCTTAAAAACTCAATTTAAAAGAAGAACTTAATCGCAATCACATTATTGATTAAAGATGAGAATTCAAACATCAAAATAAAGACTTAGAAAATTCGGGAACATCTTTAATGATATTGGATGGTCCTATCTAGCCCAAACAAAAATAAATAAAAAAAATAAAAAAATGAAAAGAAATAAAAGAAAAAGAAGAAAACTAATAATTGTATAATAATGTTTATATGCAGTTTATAAACATAAGTGTAGAGTATTTAGGAATGATGCTTTGTTATTCCTAAATGACCTCACTAATTCTTATATTCAATTAAAGAAATGGAAAGGATCATATCATGTAATATGATCAATCAATCAAAACAAAAAATAGAATTACATCAGATGTTACATCCAAACAAAGAGTCAACTGCGTCTAATGTTGTAGTAAATCTTGTGTCTAGAAAAAATATCAAATATAACATTTCACATGGAGTTGAGATGTTACTAAAAATGTTAACAAATGAAAGAAAGAAAGGAGATAAAAAAAAGGATGGAAGGACTATGTTCAAGAGCAAAAGGATGAAGTCTAAAATTTTTGAGTATGCATGCATTTTAACTTTAAACTCCTCTACATGAAAATAAAGTGGTAGGGTTAGAAGTCAAGAATTTCCCCTAACTTGAAAAATAATTAGATGCTTGATACTTTATCATCATGACCTATGCCATGTTGGGTGAGCTCACATGGCAGGTTAAAGAGATAATGGATCTTCTTTTCAAAGAATCAACATCCTTTATATATTAAAGATTTAGTTGAGTGTAACATGATTTTATTACAAGTTGTCTATAAATAATTGCCATAAGCAAGAAAAGCTATGGAACTGTAGAGCCATTGCAAGAATAAAAAAAATGTTAAATAGTAAAGGCCCTAACTTTCTCTTCAAAGACACTCAAACATATTAAATGGATATTATTTAGTTATGTCTGAAGATCTATATCGACTTCCAGATTAGAATGCACCCCTAGAATTTGAAGTGGAATCTAAAATCACAATTGATAAACTAAACAAAATAAATCTCCAAATGTAATTTGATCTATAATTGATATCAATAATCTAGCTCTTTGATGAGTCAGATATTGATGACTTGATCAAGCTATTCTTAAAATTTAAAGACTACTTTATCTAAAAATAAATTAAAAAATTCTTCAGATGTAGCGGTCTAAAAGCTGAAGCTTGATGCCATTTCAAATAAGCTAAGTCCCTTGACAATTGTGATCAAACTTCAAAAGAAAAATAAAATATTGCTAGAATAAAAGCTCATCATGATGGCCTTACATGAGAAGAAAATATTCTTCTTGGTCGGCTAACATCATTAAAATAAGAATAAAAAGAAAAATAAAAATAAAAAAAATCAAATATGCATGTGGCACATCTTGGGGATAGGATAATATCATTACCTTGAAGATGTGTTCCTATTACCCATACTTTATTTTAAAATCAAAAAGCTTTCATGTATAAGATTGTCCTCATTAAGGATAACCTCTTTAAAAATTATGAAATCAAAACAATTCTAGAAAAGCAAATTGAAGGCATATGATACAACATTCAAAATACTTACAAAAATGTTATGTTATATAGTCATATCATTCAATCTCAAAAAATTGGGACAATTTATCAAAAGGTCATGATCATGATTTCTTATAACCTCACTTTTTATTAGAAGAAGTGTTATATTGAAAATCATGCTAAATAAATAAATAAATGAAAAGAAGAAAAGAAAAAGAAAAAAATTCATTATGGCTTGAAAATAATTATATCACTACATGCAATGTATTGAAATATACCTTAGAAGTAATTTCATTGAACTTGTTGTGGAATTTAGAAGGATAAAAAAATAAACAAACAAGGATTAATCAAAGTAATTTATGAAATATCATTTTATAAAACCTTTAAAGAACAATAAATCAACTGAAGAAATTCAATTTTAAACTTATCAGGAGAATCTTAATTTCTCTAATAAGCTAACCCTCACAATTCTCTTATTAATTAGGGACAAAAGAATAAAAAAATAAAATGTCTTAAAGAGAATCTAAGAGTGTGTTTACCTTGATTCTCAGTCACTATTGAAAGCTTTAAAGAAATATCTTAATCTTTATTAAATCTAAAAGAAGGCCTTATAAGCTGTTGAGTCATGCCAACAAAATAAAATAAAATATATATCCAATACAAAAGAAATAAAAAAATTCATTTGAGAAGCACTAGTTGACTTCAAGTAATTAAGACCCATTTCCTATTATCCAAACTTTTGAGGATTGGATTAAATCATGAAGACCCCTTTCCTCTCCTTTAGTTATTTAAATTAGATAAAGCCATTGAAGTACTCATCTTATAAATGACAAGGTTAGGATAAAGTCACCATGACCCATTTCATATTGGCTAGTTAGATTTGGAACAAGTCATGAAGACCCCTCTTATATTAGCCAAAATATTGAGGTTTGGATTAAGTCATGAAAACCCATTTCCTTTTCTTAAGCTATTTAAGTTGGATTAAGCCATTGAAGGCCCCATCTTAATAGTTAATCACATAGACATAAGTCCATTAGTAGGCATCTTTTTAAAATGACTTAGGTTAGGATGAAGTCATTAAGACTCCTATCCTATTAGTAAAAAAAATGTGAGGTTTAGGATCAAGTCAACAAAAGTCCTCTTTCCTCCACCTAAGCTATTTAGGTTGGATCAAGTCTTTAAAGACCACTTCCTAATAGTTAATTCATTAAGACCCCTCTTCCTCATTCTAGCCACTCAAGTTGGATTAAGCAATTGAAGGCTCCTTCTTAATAGCCAATCATAAAAAAGTAAGTCCCTTAGTAGGTATCCTTATAAGGATAAGACAAAGTCATTAAGACCCCTTTCCTTTTCAAGTTACCTAGGCTAGAATTAAGCCATTGAAGGCCTGTTGGTAGAAAAATTCCTATAAGGTGTCTCCTTTCAAATCCATGGTGAGAAAAGAAAGAGGAGACCTATTAAAATTCATCTTTCTAGGATGCCACACAGATCCACAGATGTACTTATTTATATGATTGAGTATGTCATCAAAAAATAGTGTACTATCTCGAAAGACAGAAGTCACTACCCTTTAATGGACCTAATCACCGCAATAAGGACTCTTAAGGATGATGGATCTGCATATGTACCAGAGATTCTTCCCCTACTTTACATAGAAAAGTAAAGCTGGGTTTATTTTAAATTGGGTTCATTAAGTTCCCTACAAGGGTAAGGCCCCATAGTTAAGTACATCATAAGAAATAGAGATTCCTTATGAAAACTCTCGATTAAGGTAAATGATTATTTTCTTTGAAGATTTCAATAGGAAGGGACTATCAATCGATTGGTTTATTTTTGATGACCAGATGGGATGGATCAAAATGGGGACTTATTATCGAATCCAAAATGGAAGATAAGTATGAGTTGTCCACCATGCTAGGAAACTTAGCGAGTATCTCAAACTATCATATAGTTAGACTTTATATTTTTTAACATTGATTTAGTTTATTTGAGTTGTAATTTTTATTAGAAATTTAAGACTTATGATTCCTTAACACAAGATTAAGAAAATGCCTAAGAGGTGAGGAATTATTCTTATGTTTCACAAAGGGGAGAAGCAACCTCCGAACCTAAATATAGGGAGCTTTGGTGAGGGCTGAAAGTAGAACCTAAATTTAATGAGAAAATGGGTAATTAGTTTGCCTCTACAAGAAAGGACAACCCACCCGACAACTTGGACTTACAACCGCCTAGGGGTGGCCATCAACTAACTCCTCCTACGATTTTAAATACATGTAAGCAAGTCTTTATGCTTATGTAAGATAGGCTATTGTTTATTTCAAAAAAGACTAAGTCCTTAAAGTCACTCCCTAAAGAGACTAGATCATGTAAAGGGACATGCTTCAAATGACCTAAATCTAATGTAATTCAAATTTCATTTTATTTTTATTTTGGACAAGTATTTTGACTCAGGCTAATAGGATTCATATGAATAATGCATGAGAAATCAAGTTATTGGCCAAAATCAATGAGAAGGGAAGAGGTGAGTTTCCATCATAGATCTCAAAGGTCAAGCCAAGTTTCTCTAGCAAAGGTGAAATCCCTCCAATCAAGAGTGAAATAAGATGCATTTGTGCATGACATTACAAAAGAAATGCTCATCCAGCTAAAGGGTACTAATTCTTTTAACTTGATTTTAAACCTAAGCTTTAGGTGAGGTTATGAGTTGTTTAATTTTATTTTGAGTTGTTAAGTTGGGTAAAAAATTTATTTTTTCCTAAAGAGCCTAATTCACATCCTGGCCATATATAAAGTAAGGAAGAAACTAGGAAAATCATCGACTTAATATAAAAACTAAATAAATCATCAATCAATTTATAAAGCTAATCGCAAAAAGAATAAAAGGCCGTTGTGGTTGGGCACCACTGTACAAACCCAAAAATATCAAATATGAGTAGTCGAGCTCTACCCATATATAACCTAGATTACAAATGAATTAAATTATAATTAAGCAAGGAATTCATTGTTATGGGGGTCTTCAAGCTTTATTCTTCTTTCTTCTTATCTTCTTTAGTTTCTTCTTTTGGATAGTTGAAAGGTGGATGCTCCAAGGCTTCACTTTGTATATAAGATAGAATCTTATGACCAATATTCATTCTAATCCCCATAATAATTATTCCAAAATCCTAATTTCACAAATTTACATGAAAAGGAAAGTTGAAATCTAACTAACACCTGCAAAATAAAGATTAGCTAAAATAAATCACACAAATCATAAGTATGTATATTAGACTTATCACCCCACATATGGGTGACTAAGTTCATGTGATCTATTGGATTAAGCTTAGGGGTATAGAGTACCTACAAGCAAAAGTATTTATATTTTCATTTATGATAGCGCCCGTTAAGCATAATCTCCTATAGAAAAGAATAGTTAGACTAAGAATGTCCTACCATTCATTCTACGAGCATACACCCTAACATCCAGTCTAAAATATATATATCACAAAATAAAATAAATATCAAACCATGCATTGACCTAACCTAAGGCTCAAATTAATGACTTAGGCTAATGTGTGTGCTTTGAAGGTTTGTGAGGTATGCTTAGCTATGGCTTTAGGTTCAAATTTTTTAAGTGTGAAGATCATGTTCAACTTAGAGGAGGGTTTCATTTAAATTGTTTAATTATTTTGGATTAATTTTATTTTATGTTTTGATTTTGTTTAAGTGGATCCTACAAGTAATTACTAAGTTATGAAGAGATGGAAAGAGATGAGAACTTCTCTTTCCTTCACTAACCTAAGTAATTTCTAAAGTAGATTCACATTTTAGTTTTTCTTAGGTGAATATTTTGATTAAATCTTTTAATTAATTCTAAGTTTATATAAACTCTAAATAAACCTATTCAAAAATAAAGGCATTTCAAGATTAAATAAAATGAATCAAAATTCACATAACACACATTACTTTATTTCTTTCCCAACATATATAACATGCATATGGATGGACCCTAAACATATCTATACATACAAATAAGAGTATTTAACACACTCTATGATGCATGCTAAGTAATCCATTTAAGTAAATTTAGAAGTTAATTATGCATGATTTTTCTTAAGTAGAAAGGATTTTCCTTATCCAAATTTTCACATACACATATGAAAGCAAGAAAGGCATTAGTGAGTACAATGCCATTGTTAACCAGAAGTGTAAGGTACAAGGTCTACTTAGGGCTACTTAAAGCCTCACAACCTTAGGGTTGTCCAGACGAATACACCACTTTTCTTAAATACAAACATGTGTATAAAAGAAATGAAATGGAAAAGGAGAATGCAAAAGTTATTTAAAGGATTCATTTTATTTTATGCAATTTATGTATGCAAGTATAGGTAACCCTTCTTAGGTGATAGCATAGGGATGAATAGGATATGTAATTAAGTAAGTGTTAGGTTCTTTTCAAATGAACTTTACATCTTACTAACTCCTATTCAAAACTATACTAACATAAGAAAGAAAGAAAAACTATGCTAAGTATACCTTTATATTCTATCACATGCAAACTCATAATTAAAATATAAGTAGCATACTTTTAGATTAGGTATTTGGTTCATATATTTTAAAAATAATTTTTATTTAGTAGTAATAATAGCCACTCATATTTCTACTTTAGCCAACACATGCAAATTGACATAAAGTAAATAATTTCATTTAAAATTGGAATTTGAAAAATATGAATGCATGAAATCACATGACATACAAATTTAATATGTTGGGGAAAGATTCAAAGCAATGAAAGCATGTAAACAAGTTCACTTCACTTAAATCCTAAAGACATTCTTATAGAATAAGAAAGCTTAAAGTAAATCAAAGTGGATTCAAAGTGATTTTTGTTTAGTTTGAAGTTTGATTTAATTTTGAAAAGGTGAGATGAGTTTGCTATTCCTAACCCATTCCCACATGTGTTTGATATTTTTTTTTAATTTGTAGATAATTTGATCTATTTTTAGGTGTTAATTATGTTAAGGTATGAATTAAGTAACTTAATTAACCCTTGCCTACACCACCTTAGAAGAATTAACCAAATAATTATGAGCCAATGAGATGACATAAAACTCACAAAGAATTTAAATTTGTAATGCACCTAATAAGAAAAAGGCCTAATGCAATTTGGCTCATAATTAAAAGTTAATTAAGCTAAGAGGTTTAGCTTAAGTAATTTCAAAACACCCTTTCATAATTGTGAATTAGGTTTTGATTTCCTTAATTGAACTTAGGCTATTAAACACTTAAGCATGTACCCAAAGTAGATTAATTAAGTTGTGAAACTTTTTATAATTTTTAGAAATTAAATAAGGGTATAATTAATGAATTAACCCATAATTAAGAGGAGATTAAGAAGAGAAAAAATGATTTAGGGAATAGCTTAGGAGAAATGCCCCAAAAATATTTCATAAATCTCTTACTTATTGGATCTGACCTTAATCTACCCTAATCACAGATTAAAATTACTAATTACACCTTAATTATCCTTAATTATATAAGGAGGGTAATTAGGAAATTCATATGAAATTCTTCTAATCAAGCCTTCAATAAATCCCAAGAAATTTAGGAAAGGCAGAAGTCATCCACTAAAACATACCCAAGAAATTTTGGATTAATCAGAGGCTTAATTTAAAAGTAATTAGTAAAATAAACTTTCTAATAAATCCTAAATTTAGAAAAAAAAAGTATAATTTAAAACCTATTGAAATTAATTTTAAAATATTCTAGGTTTAATTTTCTTTCCATAGGATTATATTTCATATTTTTTTGAATTTTTTAGAGGGAGTTATGAATTTTAGAAGATGCCTAGATTAATAGAAATTAATTAAGGCATTTTAAATAAACCTAAACTAATCCTCTGGCTCACGGTGTGATGCGTGGTGGCGGTCAGTGCGCTTTACATGTGTTGTGCTGTGAGGGGTTTACTTAAGTGTCAAATCCCAGATGGCGGCTGACGGTGCACGCAATTTGATCTCTGCCACTTGATCAAAGATCAGATGGCCAGAGATCCCCACGGTTTTAAAATGGCTAAGGAATTTCTAAAAGTGCAGAATTATCTCAGCCGTCCATCTAAAACATGCAGATGGACAGCTGAGATCTCCCAAGTTATTCCCCTTGATCAATAGAGACCGTCCATGATTAAGGGGAAGATCCAAGCTCAATCTAGCATGGATTCAAATCAAACTCAACCCACACCATCTAAAGCTAAAGAGTGGCAAATCCAATGGTCAAATATCCATGGGATTGAAATTTTTTTCACAAAGCTCCACACCACATTGAGTTTAATGGTCAAAAAATCCCATACCTCACTAGAGGTGATCACCAACACTTGGTTCCCTTAGAGAAGCTTCGTTTGGTTGAGACGAAGCCTTGATGAAGTTTTGAGCCCTTGAGGTTGAGTGGATCTTCCTATGGGTCATCTCCTCCTTAGTTTGAGCTCAATTTTGATTGAATTGGATCTCCCCTTACTTCAAGAACTTAGAAGAGAGCTTGGGTGCACTCAACTTTGTCCTCGAATGAAGCTTGAAGAGGGAATTGAGTGGAGTTTGAGTGTGGAGAAAGTTGGAGAATGGATTGAGCTCCCCTATTTTCACTATTCAAAAATTGAGAAATGGGGAAATGGCAAGAGCTCTAGGAGGCAAGGGATCACTCTCTGATGGATTCTAAGTCTCATTAGTATTCAATCGACTTGGGGAATTATCAATTTGAGTTTGTTTAGGGGGAGTATATCTCCCCCTTGAAGGATCATACGACCTACAATGAACTTGCCATTTTGATCCAATTGAGCATAGGCAGTGGGTTGTTTGATCAGCTAAGAGCGTGCACATGATTGGTTTGAGCCAAGGAGTGGATTGCCAATCTCCCATTTACTTGAATTTGAGTTTGAGAGGGAGTTTTAATTTTGTATTTTGACCCATAAGGCTGGGTTTGGTCTAGGGACCAATTGGGCTGACCCAAACCCATTGGATTGGGTGCACCACTTTTCACTAGGTCACCTTGAGCTTTTAAGAAAGACTCAAGTGAATGTGAAGAGGGTATGACCAAATTACCCATGGCTTAAGCCAAAATTTCTTCTATGGACTAGGGGTAGGATGGTCATTTTTCTATTTTCCCACTTTGAATATGTTGGGTATGTGGAGAAACTAGGTTTGGCCAAGTTTCATGAGATTTGGAATTCATTTGATAGGGTTTGGCTCATGTTGGCCCATTAGGTCAAAATGGGTCAACTTGGGTCGAGTTGACCAATTGGTCAAATTGGGTCAAATAAAGAGTTGGGTAAAGTTCATATGACCATTTGAAATGTTTTTGTGGCTTTTGTTTGATTCAATTTGGATTAGTTTTGAATTTGGCTCATATGATTTCATTTAGGTCAAATAGGTCAAGTTGACCTATTTGGCAGGACCAAGTTGAGCTATTTGATCAGGTCAAGTTGACCTATTTGACCCATTTGATCTATTTGAGGTAGGTCAAGGGTTGGTTTGGGTTTTCTTAGTCATATGGAGTGGATTGGTATCTTTGTTTCCAATCAATTTGGTTTAAGTTCAATTTTGGCTCAACATGACCCCTTTAGGTCATGTTGGGTCTAAGGTCAATTGGGCTAGGTTAGGTCTAGTTGGTCAATTAAGGCTTTGGTCAAGTTCCATAAGTGATTTGGAATGGACTTGACCCATTGGTTTCAATCAATTTGGCTTAGATAAAGTTTTGACACATTTTGACCCTTTAGGTCAAAATGGGTCAACTTAGGTCAAGTGGCCAATTAGGCTAGGTTAGGCTCAAATGTTGGCTTGCTCAAGTTCAAACATAGGTCATGAGTGAACTTAGATCAATGGTTTCAATCAATTTAGCCTATGTTTGAATTTGGCTGTGTTAGGTTTCATTTTAGGTTGTGTTGAATTGGTCAACCCTTTAGTTTGACTTGGTTTGACCCAATTTGATTGATTGATCATCCCATGATGATTGTTGATCATGATGAGAGGGAAATATGAGTTTGATTCAATCCAATTTGATTAGGATTAAAATTTGGCTCATATGAGTACTTTAGGTCACTTTGGGTCAAGTGAGCCTAAGTGAGTCAAATGGCTTAGTCAAAGCTTGATTTGAAGTTGGTTGATCTTGTATATGGACTCATGATTGAAATATAAATCCATTTAGAAGTGGTTTGAAGTTAAATGGGTTTTGATCCATTTTACAATTTCATATTCAAATGAAGAATATGAAAGCGTTTTGAGTTTTATTTTTGACTTGGGTGTTGATTGTTTGATTGAAGTTTGGATTTATGTATGAGCTCATGATTGTAGGGTTGATTGAATCATGAGAGAAAATCAAGAGTTTGGCTTGATTTGAAATTAATTTGGCTAAGTTCAAGATCTTGACTTGAAAGACTTAGATTGGATTTTGAGTTGATTTGAGTTTAATTTTTGGAATTGGTTTTGATTGTTTGAATTTATATTTGATTCATATATGTGAATATAAATGAGAATATAAATGGACCATGAGAAAATTTCAAGGATTTGAAGTGATTTTATCATGATTTGGGCTAAGTCCATTAAGAAGGATTTAAAGGACTTAGAAAAGTTTTGGAGTTTTGAGTTTGAATTTTTTTTTTTTGAATTTGGTTTGATTGACTCATATTTATATTTCATTTATATATGTGAACATAAATGAGGATATAAATGAGTTTTGAGAAAATCCCATGAATTTGAATTGATTTGTTGATGATTTAGGCTAAGTGCATTAATGGAAAATTAATGACATAAGGAGATTTTAAATTGGAAATTTAATTTTTGCCTTTGATTTGATTGATTTATATTAATATTTCATTTATATATGTAAATATAAATGAGTTTTGAGAAAATTCCATGAGTTTGAATTGATTTGATCAAGGTTTTAGATAAGTCCTTTAATGGAAAATTAAGGGATGTAGAAAGTTTTAAATTGGAAATTTAATTTTTGCCTTTGATTTGATTGATTTATATTTATATTTCATTTGTATATGTGAATATAAATGAGAATATAAGTGAGTTTTGAGAAAATTACAAGGTATTGAATTGATTTAAATCATTATGAGGCTAAGTCTATTAATGAAAAATTAAGGGACTTAGGAAAGTTTCATGAATTGATTTTAAATTTTGAGTTTAGTTTGATTGATTTGAATTTATATTTCATTTATATATGTAAATATAAATGAGAATATAAATGGATTATGAGAAAATCTCAAATATTTGAATAGGTTTGAATCATAATTTTGGTTAAGTCCTTAAAGGCAAGATTAAGGATTTTGACAAAATTTGAACTTAGGAATTTTTGATAGATTTTGATCATGGGTTTCAATCATAAATTTCAATCATGGATTTCAATCATGGAGTTCAATCATGGAATTGAATCATGGAATTGATTTGAGTTTGGAGAAAATTAATAGAATTTATTTGGAGTTTGACTTGAAGGAGGGAAAGTGAGGAATGGTTTAAGCTAAGGGTAGGTAATTTTCTTAACACCCATAAGGCATGACCTATTCCTATGGCTAACTCTTCTAAGTCTTCTAGGGCTAGGTTGAGTGTCCACCTAATCACTAGATGTGTTTTAAGACTAAGGAACTCTTAAAGTCTAAGAGGAGTCCTATGTCTAAGATGGAGGAGTTGAGAACTCATTCTAAAAATGAGGTCAACAAAGGGCGCCCAATAGGTGTAGTGTGATTGACAAGAAACACCATACGTATTGGTGTTGATCAAAATGATCAACAAAACTAAGAGATCAAAAGCACTAACAGAAATAAAAGAATCTAGAGCTTAGTGCAATATGGCTCTACTTATGTCCAAGACATAAGAGAGAGGGAAGAAATCCACTAAGGGATAGAATGTGAACCTTCCACTAGGGAAGCAGGTTCAAATCGTCCACAAGGGGATGAGAGGTTTGATTAGATTCTCACTGAGGAGAAAAAGATTTGATTTATTCTGCTAGGAAAGAGGGTTGAATTTGTTTTATTTTGTTAGGTTTGAATTTTTAAGATGAACCCTATTGGTTTGCGATAGACTGCACTAAGTAGGAGTCATGGAGGCTAAGACCTAACTCAGATTTACTAATCCCAATGGGAAGTCTACTAAACATGTAGCAGGACTAGCCAACCAAAGGGATGTCTTTCAGTATGCAATAATTGTACTAAGAAGAAAATGTAGTAGACTTACAACCTCTATAATAGAGACCAATTGCTGGGGTAATCTATTGGCAAGGCAACAGATTGAACCCAACCTAGGGCTGACTATTAAGTGAATTCCGTTGAGGGACTTAGATAAACTCAAAGATAGTCAAGATTGATTTCATTTTATAGATTCGTTTGTTTTGATTATTATGGATCACATAGGTTTGCAATGAACTGTACTGAGTAGCGGCCATGAAGTCATAGACCTAACTTAGATTCACCTATTCAAAGGGAGTAGTCTACCAACCATAAGGTAGGACTATCCAACCATGGGAGAAATGTCTTTTGGTATACAATGGTCAAGTCTTAAGAAGAAAGCACGGGGACTCACATCTTCTAGAAATGAGAAACCACTAGGGTGATTAGTTACTTTGGGCAACAAATTGAACCTGACATAGGGCTGACTATTGAGTCAATGCCACTGGGGGACTTAAATCAGCTCAAGAATAGTCAAGATTAATTCCATTTTTTAACAAATTTATTTGTTTTGATGGATTCCATTAGTTTATGATGGATCACACTGAGAAGGAGCTTATAGAAGCCTAAACCTATCTCAGATTTACTAAACTAAAGGGAATAGTCTACCCGGCCAATGGGAGAACTATCCGACCAAAGGAGTGCCTTTCAGTTCATAATGATCAATTTGAAGGGAAGAAAGCTCGAGGACTCACATCCACTAGAAAAGACCATTAGGGTGATTGGTTGCTTTGGGTAACAAATCAAACCTGACCTAGGGCTGCCCGTTGGTTTGAAATAATCATGCTAGAAAGAATGTGTCATAGTCTTACATCTTTCAAAGCAGAATGGCTGCCAGGGTAACCTGCTTGTGGCAAAATAGATTGAACCTGACCTAAGGGCGACTACGGAGTGAATATTGACTCAGGGATTTATCTTAACTCAGGTTTTCAGGTAGTTCCTACAAGGAATTCTGCTGACACTGCCCTAAAGATAGGATGCTTACTTGGGAAAAGTGGTCCTTTAGGGGATTGAATTCCTAATCCACAAGAAAAATAATTTTGTTTATTTTATTTATTTTAGTTATTTATTTATTTTATTGTGGACTCTATTAGTTTGTGAGGGATCAAATTGAGAAGAGGCTTATATCAGCTTAGACTTATCTCAGATTTATTAAACTAAGGGAGAATCTATGCATCTGCTGAATAAATTCTCCAACCATAGAGGTGGCTACTATGAAAGGGGGATTGTCCGATCCAAAAATAACCTGGGTAGTGTTTAAATAGGGTCACAAAGGACTTGATCCGAATAGAGTGCCCATAGGGGATGAGGCTGGTAAGGGCTTAATTTAACACCCTGAAGAAGATGACAAGGCTAGTCATAAATCCAACAGGTATTCGGTATCCAACTCAAGGAGAAAGCTCGGGGAATCACATCTACCAAGAGTGGAGTACTCACCGGGTGAGTCGCTGTCAGCATAGCGAACATCAACCAACCTAAGGTGCCCGTCAATTTGCAATAATCAGCCTAGGAAGAAAGCTCGGGGATTCACATCCTCCTATAGCAAAATTGATTATTGTGATAGTCTGTCTTTAGCTTGACAGGTGATATCCGACCTTTGGCAACTACTAAGTGAATGCCACTGGGGGACTTAGATCAACTCAAAAGTAATCAAGAGGAAAAAGATCCTCTGAGGGACTTACCGTAAGCCTCAAATATACTTGACCTAATTAGTGCATGAAGGCTAGTTCAAGAAGAAAGCATGAGGCCTTACATCTTCCAAAACAAAGTCAACATGAGGTAGTTTACTGGCTGGGCAGTGAAGACTACCATACTAACAAGATGCTCATTGGTTTACAATGGTCAAGTTAGGAAGAAAGCGCGGGGACTCACATCCTCTAATAAATGACCACTGGGTGACATACTAGAGAGGTAGCATGTAAATCTGACCTAGAGCAGCTAATGAGTGAGTGCTACAGGGGCTTGCTCCCACATCAAAATAACTCGAGACAAAAGACTTTTGTTCGTTATTTTGCATGTGTTAAATGAGAATAGGATGACTCTAAGGGACTCTTACACCTATCTTAGACACACTAGGGGTTTTGATGAAATGATGCCATGGATGGCAAAAAGGATTCCCACTAAGAAAGGATGATGCTTAGGTTATCTCATACCTATCTTAGTTATCCTAATTGAAATAGGATTCCTCTCGGGTTCTTTTTCACCTATTCTAAAAGCGTCTTAAGATTGTGTTTGTGTTGTGAAAGAGGGATAGGATTCCATTGGGGGACTCCTACACATACCCTAAACATGTCACAGCAGATTCGCAAGACAAGTAACAACACTTCGAAAGATGAGTAGATTTGATGACTGGAATAACATTTTGTTCTTTTTATTAATGATTATTTTCAACCATGATTTATTTCATGGGTAATATTTCTTTAGATAGAGCCCATTAATTAGAAGCATTGGGTGTTCCCCTTTACAATC
The DNA here is from genome assembly GCA_021442155.1 of Cymbidium sinense. NCBI lineage: Eukaryota > Viridiplantae > Streptophyta > Magnoliopsida > Asparagales > Orchidaceae > Cymbidium > Cymbidium sinense. The sequence continues at coordinate 47,660,535 of CM038227.1, read as the reverse complement.
AATAAGCCGATAAGATCCTCTTTGGTAGGCCTTCTCTATGACATAGGGGCCTTCCCAAGTGGGTTCAAACTTATCTCCCATATTTTGATGGTCAATAATTGGTCTTTTTAGGACTAACACAAGTTCTCTTACTTGGAAAGACCTACAGCGGATCAACTTATTATGAGCTTGAATCATTTTAGCCTTGTACAACTTAAGGTTTTGGCACGCTCATAGGTGACTCTCCTCCAAACCTTCGAGCTCTTCTAACTGCAAATTTGCATTTTTTTTCTCTATAGAGATCTTGTTACCCAATGCTATCCTTAGTGAAGGGAGTTGAACTTCTAAAGGAAGAACGACTTTGGACCCATACACTAAGAAAAATGAGGTAAATTGAGTTGGAGTTTGGTATGTTGTGCGGTAAGCCCACAATGCTTCAACCAACTGCTCATTCCACTATCATTTATTATCATCAACAGTCTTCTTCAGTATCTTGATGAGAGTTTTGTTGAATGCTTCTGCTAAGCCATTAGCTCTAGAGTAGATGGTGGAGTATCTCCAATCTATGCTGTGTATTTTAGCAAAACTATTAATCTTGGTGCTTTTGAATGTAGTACCATTATCGGATATAATTCATCGAGGCACCCCGAACCTATATACGATATGGTTCCTAAATAATTGAAGCACATAGTGAGCTGTGACCTCCCTGAGTGGGATGGCTTCCGCCCACTTAGAAAAGTAGTCGATGGCAGCTAAGATGAATAGAATCCCCATGGAAGAAGGAGGATCGATCGGACCTACAATGTCAGTACCCCAACACTTAAATGGCCATGAAGCCATTGTAGGGTGTAGAATGTTGAGTGGTTAGTGGAGGACCACACCATGCACCTGACACTGATGCCATCTCCTAGCTACATCCATGCAATATGTGATCATAGAAGGCCAGTAGTTTCCAAGACTTTTGATATTCATCTTCATCTTCAGAATGGATTGATGAGCTCCACATAGACCTGAGTGCACCTCAGTTATAATGCCACGAGCTTCATGTTTATCTAAACAACGTAACTACATTTGGTCAAAGGATTGGCGGTATAAGGTGCCATCAATAAGAGCATAGGAGAGAGCTCTCTGTTTCATCTGATGGGCTTATGACTTTTCTTGAGGTAGTTTACCAATGTTCAAGTAATCGATGAACGATTGCCTCCAATCTAGCTCCTTATCCATTTTAACAATGACAACCTCCCCGTCATGTGAAAGTCTCTCGATGAGTTCAACATCAATAAGGGATAGGACTTATCTATTTTGGACCCTTATTAAAATGGACTCATCTTTCAGACATGCCAATTCATTAGAAAGTTTGGCCAAGGAATCCGCTACTATGTTCTTTGCTCAGGGAACCTTGTGGATAGTGACTTCAAAAATTTGGGGTTTCATGGTATACTCATAGCAATGATGAAGCTTGGGCTTGAGAACCTGGTTGGACATGACAATCTGGTTGATGATCAATTGAGATTTCCCAAAGATGTTGATATTCTTGACACTGATAGTGATGGCTAACTCCAGACTGGCAATCAAAGTCTCATACTCAGCTTCATTGTTAGTGCAGGGGTTAGAAAGATAGTATGAGAATCTCATGACATCACAATTTGGAGTTAGAAGAACTATTCCTACCCCCACCTTTCCTAGGAGAATAGATCATGATGCTTCATTTTTAAGAAAAGAAGTAGCACCATCATAATAAATCTCCCATCGGTGATTACTAGCCTCCCCTAAGTTCATGATTTGTTCATCAAGGAGATCATCACTAAGCGAAGAATCAATAGGATGTGGGTGTGCTGCTAAAAAAATTCACTAGTGCCTATCCTTTTACCGCACGAAGGGGTACAAATGTGATATCAAACTATGAGAGAATCATAGACCAACGTGCCAAATGTCCGAAATGCGTTGGCTGTGTCATGAGATATTGCAGTGGATTGGTTTAAGAGATCAAGTTCACCTTATGAGAAAGCATATAGAGTCGTAGCTTTTGGGAAGCAAAGATCAAAGATAGACAATGTTTCTCAATGAGTGGATAATTTGCTTCAGCAGAGATCAGACGATGGCTGAGGTATTAGAGAGCTCTTTCCTTCCCCTCGTCATTGGCTTGGGCCAATAGAGCACCGAGAGATTTATTCAATGCAGTAGTGTAAAGGATGAGTGGCCTGCCTGGGATAGGGCTTCACCAAGTACTCTTTGATGTCTTCGAATGCATGCTAGCACTTATCATCCCACTTGAACTTGGCATCCTTTGATAAGTGTTGAGAATGACTTGCATCTCCCTGATAGGTTTGAGATAAAGCGTCTTAGATACGCTAGTCATCCTTGAAAGGATTTGAGTTGAGTTAAACACTTAGGAGGTGGCATTTCTAAGATGGCTTTAATCTTTTAGGATTTATTTCTATTCCCTGGTGTTAAACAACAAACCCTAGGAATTTTCCTGAAGCTACTCTGAATGCACACTTTAGGGGATTCATTTTGAGGTTATATTATCTTAACCGTTTGAAAATTTCTCTCAAGTCAAAGAGGCGTTCTTTCTTTTCTAAGCTTTTGATTACTAGATCATCAACGTAACACACAACCTGATAGATGAGTTCATTGAAGATCTGATTCATGGCCCGCTGGTATGTAGCACTAATATTTTTAAGGCCAAAAGGCATGGCCCTATAATAGAAGATTCCAATCAGAGTTTGAAAAGAAGTGTTTCTTTCATCTTCAGAAGATATTTTAATTTGGTTATAACCAGATGACCCATCTATGAAAGAAAAGACTGCATGAGATGAGGCAATGCTCACCATTAATTTTGACATAGGAAGAGAAAAGTCATCCTTAGGATATGCCTTATTTAAGTCCCTAAAATCACCATAAATATGAATTTGGCCATTCTTCTTCTTAATTGGGATGACACTAGCTAACAAGGTAAGATATTTTTCTTCCCTGATGAAACCAGCATCGATCAATTTCCCAACTATATAAATGACATGTTGTTCAATTTCTAATCGTATGCGTCTAGGAGCTTGCTTAATAGGTGTAGCGTTAGGGTCTATTGCTGCTTGTGGGCTGCTACATCAGAATATAATCCAGGCATTTCTTTATAACTCCATGCAAAGCAGTCTTTAAATTGGTTTCTTCTTCATTCAGCAATGAACTGATATATGTCGGGCATGGATTTTCTTATGTCCCAAGGTTGATTTCTTTAAGCTTGTCTATTGTTGAATGAATCTCCTCTTCAAATTCTGGCGGTGCCTCTTTGACTTGGAGATCATCTGAAGTTTTTAAACACACATTCTCAAAAGAGTTGGGGATGTGTGAGAAGAAACTATCAGATTCTAAATGGTTGGTAATAACTAGGCAATAATCTTCATCATCAATTTGACCCACTGTACTGAATCCTAATCCTGCTCTCGATTGTGCTTCCCTGCCTGTGTGGTTTCATAGCTTTTTGAAGTATTTTGATCTATGCTTGGACCATGTGTGAGGAACTAAACCTTTATGTATAATATTTTTAACACAAGGAAAGCAAAAGTCAAAAGGTAATTCCTTTAGTTCTTTAAAAGTATCTTCTTCAAGCTCTACATCAACTTCAGGGCTTGAGGAGGATGATCCTAAAAAGAACTTCTTCTATTTCATGTTAGTGGAAGACTTAGGGACTTCATTAACTACTAAACCTTCAACTTTCTAAGATGTAAGTGAGGTAAGAGCTAAGGTTCCCAACTGCCGCCTTATAGTTTCATAGAAACTAGTTTCGAATTCTTTGCTTTGCTTGGAGGCATGGTCTTCATCTTTAGATGGATCAAAAGTCACATCTAATGGAACCTGGTGAGAGGGGTTGGTTCTATACTAATCACATTAGACTTATCCATCGAACTAGATTCCAAGTCTATGTGAATAGTAGGGGTACTCCTATGAATTGGAACATGACCTCTATTGGTTAAAGGCCAACTAGGGGGTGTCCCACCTTTGGAGCTGCCTGTTTCTACCTCTGCATCTGCCTGGTGGAGGTTAAGCCATCCTACCCACATGTTCATATGATGGAATGAACTGTGGGTGGAATGTGATATGCAGATCTATTTCTTTTTCAATTCCCCTTTCTTGCTCACTTGGACTTTTATTTTTCTTTTCATTTTGTTTTATCTTTTATTTTGTATTTGTATTTGAATTTTGTCCAAGTTCATGAGAAAGGGTGTTTTAAGGAAGATAATAGGTCACATCCTCATAAATCTCAACATCTCTAACTGAGAATGGCTTTTCATCTCCGTTGACACGGTACTCAATTCTGTCTTTTCTGAACTTGATGCACTCATGAAGGGAGGTTGGAATGATCTTATTATGATGTATCCAAGGCCTACCAAGCAAAGAAGTAAATGCAGTATTCAAATCAATGATGTAGAACTTGACTTCAGTCTTCCAATCACCTATCTCCAAAGGTAATACTATAGAACCTAAAGCTTACTCACCTTCATTATGGAATCCTCTCAACATCATCCTATCTCCTCAGAGTGTAGAGATGTCAATCTTCAAATAGGTAAAGGTCTTTAGACTCATAATGTTCACCAATACTCCTAAATCTATGAGAACCCAGGAGAGTCTGAACCTGTCCATGTCAACTGTGATGTATAGGGGACAGTTGTGCTCCAAGTCCCCTAGAAGATGGTCTTCATCTGTGAAGGTGATCCCTTGAGCTTCTTTTGCATAATGTGCTTCCTCACCTATAGCGATCAGCTGAGCTAAGCATATTTTAGGATCAAGGAGGGCCTTGATTAGTGACTCCCTCATCTCTTTGGATAAGATAAGGGCATCATATATGCTTAGCTTAGATGGAAACTTTCTTAGATGAGAAAGGACGCCATCCACCTTCTCTCTTCCACAAGCATATCGAAGGATGGAGCATCTTGTGGAAGGGCTTCTCGATCTTCAATACTAATGACTTGTTTCCCTCTATCTTGAGGTACTGCCCTAGGAGGTAAAACTTGCCACTACAGAGGTTGACTTTGGTAATCTCTTGAGGCAAGGTGGTGGAAGGTTATATCTACACTTCAGGCTCACCTACAACTTCTCCTATGGAGAAAAATTCCTATAAAGGGGTAGATTGGAGTCTCCTTTCAATTATGTTGGTGAGAAATGAAAGAGGACACGACACCCTTTATAAAAATTCATCTTGGTAAGACACCACATAGATCCACAGATGTACTTATTCAGGTGATCGAATACGTCATCAAGGAATAGTGTACTATCTCAAAAGACAGAAATCACTACCCTTTAATGGACCTAATCACCTCAATAAAGACTTTTAAGGATGATGGGTCTGCATATGTACCAGAGCTTCTTCCCCTACTTTATATAGAATGGTAAAGCAGAGTAAGCAATACGTAACCGAAACGAAGTTCGTGCAAGCCATTGTTAATTACATCATAAGGGATGAGATCCCTTAGGAAAACTCTCGATTAAGGTAAATGATCATTGTCTTTAAAGATTTCAATAGGAAGGACTATCAATCGATTGGTTTATGTTTGAAGATCAAATGGGATTGATCAAAAGAGGGAGTTATTATCGAAGCTAAAATAAGAGATAAGTAGGAGATGCCCATGATGCTAGGAAACCTAGTGAGCATCTCAAATTATCCTAAAATTAGACTTTATATTTTGGAAATTAATTTAGTTTATTTGAGTTGCATTTTTCATTACAATTTTAGGACTTAAGATTTCTTAACACAAGATTAAGGAAATGCCTAAGAGGTGAGGAATTATGATTATGGCCCACAACGAAGAGAAGCAACCTTAGAACCTAAATTAAGGGAGCTTCGACGAGGGCTGAAAGCACAACTTAAATCTAAGGTGAAAAATAGGTAATTAGTTTGTCTCTACAGAAGAGGACAAACCACCTGACAGCTTGGACATACAATCTCTTGAGGGTGGTCGCCAACTAACTCCTCCTATGATTTTAAATATATATAGGAAAATCTTTATGCTTATGTGAGATAACTAGGCTGTTATTTATTAGAAAGAGATTAAGTCCTTAAACTCACTCCCTAAAGAGATTAGATCATGTAACGGGCATGCTTCAAATGACCTAAATCTAATGCATTTTAAATTTTATTTTATTTTTATTTTTGGACAATTATTTTGACTCAGGCTAATAGGATTCATATGACTAATGCATGAGAAAGAAGATTATTGGCCAAAATTAGTGAGAAGGGAGGAGGCGAGTTTTCACCACGGCTTTCAAAGGTCAAGTCGAGTTTCTCTGGAAAATGTGGAAGCCCTCCAATCAAGAGTGAAATAAGATGCTTGTGCATGATATTATAAAGAAATGCCCATCTAGCTAAGGGGTTGCTAACTCTTTTATTTTGATTTTAAACCTAAGCTTTAGGTGAGGTTATGAGTGGTTTAATTTTATTTAGAGTTGTTAAGTTGGGTAAAAAGATTTATTTTTCCCTAAAGAGCCTAATCCACATCCAGGCCAAACATAAAGCAAGGAAGAAACTAGGAAAATTATGCCACTCAATGCAAAAGCTAAACAAATCATCAATCAATTTATAAAGCTAATCGCAAAAATAATAAATGATTATTGTGGTCGGGCACCACTGCACAAACCCGAAAATATCAAATGTGGGTAGCTGGGCTCTACCCTTATACAACCCAAATTACAAATGAATCAAATTACAATTTAAGCAAAGGAATTCATTATTAAGGGGTTTTTTAAGCTTTATTCTTCTTTCTTCTTTCTTCTTTCTTTCTTTTTGGTTCCTTCTTTTAGATGGTTGGGAGGTAGATGCTCCAAGGCTTCATATGGTGCATAAGATGGGATCTTATGATCAATGCTTATCCTAATCCCCATAATAATCATTCTAAAATCCTAATCAGATAAATTTTTATATGAAAAGGAAAAGTGGAAATCTAGCTAACACCTGCAAAATAAAGGTTAGCTAAAACACACCACACAAATCCTAAGCATGTATATTGGACTTATCATCCCACACATGAGTGACTAAGTTCACCTAGCCTATGGATTATGCTTAAGGGTATAAAGCACATGCAAGCAAAAATATTTATATTTTTATTTATGATAGCACCCCTTAAGCACAATTCACTGCAGAAAAGAATAGTTAGACTAAGAACGCCCTACCATTCATTCTATGAGCATACACCCTAAAATCCAGTATAAAACATGCATCATAAGATAAAACAAATATCAAACCATGCACCGACCTAACCTAAAGCTAGAAGTGGTGACTTAGGCTAATGTGTGTGCTTTGAAGGCTTGTGTGGTAGCTTAGTTATGGCTTTAGGTTTAAATTTTTTAAGTGTGAAGAACATGTTCAACTTTGAGGAGGGTTTAATTTAAGTTGTTTAAGTGTTTTGGGTTGGTTCTATTTCATGTTTTAATTTGGTTTAAGTGAAACCTACAATTAATTACTAAGTTATGAAGAGATGGAAAGAGAAGAGAAACTTCTCTTTCCTTCCCTAATCTTAAGTGATTTTCTAAAATAGGTTCATGTTTTAGTTTCATTTAGGTGAATATTTTGATTATATCTTTTAATCAATCCTAAGTTTAGATAAACCCTAAACAAGCCTATTCAAAAAGAAAGGCATTTTAAGACTAAATAAAATGAATTAAAATTCCCATCGCACACATTACTTCATTTCTTTCTCCAACATATATAACATACATATGGATGGATCCTAAGCATATCTATACATGCAAATGAGAGTATTTAACACACTTTATGATTCATGCTAAGTAATTCATTTAAGAAAATTTAGGAGTTGAATATGCATGATTTTTCTTAAGTAGAAAGAGCTTTCCTTATCTAAATTTTCACATACATACATGAAAATAAGAAAGGCATAAGTGAGTACAACGGCATTATTAACTAGAGGTATAAGGTACAAGACCTACTTAGGGCTACTTAAAGCCTCGCAACCTTGGGTTGTCCAGACTAATATACCACTTCCCTTAAATACAAACATGTATATAAAAAAATGAAGTAGAAAAGGAAAATGCAAAAGTCTGTTTAATGGATTCATTTTACTTTATGCAATTTATGTATGCAAATATAGGCAACCTTTCTTAAGTGATAACATAGGGATGAATAGGGTATGGAATTAAGTAAGTGTTGTGTTCTTTTCAAATGAACCCTACATCTTACCAACTCCTATTCAAAACTATGCTAAGATAAGAAAGAAAGGAAACCTACACTAAGCATGACTTTATAATCTATCACATGCAAGCTTATAATTAAAGTATAAGTAGCATACTTTCTGATTTGGTATTTGATTTATATATTTTGAAAATAATTTGGATTTAGTAGTGATAATATCCACTCATATTTCTACTTTAGCCAACACATGCAAGTTTGACATAAAGTAAACAATTTCATTTAAAAATTTGAATTTCAGAACTATGAATGCATGAAATCTCATGGTATGCAACTTAACATGTTGGGAAAAGATTCAATGTAATGAAAGCATGTAAACAAACTCATTTCACTTAAATCCTAAAGACAATCTTATAGAATAAGAAATACTAGAATAAATCAAAGTGAATTTCAAAATAATTTTTGTTTAGTTTGAAGTTTAATTTTTTTTTAAAAGGTGAGATGAGTTTTCTATTTATAACCCATTCCCACATGTGTTTTGTATTTTTGTTTAATTTTTAGATAATTAGATCCATTTTTATGCATTGATTAGGATAAGGTATGAATTAAGTAGCTTAATTAACCTTTACTTACACCACCTTAGAAGAATTAACTAAATAATTATGAGCCAATGAGATGACATAAAACTCACAAACAATTTAAATTTGCAATGCACCTAATAATGAAAAGGCCTAATGCAATTTGGCTCACAATTAAAAGTTAATTAAGACTAATAAAAGTTAAAAAAAACTAACGAATAATAAACTAAATAAGTAATAACTAAACTAATAGCTAATAAATAAAACTAATAAACTAATAAATAAACTTAAAAATAAAAACTAAACTAATAAACTATAAAAAATAATAAATAATAATAAACTAAAATAATAATTAATAAAAATAACTAACTAAATAACTAACTGATAGCTAATAAATAACTAATAATAACTAAACTAACTAAAAAAAACTAAACTAATAACTAATAATAACTAAGTAACTAAACTAATAAAAGTAATAACTAATAATAACTAAGAACTAAAATTAATAATAAAAATAAAACTAATTAATAACTAATAACTAAAACCTAATAATAACTAACTAATAATGACATAATAATAAATTAACTAAGTAAACCTAAACTAATTATTATACCTAATGATTAACTAACTAACTGATAATAACTAATAATAATAAACTAATAATAATAAACTAATAAAACTAAACTAAACTAATAATAATAAACTAATAACAATTAATAACTAAATAACTAATAACTAAACTAATAAACTAATAACCTAAACTAATAACTAATAATTAATAAAACTAATAACTAATAAATAACTAAACTAATAATAACTAATAATTAAAAACTAAATATCTAAAACTGAATAAAAATTAATAAACTATTGATAACTAAAAACTAATAACTAAATAACTAATAATAAAGCTAATAATAACTAATAACTAATAACTAATAAAACTAAAAACTAAAAACCTAATAATATTAATAGCTAATTAATAATAACTAAATAACTAAACTAAACATAATTAAAATCTAAAAAATAATAAAATTAAAATTAAATAATAATAAAGTAACTAGCTAATAAAACTAAACTAATAAACTAAAAAACTAATACAAACTAAATAAACTAACAAAACTAATAAACTAACTAATAATAAGTAATAAATAATAAATAATAATAACTAATAAATAATAAATAATAATAACTATTAAACTAAAAACTAAAACTAATAATAAATAACTAAACCTAATAACTAAATAATTAATAAAACTAAACTAATAATAACTAACTAACTAATAACTAATAATAATAAACTAAATAAACTATTAACTAATAACTAATAAGTAACTAAAAAAACCTAGCTAACAAATTAATAAGTAATAAAAAAACTAAACTGACTTATAAAAACTAATAATAAACCTAAAAAAACTAATAACTAATTAACTAAACCAAACTAATAATTAATAATAATAAACTAATAAGCTAATAACTAATAATAATAACTAGATATAAAAATAAAAACTAATAAAAACTAAATAATAACCAATAATAAACTAATAAAATTAATAACTAATAATAAACTAAACAAAAAAAACTAATAAAAATAATAAATTAAAAATTAATAAAGTTATAACTAAATAATAAACTAATCATAATAAAAATAAACTAAACTAACTAACTAATAAACTAGCTAATAATAACTAATAATAAAAACTAAATACTAACTAAAATACTAAACTAAACTAAAATTTAGTAACTAATAACTAAACTAAACTAAGCTAATAACTTATAAACAAACTAAAACTAAATAAAACCTAAAAAACTAAAAAACTAAAACTAATAATAATAATAATAATAATAATAATAATAATAATAATAATAATAATAATAATAATAATAACTAAACTAAATAACTAATAAAACTAATAATAATAACTAATAAATAACTAACATAACTAAAATTAATAACTAATAACTAAAAATAAACTAGCTAAAAACTAACTAATAATAACTAAAACTAATAATAATAACTAACTAATAATGAATAAAAACTAAAGTAATAAAAAACTAAACTAATAAATAACTAATAATACTAAAAAACTAATAACTAATAATTAATAATAATAACTAAATAGTAAAAATAATAAAAAACTAAAATAACTAATAATAAACCTAAAAATAACTAAAAACTAAAAAATAAACTAATAACTAAATATAAATAAAACTAACTAATAACTAACTAATAAAAAAATAATAAATTAATAAACTAATAAACTAATAAACTAATAAAACTAATAATTAAATAACTAATAAAACTAATAACTAAATAACTAATAAAACTAATAAACTAAAACTATAATAAACTAATAAACTAATAAATAAACTTAATACTAATACATAATAATAACTAATAATAATAAAAAAATAAAAAACTAATAAACTAACTAATAATAACTAATAATTTGATAATAACTAATAATAAATAACTAAATAAAACTAACTAAAAATAAAACTAACTAATAAAACTAAACTAAAAACTAAAAACCAAAAAATATAAACTAAATAACTAATAACTAAACTAAACTAAAAACTAAACTAAACTAATAAATTAAACTAATAAACCAAAATCAAACTAACTAATAACTAATAATAACTAACTAATAATAATTAAACTAAATAACTAATTAATAATAATTATAAACTAATAAACTAATAACTAAACTAACTTACCAATAATAAAAAATTTTAAAACTAATAATAAATAACCAACTAAAAAAACTAACTAATAATAATTAAATTAATAACTAATAACTAACAAATAAACTAACCTAAAAACTAAAAATAATAATAATAAATTAATAACTAATAAAACTAAATTAAATAACTAACTAGATAACTAATAATAAATAGTAAAACTAAATAAACTAATAACTAATAATGATAATTACTAATAAAACTAATAAATAACTAATAAAAACTAAAAACTAAAAACTAACTAATAACTAATAACTAATTAAATTTAAATAATAACTAAATTAATAACTAACTAATAACTAATTAATAAAAACTAATAACTAATAACTAAACTAATAAACTAATAATAAACTAATAACTAACTAATGATAACTAACTAATAATTAATAAACTTAATAATAATAAACTAATAGATAAATAAATAATTAATTAATAAAATTAATAAAAACTAACTAATAAATAATTACTAATAACTAAAACTAATAACTAAATTAAAATCCAATAACTAATACCAATAAAATAACTAACTAATTAATAAAAAATAATAACTAATAAACTAATAAATAACCAACTAATAACTAAACTAATAAATAAAAAAATAGTAATAAACTAAAAACTAATTAAACTAACTTAATAATAATAAAAAAATTTAATTAAACTAACTATAATTACTAATAATTTAAACTAATAAAACCTATAAAAAAACTAAACTAAATAATAACTAAATAACTAAACTAATAACTTATAAAAACTAACCTAATAAATAATAATTATTATTATTATTATTATTATTATTATTATTATTATAATAATAATAATAATAATAATAAATTAATAAAACTAATAACTAAACTATATAAAATAAAACCAACTAATAAATAATAATAAAACTAAATAACCAAACTAATAAAATAAAACTAACTAACTAATAATAATATAATAAAACTAATAAAACAAATAACTAAAACCTGATAACTAAAAACTAAACTAATAAACTAAAACTAATACTAAACTAATAAACTAAAACTAATAAAACTAACTAATAAAATTGATAAACTAATAACTAAATTAAACTAATAAAACTAATAAAATCTAAATAACTAATAAACTAATAATAACTAAAAAACTAACTAATAAAACTAATAAATAATGAACTAATAAAACTAACTCATAACTACCTAATAACTAAGTAATAACTAAATAATAAAATAACTAAAACTAAAACTAATAACTAAATAACTAACTAAACTAAACTAAAGACTAAAAACAAACTAATAATAACAAATAAAACTAAATAACTAACTGAAATAACTAAACTAAATAACTAATAAAACTAGCTAATAATATAAAACCAGTACAAACTAATAACTAATAACTAATAATAAAAGTAAAAACTAAAACTAATAAAACTAATAAAATAATAACTAATAATAAAACTAACTAAACTAACTAAACTAACTAAACTAATAATAAAACTAATAATAAACTAATAAAAACTAATAACTAAACTAATAATTAAATAAATAAATAAATAAATAACTAAAACTAATAATAATAATAATAATAACTATAATTAACCTAACCTAAACCTAAACCTAAAGTAATAACCTAAACTAAAATATAAACAAAAATAAAATACCTAAACTAAAATAAATAAACCTAAAATAAATAAACTAAACAAAATAAAAATAAAAAAATAAACTAAACTAAACATAAACTTAAAAATAAAATAAACATAAAATAAACTAAAATAAAATAAAATAAAATACAACCTAAACCTAAACCTAGAAATAAAATAAAATAAACTTAAAAATAAAAAACTTAAAGAAATTAAAAACTAAACATAAAAGAAAGTAAAAATAAAATAAAAACCTAAACCTAAAATATAAATCTAAAAATAAATAAAAAATACAACCTAAACCCTAAACTAAAAAAAAACTAAAATCTAAAATAAAAATAAAATAAATAAAATAAAATGAACCTAAACCTAAATGAAAATAAACTAAACTAAAATAACCCTAAACCCTAAACCTTAAAAACTTAAACCTAAACTAAATAAAACATAAAAATAAAATAAATAAATTAACCTAAACCTAAATAAAATAAAAAACAAGATAAAATAAAAACATAAACCAAAACCTAAACCTAAACTTAAATAAAAATAGAATAAAATAAAAAATATAAATTAAATAAAAATGAAATAAATAAAAACTAAACTAAATTAAAAAAATAAAATAAACCTAAAAATTAAAACTAAATGTAAAATAAAAATAAAATAATCCTAAAATAAAATAAAAACTAAATAAAAACTTAAACCTAAACCTTAAACTAAAAAAATATCCTAAGCCTAAAATAAAAATAAAATAAACCTAAATTTAAACTAAGATAAACTAAACTAAAATAAATAAAACCTAAACCTAAACCTAAAAAAAATTAAACCTAAACTAAAAATAAATATAAACCTAAAAATAAACCTAAAACCTAAACTCAAAAATAAAATAAAAACATAAACTTAATCCTAAGAATAAAAAGTAAAACCTAAACCTAAAAAATAAAATAAAATTAAAACTAAACTAAAATAAAAAACTTAAACTAAAATAAATAAACTAAACTAAATAAAAATAAAAAACCCTAAATAAAATAAAAGATAAAATAAACTAAAATTAAGTAAAAATAAATTAAATAAAAAAATAAACCTAGACATACACGTTTACTTAATTAAAAAAATAAAAATAAAAAAAATTAAAAAAACCTAATGCTAAATTCTAAACTCTAAATCCTACACCTTAAACCCTAAATTCTGAACTTTAAACCACTAGCAGGTAAACCACAAAATAAAATACATAAACCCTGAAAAATACTAAACCCTACCCTACCATAAAACCTAGAAATACATCCTAAAATAAATAAAACCAAAAAATAAAATAAATAAATAAACTTAAGCCTAGATAAAATAAAAATATGATAAAATATAAACTTATAAATAAAATAAAATAAAAAACTAAACTAAACTAGAAAATAAAATAAACCTAAAAATAAAAAAAAAACATAAATAATATAAAAACTAAACCTAAAATAAAAATAAAATATACCAAAAATAAAACAAAATAAAAACTAAAAAAACTTAAACCTAAAAAAAACTTTAAAATAAATAAAAAATAAAACTATACCTAAAATAAAAATAAAATAAACCTAATCTTAAACTAAAATAAACTAAACTAAAATAAATAAAACCAAAACATAAACCTAAAATAAACTAAACATAAACCTAAACCTAAACTAAATAAAAAAAATAAAACCTAAACTTAAACTAAAAAATAAAACCTTAAAAAACCTAAAATAAAAACTCGAACCTAATCCTAAAAATAAAAAATTTCAACTTAAATCTAAAAAAAATAAAAATAAAACAACATTGAAAAATAAACCTAAACCTAAACCTAAACCAAAAAATAAACAAAAATAAAATACCTAAACTAAAATAAATATACCTAAATACATAAACTAAACTAAATAAAAATAAAAATAAACCTAAATAAAAATTAAACAAAATAAAGTAAACTAAAATAAATAAAAAATAATGTAAATAAACCTAATCCTATCGGTTTACTTATTCTAAAAAAAATTAAATAAAACCTAACCTAAACTGGACAACATTAAATCCTAAACCACACATCCCTACCTTGGGCAACACTAAACCACTAAATAAATCATAAACCTAAACCCTAAAGCCTAAACCCTAACCTACCCTCCTAACCCTAAATCCTAAAACTAACCCTACAAAACCTAAACCCCAACCTAAACTACCCTAACTAATAATAATAATGGCTAAAACCTAAAACCTAACCAACTAGCTAAAAACTAATAATAAAACTAATAAATCTAAAAATTAATAATAAATAATAAAATAACTAAACTAATAATTAAATAAATAATAAATAAATTTGTAATAAACTAACTAACTAATAAATTACTAATAAAACTAATAAATAATAACTAAAACTAATGAGAAACTAAAACACAAATAACTAAATAACTAAACTAAAATAACTAAATAATAATTAACTAATTATAAACTAAATAATAATAAACTAATAATTAATAAAATAAAATAAATAAATAAAATAAATAAATAATAAAATAAAATACTAAAATAAAATAATAATAAACTAAATAAATAACTATAAATAATAAAACCAAACTAATAATAATAAATAATAATAAATAACTAATAAAACTAATTAAAACTAATAGTAAAATAAAATAACCAAAGAAAAAACTAATAACTAATTATAACTAATAAATATATTACTAATAACTAAAAGTAATAAACTAAGAACTAATAAACTAAATAATAATAATAAGTAAACTAACTAAACTAATAAAATAACTAAATAAATAACTAAACTAATAACTAATAAAAATAACTAAACTAATAAAAATAAACTAAACTAATAAAATAATAAATAAAAACTAAACTAAGTAAATAATAACTAGTAATAAAATAGTAACTAATAATAACTAATAACTAATAACTAAACAATTAAAATAATAAAACTAACAAACTAATAACTAATATTTAAACTAATAACTAAAAGCTAAAAATTAAAAACTAAAAAATAAAAACTAATAACTAATAAACTAACAAACTTAAAGATAACTAAACTAAATAATTAATAACTAATTAAACAAACTAAAACTACTAATAAAATTAACTAATAATAACTAACTAATAATAATTAATAACTAATTACTAAATAATTAAAATTAAAAATAAACTAATAACTAATAACTAATAACTAACTAATAATAAGAACCTAAATTAAAAACTAAATAAATAACTAAAAAATTAAACTAATAAAAAATAAAAAACATAATAACAAAATTAATAATAACTAACAAACCTAAAACTAATAACTAATAACTAATAAACTAATAATAATGCATAAAATAAAACTAATCAAAGTAAACTAATTAATAAACTTAAAACTAACTAACTAAATAAAAATAAAACAAAAAAACTAAAAACTAAAAAAAACTAATTAAGCGATAAATAAAACTAATAATAACTAAAACTAATTAAAAACTAATTAATAACTAATAAAAAAAAAACTAATATAATAATTAAACTAAAACTAAACTAATAACTAAGTAAACTAACTAATAAAAAATAACTAAAAACTAATAACTAAAAAACCAATAATAAATTAATAAAACTAATAAACTAATAATATCTAAACTAGTAACCAATTAATAACTAAATAATAATAACTAATAAAACTAAATAACTAACTAACTAATAAAAAAACTAACTAAATATAAATAACTAAATAAAAAACTAATAAAAATCCTAATAAACTAAACTAATAAAAATAATTAAATAAAACTAACTAAAACCTAACAAATAAATAACTAAAATTAATAAAAACTAACTAAATAACTAACAACTAAACTAACTAATAATAATAAAACTAACTAATAAAACTAATAATAACTAACTAAAAACAAAAATAATAATAAAATAATAATAATAAATATAATAAAACTAAACTAAATAATAAAACCTAATAAACTAATAAAAATCTAACTAAAAACTAAACCAAATAACAAAACTAAAACTAACTAACTAATAAACCTAATAATAAGAAATAATAAAACTAAATAAAATAAATAATAATTAATAGTAACTAATAATAAACTAATAAAACTAATAATTAATAATAACTAATAAATAAATAACCTAACTAAAACTAGTTAACTAATAATAACTAAAAAAAGTAATAAAATTAATAAAAAAACATAATAACTAATAATAATAAAACTAAAACTAATAACTAAACTATTAAATATCCATATAAACTAAAAACTAAAAAAAAACTAAAAAAACTAATAACTAAACTAAATAACTAATTAAAACTAATTAAAACTAATAATAATAACTAACTAATAAAACTAAACTTATTAAAATGAACTAATAAACTAAATAACTAAACAAAAAATAATAAACTAATATCTAATAACTAAAATAATAATAAAACTAATAAAACCTAAAAGTAACTAATAATAAACCTAATAATTAATAAAACCAACTAACTAATAATAACTAAACTAATAATAATAATAAAATAAAACCTAATAAACTAATAATAACTAAAACTAAAGCTAACTAAAACTAATTACTAATAAAAACTAATAATAACTAATTAACTAATAACTACCTAAAATAACTAATAATAATATCTAATTAATAACTAATAATAACTAAATAACTAATAAAAAACTAACCAAAACTAAACTAAATAATTAAACTAATAAACTAACTAATAAACTAATAAATAACTGAAAACTAATTAATAATAAAACTAAAACTAAATTAAATAATAATAATAATAATAATAATAATAACTAAACTAATAACTCAATAAACTAATAAACTAATAAACTAACTAACTAGCTAATAAAACTAATAGAAATAAAAAAAACAAATAATAATAATAATAATCATAATAATAGTAAAGAACTAAACTAATAAAACCTAGTAACTAATAATAATAAATAACTAAGTAACTAATAACTAATAAACTAATAAACTAATAAGACTAAATTAATAAAATTAATAATAAACTAAAGTAATAATAATAATAACTAAAAATAACTAACTAAACACACACTAATAATTAAATAGCTAAACTAAAACTAACTAATAATTAAACCTAAACCTAAACCTAATAATAAAAAAAACAAAGTAAATAAATAATAACTAAACTAACTAATAATAAACTAAATAATTAATAACAATTAAATTAATAATAATAATAAACTAATAAACTATAAAATAAACCTAATAATAATAAAAATAATAATAACTAACTAATAACAAAATAATAATAATAATAATAATAATAATAATAAATAATAATAATAATAATAATAATAAAATAATAATAGTAACTAATAACTAACTAACTAATAAAATAAATAATTAACTAATAATAACTAAAAAACAAACTAATAAATAAACTAATAACTAATAATAAAATAATAACTAATAAAACTAAAGTAATAACTAATAATAACTAATAACTAATAAACTAATAAAAACTAAAAAAATAATAAACTAATAACTAATAAAATAAAAATGAATAAACTAATAACTAATAAAAAAACCTAATAATAATAACTATAATAACTAACTAATAACTAAATACCTAATAATTATAACTAACTAAAAAACTAATAAATAATAATAAAACTAATAACTAAAAAACTAATAACTAACAAATAAAAATGATAATAATAATAATAATAATAATAATAATAATAATAATAACTAAACTAAACAAATAAATAATAAAATAATAATAACTAATAATAAAACTAACTATAACTAATAAATAACTAACTAATAACTAATAATAAACTAAGAACCTTAATAATAACTAATAACTAATTAATAATAACTAACTAAAAACCTAATAACTAATAGAAATAAATAAACTAATAATAACTAAATAACTAAACTAATAACTAATAACTAGCTAACAATAATAAAAACTAACTTAAAACTAATAATAATAACTAAAAACTAACAATAATAAACTAATAAATTAAAAGCAAAAATTAAAACCTTAAAAATTAATAAATAATAAACCTAATAATAACTAATAAAAAACTAACCTGAAAACTAACTAATAGCTAACTAACTAATAATAAACAAAAAAATAACCAATAATAATAATAACTAATAAAAACTAAAAACCTAAACTAATAAACTACTAACTAAATATAAATAACTAATAAACTAAACCAAAAAATTAATAACTAATAAAAATAATAAATAACTAATAACTAAACTAATAACTAAAATGAACTAATAACTAATAACAACCAATAAATAACTAATAATAAAAGCTAATAAGACAAACTAATAATAATAATTAATAATAATAATAATAACTAATAACAACTTAATGATATTAAATCAAAAATAATAAAACTAAAAACTAATCAAACTAATAAACTAAACTAATAAGACAAATAATTAATATCTTAATAAAAACTAAACTAATAACAACTAAACAATAAAAAACTAAAACTAATAATAATAATAATAATAATAAATAATAATAATAATAATAATAATAATAATAATAATAATAATAAACTAATAAATAAAACTAATTAAAAAAATCTAATAACTAAATAAAACTAATAAAAACTAAAACCAAAAACAAAATAAACTAAAAAACTAATAGCTAATAATAATAACTAAAAAAACTAAAAACTAAAACTAAAACTAACTAATAATAACTAATAGCTAATAAAACCTAATTAACTAATAAACTAAAACTAATAACAAATAATAATAAACTAAAAACCTAAGAACTAAATAATAATAATAATAATAAAATCAAAAAAATTTAATAATAAACTAACTAATAAAACCAATAAAACTAATAGAAACTAATAAACTAATAAACTAATAACTAATAAAACTAATAATAATAAACTAACTAACTAATAAATAATAAATAAATAATAAAAACCTAAAACTAAAAATAATAACTAAGTTAAAAACTAATTAATAATAACTAAATAAAATTAATAAACTAAAAACTAAACCTTATAACTAATAACTAATAACTAATATAACTAGTAAACTAAAAAAACTAATAACTAAACCTAATAACTAATAAAATAACTAACTAAAAAATAAATAACTAAAAAATTAAAAACTAATAAATAACTAATAACTAATAAAACCTGACTACTAAATAAATAAAATAACTAAAACTAATAAAATAACCAATAAATAATAACTAAATAACTAATATCAAAACTAAAACTAATAATAACTAAACTAACTAATAAATAAACCTAAAACTAAAACATAAATTAAATAATAAACATAATAAACTAAAAACTAATAAACTAATAATACCAAACTAATAACCAAAATTAATAATAAAACCTAAATAATAACTAACTAACTAATAATAAAACTAACTAATAAAAAACTAAATAATAATAATAACTAACTAATAAATATAACTAATACTAAACAATAAAAACTAAAGCTAAAACTAATAAAACTAAACTAATAAAATAACTAATAAAACTAATAACTAATAACTAAAACTAAATAAATGAACAAAATAAACTATACTAAAAAACTAACTAAACAAATAACTAACATAAATAATAACAAATAATAAATCACAACTAAAATAATTAAAAAATAAAACTAACCAACTAACTAACTAAATAACTAACAAACTAAACTAAAAACATAATAACTAATTAATAAAATTAATATATTAAACTAAATTAACTAATAATAATAATAATAATAATAAATAATAAAACTAACTAAACTAATAAATAATAACTAAAGCTAATAACTTATAATAACTTTTAAAAACTGATAAACTAAACTAATAAACTAATAACGAAACTAACTAATAAAAACTAACTAATAATAACTAAATGAATAAACTAAATAACTATTAAGATATCATCTAACAAACTAATAATAATAAAACTAAACTAATAAAACTAACTAAACTAATAAAACTAATAGTAAAAATAACTACTAACTAATAATAACTAATAAAACCTAATAAACTAAAATTAATTAATAATAACTAACTAATAATAATAACTAACTAATAATAATAACTAAAACTAGTAGTAATAATAATAATAAAACTAACTAAAACTAACTAATAAAGCTAACTAATAAATAAACCTAATAATAACTAATACTAATAAACTAATAACTAAAAAGTAATAACTAATGGCTAAATAAAAACCTAATAACTAAACTAATAATAAAATTAGAAACCTAAATAATTAAATAAAACTAAACCTAATACTAATAAAACTAATAACTAAATAACTAATTAATAATAACTAAAAAACTAAACTAATAACTAAACTAACTAATAATTAATAAACTAAAACCTAAATAACTAATAAACCAAAACTACTAAACTAAATAACTAAATAATAACTAACTAAAACCTAATAGAATAATAACTAAAACTAATAAAACTAATAATTAACTAAACTAACAACTAAACTAATAAAATTAACTAATAATTAAAACTAATAATTAAACTAATAATAAAATAACTAATTGATAAAACTAATAATAATAAACTAATTAACTAAAAACTAAATAACCTAATAAAACTAACTAAACTAATCTAAAAATACTAATAAATAATAAAATAAAAAATAAATAACTAAACTAATGATTAATAAATAATAAAATAAATACCTAATAACTAAAATAATAATAACTAAACTAATAACTAAAAAACTAAAACTAAACTAAATAAACTAAAATAAAACAAATAAAACTAAACAACTAATAAATCTAAATAACTAATAACTAATAACTAAAACTAACAATTAATAACTGAATAATTAATAAACTAATAAAATAACTAAACTAATAACTAATAAATAATAAAACTACTAAAATAAAACTAAAAAACTAAACTGATAAACTAAAACTAGTAACTAACTAACTAATGACTAATAAAAACTAATAATTAAAAATAATAACTAATAACTAACCTAATAATAACTAATAAATAAAATAACTAACTAAACTAAAATTATAATAACTAAACTAATAACTAACAACTAATAATAAATCAAGTAAAATTAATAAAATAATAATAATAACTAATAAAATAATAAAACTAACTAAAGTACACTAATAACTAATAATTAAACTAATAACTAAAATAACTAAACTATTAATTAATAAACTAATAAAAAACTAAATAATAAACTAACTAATAAACTAAAACTAAACTAAATAAATAACCACTCAAGATTCTTGGGATGATGTAACGCATGACTGCTAATCAAATTCTATAGATATTACCACAAATAGCCCTTATGATATTGATAGACTATGAATAATTGTAGTCCCGTGATGATAAAACTATTGGATTTTGATTGGGACCTAAACAGATAACTAATAACTTACTAATAACTAATAATAACTAACTAAATAAACAATAAAATAACTAAACTAAAACAAATAATAATAAAGTAAATAATAAAACTATTAAACTAATAAACTAATAACTAATAAATAATAATATGTTAACTAATAAAACCTAAGAAAATAATAATAAAACTAAAACTAAAAACTAAATAACTAACAATAATAACTAAATTAATAAAATAATAATGAGTAACAAACTAATAATAAATAAGAAATAATAAACTAAATAACTAAACTAAAACTAATAACTAATAATAATTAAAACTAATAACATAATAACTAATAAAATCTAATAACTAATAATAACTAAACTAATAACTAATAAATAAACTAATAATAACAAAAAACTAACTAACTAATAACTAATAAAACTAATAAACTTATAACTAATAACTAATAATAATAAACTAACTAATAATGAAATAACTAATAATAATCTGATAAACTAAATAATAAAATAAACTAACTAATAATAACTAATAATTAATAACTAACTAATAAGAATAAAATAACTAAACTAATAACTAACTAATAATAATAAACTAAAACTAAACTAAACTAATAACTAATAACTAATAATAAAACTAAAACTAAACTAATAATAACTAATAATTAATAATAACTAATAAACTAACTAATAATAATAACTAATAACTAATAAAACTAACTAAACTAACTAAACTAATAACTAAATAACTAAACTAATAAACTAATAAAAACTAATAACTAATAATAACTAATAAAATAATAAATAAAACTAATAACTAATAACTAAACTAATAACTAATAAATGAACTAGTAAAATAACTAAAACTAAACTAAATAATAAAACTAAAATAACTAATAACTAAACTAAATAATCAATAATAATTAGACTAATAAACTAATGAAACTAATAACTAACTAATAATAAGCTAATAGACTAACTAACAAATAATAATAATTTATAAAGTAAAATAAAACTAATAAGAAAACTTAACTAAATACTAACTGACTAATAATAATAACCTAACTAACTAGTAACTAAAAACTAAACTAACAATAATAAACTAATAACTAACTAAATAACTAATAAAGCAAAAAAAACTAAACTAACTAAACTAAATAACTAAACTAATAACTAATAACTAACTAACTAACTAAACTAATAACTAATAATAACTAAAACTAAACAACTAATTAAAAAACTAAAGTAAACTAATAAAACTAATAATAACTAAAATAACTAACTAATAATAGCTAAACTAATAACTAAACTAATAATAAATAATAGCTAAGTAATAAAACTAAACTAATAATTAAAAACTATAATAACTAAACTAATAACTAATTTGTAAATAAACTAACTAATAATTAAACTAATAACCAATAATAAAATAAATAACTAAATAACTAACTAGTAACTAACTAAATAAAAACTAATAAACTGATAACTAATAACTAAACTAATAATAAAACCTAACTTAAGAACTAATAAATTAATTAACTAAAAACTAATAACTAAAAATAAACTAATAAAACTAACAAAATAACTAACTTAACTAATAATAAACTAATGAACTGAAAAACTAAATAACTAAACAAATAAAGTAATAACTAATAACTAAACTCAAAACTAAACTAATCCTAATAACTAAATAATAACTAACTAAATAAAAAACTAATACAACAACAACAACAACAACAAGCCATAATCCCACTAGGTGGGGTCGGCTACATGAATCCTTCGTCTCCATTGTGTCCTATTATGTGTCAAATTCTCATTTAATTAGTATACTAAGATCATTTTTTATACATCTTAACCAAGTCTTTTAGGTCTACCTCTACCTTTCTTAACATAAGGAAAATCTAATGCATCTACTCTCCTAATCGGTCATCGGACGTACGCTTTATGTGGCCAAACCATCTAAGGCGACTCTCCCTAATCTTATCTATCACCGGAGCTACTCCAACTTTTTCCCAACATACTCATTTTGCATTCTATCTCTAAGGTAAAGCCACTCATCCACTAGCATCCTCATCTCGTAACACTTAACTTACTCTTATGTTTCTCTTTTATTGGCCAACATTCGCACCATAAGTCATTGCAGTCTTACCACCATCTTATAAAATTTTCCCTTAAGTTTAAGTGGAACTTTTCTATCACATAATAGGCCGATGCATTCCTCCACTTCAACCATCCAACTTGAATTCTACTAATAATATCTCCATCTATTTCACCATCATTTTGAACAATAGAGCCTAAATATCAATCGCTCACTCTTATTAATGACTTGATCACCAAAGTCACAACACTACCACTAAAATTTCTACAACTAAAATTACACTCCATATATTCAGTTTTAGATCTAAACTGAAAACCTTTAGACTCTAAAGTTGACCTCCATAATTCAAGTTTGTTGGACTCCTCTAGTCTTATCAACAAGAAGAATGTCATCAAGAAAAAAGCATACACCGGTACATCTTCTTGTAAATGCCTCGTAAGAACATCCATAACTAAAGATAAGGGCTTAATGTTGATCCTTGATGTAATCCAACTAAATAGGAAAATAGTTTGTCAATCCTCCTTGTGTTTGGACACAAGTGATAGCTCTAGTATACATATCCTTAATGACTTGAATATAACCAATATTAACTTCTTTTTGTTCTAGAACTCTCCAAAGAACATCTCTTGAGACTTTATCATAAGCTTTCTCTAAATCAATAAATATCATATGTAGATCCTTTTATTTTCTATGCTTCTCCATCAAACCTCTTAACAAATGTATAGCATCCATAGTAGATCTATCGGCATGAAACCAAACGATTGTGAGAAACTTCACATCATAATCTATGCTCAATTTCTCTCCCATAATTTTAATGTATGGCACATTAACTTAATTCCTCTATAATTTGCACAATCTTATGCATCACCTTTATTCTTAAATATAGGAACCAACAAACTCTTTCTCCACTCATCTGGCATCTTTTTAGTCTTTAAAATAACATTAAAAAGATTTGTAAGCCAAGAAATTCCTTGATCTCCTAAACATTTCCACACTTCTATTGGAATATTATCCGGTCTCTTTTTTCCACATTTCATTTTCTTTAAAGCTTCACTAACTTCATTTACTAATACGATGATAAAATGAAATTCTCTATTTTGTTTAGGGTATTAAGGTTGCTAAAATCAATCGTACTTTCAGATCCTTCATTGAAAAGTTTATTAAAATACCTCATCCACCTATTTTCAATATCTTTTCTAAGAAAAGCACTTTATTATTTTCATCCTTAATACTCCTCACTTGAACTATGTCTTTACTTCTCCTATCTCTTAACTTATACATACATCTTTCACCTTCTTTGGTATCTAATCTATTGTATAAATCACTAAAAGCTAAATTTTTTGCATCATATATTGCTTTCTTAGAATCTCTACAGGCCATTTTATATCTTTCCCAATTCTCCAAGTTTTTACATCTAAACCAAGTTTTATAACAATGCTTCTTATTTCTTATCTTTTCTTGCATACTCTGACTCCACCACCAACTATTCTTATTAAAAGAAGCTTTTCCTTTTGATTCACCAAGCACATTTTTAGCAACTTGTTTAATAGCACTTGATACTTTTTCCCACATAACGTTAGCTTCCTTATGAACATCCCAAACTTTAATTTCTTGTAGCTTGCTCTTAAAAATATTTTTATTTGTGTTCTTTAAGTGTCCCCATCTAATCCTAGGACAATAATTAAGTTTATTTTTTCTCTTACAACCTTTCATCTTAAAATCTAAAACTAATAATCGATGTTGGGTACTTAAAATTTCACTTGGAATGACCAATCTTTACAATCTAAACGATCTATTTTTCTTATCAAAAAATAATCAATCTGTTTTACTAGATCCATTTTATAAGTAATAATATGTTCATCTCTTTTCTTAAATAAAGTATTAGCAACTACAAAATCATAAGCTAAGGCAAAATCTAATATAGTCTACCTTCTTCATTAGTCACTCCAAATCCATAACCACCATGAATACTTTTAAAATCTTCTACCACTCTACCAACATGTCCATTTAAATCTCCCCAATAAATACTTTTCTTCAAGAGGTATCTTTTGTATTAATCCCTCTAATTCATTCCAAAATTTTCTTTTGAACTTACCTCCAAACCTACTTGAGGAACATAAACACTTATAACATTGATAATCTTAGTATCAACAATAATCTTTAAAGCTATAATTCTATCTCCACATCTATTAATACTTATAACATTATCCTTCAAACTTTTATCTATAATCACACCTACACCATTTCTAGTTCGACTTTTACGAATACCAAAGTTTAAAACCTAAACTATCAATCTCCTTAGCCTTCTCCCCAACCCATTTAGTTTCTTGAACACATAAAATATTTATCTTTCTATGAACCATAATATCTAATTCCATTAATTTCTGTAAGAGTACCTATATTCCAAGATCCTAATTCTAGTTTCATGGACTAGTTTCTTTGCCCGCATCGATCCATAATGTGGGAACCCTTGCTTATTTAACATGCGCCGATGCAAATGCTAGCACATTTTTCATCAGATTCAAGCCATACAAAGACGCCGCCTGTGGACGCCCTAGCATTAACACAATGATTTAAAGGATTCATGTCATAATTATTTCGACAAATTTTACACTGGCTGTCGACTACCTAACGCAACCCTCCACTTTTTGCATCCGGACTTGGGACCGGCAATAATAAAAAAATAATAAACTAAAACTAATAATATACTAAAAAACTAATAACTAATAACTAATAAAACTAATAACTAATAAACTAATAACTAAAAATAACTAAACTAATAACTAATAACTAATAAAATAACTAACTAATAATAACTAATAACTAACTAACTAATAAAACTAAATAACTAACTAATTAACTAATAAATAAACCTAAAAATAAAACTAAACTAATAACTAAAATACTAAACTAATAAACTAATAACTAAAACTAACTAATAATAAACCTAATAAACTAAAAAAACTACTAACTAAACCTAAAACTAATAAATTAATAACTAAACTAATAGCTAATAATAACTAATAAAACTAATAAAACTAACTAAAAACTAACTAACTAATAACTAATAAATTAATTAATAATTAATTAAAAACTAATAATAACTAATAACTAACTAACAAACTAACTAACCTAATAAAAATATAGTAATAATAACTAACTAAAACTAATAAAACTAAACTAATAATAACTAAACTAATAAACTAAGAGCCTAAAAAAACTAAATAACTAAAGTAATAACTAATAATAACTAATAATTAACTAATAATTAATAATAAAACTAATTAACTAACTAACTAATAACATAACACTAGAAACTAACAACTAACTAATAACTAAACTAATAAATACAACAACAACAACAACAACAAAATAAAGAAATCCCACTATAATATAATCTTTGTCTCCACAGTCCTATTATGTGTAAAATTCTCATTTAATTCAAATACTAAATTTTTATACATCTTAACCAAGTAACCTACCTTTCTTATATAAAATCTAATGCATCTACTCTCCTAATTGGGTCATACGACCAACACTTTATGTAAACCATCTACTCCCAATCTTATCACCACCAACTACTCCAACTAACATACTCATTTTGCATTCTATCTCTAAGAAAAACCACTTATCCACCTAAGCATCCTCATCTCTAAACACTAACTTAGTCTTATGCTTCTTTTATTGGCCAACATTCTATACCATAAGTCATTCTCTTACCACCATCTTGTAAAATTTTCCTTAAGTTTAAGTGGAACTTTTCTATCACATAATAACCTCCACTTCAACCATCCAACTAATTCTCAATAACATCTCCATCTATTTCACCATCATTTTGAACAATAGAGCCTAAATATCTGAATCTCTCACTCTTATTAATGACGTGTTCACCTAATGTCATAACACTACCACTAGAACTTCTACAATTAAAATTACACTACATATATTCATTTTTATATCTACTTAAATGAAAACCTTTAGACTCTAAAGTTGACCTCCATAATTCAAGTTTCTCTTAGACTCCCTCTCTAGTCTTATCAACAAGAAGAATGTCATCAACAAAAAAGCATACACCAAGGTACATCTTCTTATAAATGCTAAGAAAACATCCATAACTAAAGAAAAGATAAGGGCTTAAAGTTGATCCTAATGTAATCCAACCAAATAAAAATATTTGTCAATCCTCCTTGTGTTTGGACACAATAACAAAATAGTATACATATCCTTAATGACTTGAATATAACTAATATTAACTCCTTTCTATTCTAGAACTCTCCAAAGAATAAAAACTAAAAATAATAAACTAATAACTAATAGTTAAAAAGCTAACTAAACCTAATTAAAAACTAATAATAAACTAATAAACTAATAAACTAATAATAAATAATAAAACTAAATAACTAAATAATTAAAATAATAACTAATAATAACTAAACTAAAAACTAAATAACTAACTAAACTAAAAACAAATAACTAACTAATAAAAACTAACTAAATAAATAAATAAATAACTAATAATAACTAAAATTAAATAACTAAATTAATAAATTAATAAAATAAATAACTAACTAAGAATTAATAATAATAACTAAATTAAATAAATTAATAATACCTAATAAAACTAACTAAACTAATAACCAATAACTAACTAATAATAACTAACTAAAACTAATAACTAATAATAAATTAAACTAATAACTAATAAAAACTAAAATTAATAAACTAAACTAATAAACTAATAACTAATAACTAAACTAATAACTAACTAATAAGTAATAACTAACTAAAAACTAAACTAAATAACTAACTAAAACTAATTAATAAACCAATAATAATAACTAACTAATAATAACCACTAAACTAATAACTAACTAATAACTAAGCATAATAACTAAACTAATAACTAAATGATAACTAAACTAAAATAAATAAAAAATAAAGAAAAAAATAAACTAATAAACTTTAATATAAATAAAAAATAAAAAAACTAAAATAAATAAAAAATAAAGAAAAAAATTAAATAAATAAAAAAATAAAAAGAAACCCTAACCCTAAACCCTAAATAATAAAAACTAATAAACTAATAACTAATAATAATAAATAATAACTATTAACTAATAACTAATAAAAACTAGTAAACTAATAACTAATAAAACTAATAATAACTAATAATAACCTAAACTAACCAAACAAACTAAAAACTAATAGACTAAACTAATAGCTAATAATTGAACTAAAATAAAAATAAAACTAATAATAACATAACTAATAACTAAAAATATTTACTAATTAATAAATAATAATAATAAAATGAAAACTAAAATAAAACATTAAAATCTAATAAAACTAATAAACTAATAACTAAATTAATAATAACTAATAATAACTAATAAATAACTAACTAATAACTAATAAACCTAAATAATAAATAACTAACTAATAAAACTAACTAATAAACTAAAAACTAAAACTAAAACTAATAACTAAAAATAATAAAACTAATAACTAATAATAACTAAAAACTAAAATAAAACAAACTAATAAATACTAACCAAAACATAATAAAACCAATAACCACAATAACTAAAACTAACTAAAACTAACTAATAAACTAAATAACTAATAATTAATAATATTAATAACTAATTAATAAATAATAACTAATAATAATTATAAATTAATAAAACTAAAAATTAAACATAATTAATAATAATTAAAACTAATTAAACTAATAATTAATAATAATTAATAATAATAACTAATAACTAATAACTAATAAAAATAAAATAAAACCTAATAACTAATGATAATAAAACTAATAAAGTAATAAAACTAACTAAAATTATTAAATAAACTAATAACTAAATAACTAAAAATAACTAAATAAACTAATAAAAACTAAATAATAAATAATAAAAAATAACTAAACTAATAATTAATAAAAATACTAAACTAAATAACTAATAAAACTATTAAAACTATAACTAATAAGTAAATAAACTAATAATAACTAATAATAAATAACTAATAATAGTAATAAACTAATAATAACTAATAATTAAAACTAATAAACTAATAAACTAAAAGTAAATAACTAACTAAACCAATAACTAATAATAACTAAACTAATAAACTAAATAACTAACAACCAATAATAATAACAATAACTAATAACTAGTAACTAATAAATAATAAGCTAATAACTAATAAAACTAATAATAATAATAAATAACATAGTAACTAAAACTAATAATAATAATAACTAATAACTAATAAACACTAAACTAAACTAATTAAAGAATAACTAAAAATAAACTGATAACTAATAATAAAACTAAATAAGTAAACTATTAACTAATAAATAAAACTAAATAACTAAACTAACTAATAAAACTAAACTATTAAAAAACTAATAAAAGAATTAACTAACTAACTAATAAAACTAAAACAAATAAACAATAAAAACTATTAACCTAATACAAACTAAAAACTAAATAAAATTAATAAACTAAATTAATAACTAACTAAACTAATAACTAATAAAAACTAATAACTAATAATAAGAACTAAAAAACTAATAGCAACTAAAAAACTAAAACTAACTAACTAACTAATAATAATAATAATAAAACTAATAAATTAAGAATAAAATAACTAATAACTAAATTAAATAAAAACTAACTAAACCAAAAACTAAACTAAAACCTAAATAACTAATAAAACCTATTAAACTAAACTAACTAATAACTAATAGACTAATAACTAAAATAATAAACTAATAACTAAAACACTAACTAATAAATTAATAAACTAATAAAAACTAACTAATGACTAATAACTACAAACTAAAAACCTAATAATAATAATAATAATAAACTAATAAAAAAACTAACTAAACTAACTAAACTGATAACTAATAAACTACTAATAAAAAAATTACTAATAATAAAACTAAATAACTAAGAAATAACTAAAAATTAATAAAAATAAATAACTAATAAAATAAACTAAATAACTAATAATAAACTAAATTATTAATAACTAAACTAATAAAACTAACTAATAAACTAAATAATAAACTTAACTAAAACTAAATAATAATAAACTAAAAATCTAAAACTAATAACTAATAAGTAATAACTAATAAAAACTAATAATAATAACAAAGCTAAACCTAAAACCTAATAAACTATTAAACTAATAATAACTAATAAAAATTAATAATAACTAATAACTAAAACTAAAAATAATAATAACTGATAAAACTAAATAAAAACTAATAAGAATAAAAATAAATCACTAAAAAAACTAATAATAAACTAAACTAATAATTAATAATAATAAGTAACTAATAACTAATAAACTAAGCAATAACTAATAAACTAATAACTAAACTAATAAAACTAATAAACTAATAACTAATAAAACTAATGGCTAAATAACTAATAAAACACAATAAACTAATAACTAATAAATAACTAACTAATAACTAATAATAACTAAAATAATAATAATAACTAAACTAAAACCTAATAAAATAAATAACTAAACTTAAAATTGAAATTAATAAACATAATAATAAAACTAATAATAATAAACTAAAACCAATAAACTAACTAAACTAACTAAAACAAAACTAATAACTAACTAATAAACTAAAACTTAATAAGCTAATAATAAAACTAAAGACTAACTAATAATTAAACCTAATAACTAATAATTTAAATAACTATAAACAAATAAACTAAACTACTAAACTAATAAACTAAAAATAAAAAACTAATAACTAATAACTATACTTAATCTTAAAACTAATAATAATAAACTAACTAACTAAAAACTAATAAATAAACTAACTAATAATAATAAACTAATAAATAATAAAACTAAAAAACTAATAATAAAATTGAACCTAATAAACTAATAATAATAACTAATAATAAATAATAAATAATAATAATAACTAACTAATAAGTAATAACAAACAATAATAACAACTAAACTAGTAATTAATAATAACTAATAACTAATAATAAACTATTAATAATCACTGATAAAACTAACTAAACTAAACTAAAAAACCTAACAACTAAAAACTTAAACATAATAATGACTAAATTAATAACTAAACTGAATAACTAAATTAATAAACTAAACTAATAACTAACTAAATAATAAAAAAACATATAAATAACTAATAATTAATAATTAATAACTAATAACTAGAAAACTAATAATAATAAACTAATAAAACTAATAACTAAAACTAAATAACTAATTAATAACTAATAACTAATAAAAACTAATAATTAAAAACTAATAACTAATAATAACTAATAAACTAAACTAATAACTAACTAATAATTAACTAAAATTAAAATAATAACGAAACTAATAACATATAATAAATAATAACTAAACTAAATAACTAAAACTAATAATAGCTAATAATAACTAAACTAAAATAAATAAATTAGTAATAACTAAAAATTAACTAAATATTAATAAACTAACCTAAAACTAATAACTAACTAATTAAAACATATTAACTAAACCTAATAAACTAATAAACTAATGAACTAATAACTAACTAATAACCAACTAAAACTAATAATAAAACTAACTAACAAATAATAACTAACTAATAATAACTAATTACTAACAACTAATAACTAATAACTAATAACTAATAAATAATATAAAACTAAAACTAACTAATAATAACTAATAAACTAAAATAATAAAAAACTAATAAACCTAACTAATAATAATAATAATAACAATAATGACTCAAAAATAATAATAATAATAATAATAATAACTAATAAAACTAACTAATAATTAATAAGTAATAAACTATATTAATAAAACTAATAACTAATAATAAAATTAAACTAATAACTAACTAATAAAACTAATAACTACACCAATAAAATTAAAACTAAATAACTAAACTAATAATAATAACCAATTAATAAAAAACTAAACTAATAATTAATAAACTAAATTAATAAAACAAAAATAACTAAAATAACTAATAATAACTAATAACTAAAATTAATAATTACTAACTAATAAAACTAATAACTAACAACTAAAACTAGCTAAATAACTAACTAATAATAAAACTAACTGATAATAAACTAATAATTAATAATTAAACTAATAAACTAATAACTTAAAAAATAAACTAATAAACTCAAACTTATAATAATAAACTAACTAAAATAATCTAATAAAACTAAACTAATAATAACTAACTAATAAACAAACAACTAATAAAATAATAAATAAACTAAAATTTAAAAACTAATTAAAACTAAATAGACTAAACTAATAACTAATAGCTGATAAACTAATAATGATAACAAACCTAACTGATAATAATTAAATTAAATAAAAGCTAAAAAACTAAACTTACTAACTAACTAAAAACTAATAACTAAACTAAGTAATAACTAAAAATAAAAAAACTAACTAACTAAAACTAATAAAACTAAACTTAAAATAAACTAATAATAACTAAACTAACAATTAACAAAAAATAACAAATAATAAACTAACTAAAATAATAACTAATAAACTATTTAATAACTAATAATAATAAACTAATAAAAACTAATAACTAAACTAACTAATTAATAACTAACTAACTAAACTAATAACTAATAATAATAAAACTTATAATAAAACAAAACTAAAAACTATAGCTAAGAACTAATAACTAATAAGCTAAACTAAACTAACAAAACTAACTATTAATAAACTAATAACTAATAAACTAATAACTAATAACTAAATAATAATTAACTAACTAAACTAAAAAAACTAACTAACTAATAAATAATAAACTAATAAACTAAATAACTAAATAATAATAAAATAACTAACAATAACTAATAACTAATAATAACTAATAACTATAAATAACTAAACTAATAACTAATAAACTAATAACCAATAAAACTAAAACTAATAACTAATAATAATAAATAACCTAAACTAAATAACTAATAATAAAAACTAATAACTAAAAACTAATAAACTAATAAACCAATAAAATAACTAAACTAACATAAATAAATAACTAAATTAATAAACTAATAACAAAATAAAACTAATAAACTAATAATAGCTAAACTAATAACTAAAATAAACTAAACTAATAACTAATAATAAAACTAAAACTAATAATAAACTAAAACTAAAATAAAAATAATAACTAATAATAACTAATAAAAACTAAATAATTAACTAAACTAAAAAAATTAGTAAAATCTAATAAATAAATCACTTAGAAAGCTAATAAAAATTAATAATAACTTACTAATAATAATAATAACTAAAAAATTAAAACTAATTAATAACTAAAAACTAACTAAAATAATAACTAAACTGACTAATAATAACTAACTGATAACTAAATAAAAAAACCAAATAAAATAATAAACTAATAACAAAATTAATAATAAATAACTAATTAAAACTAATAATAATAACTAAAAAACTTATTAATATCTAAACTAATAAACTAATAACTAATAACTAATAATTAAAACTAATAATTAATAAATAATAATAATAAACTAACTAATAATAATAACTAACTAAAAAATAAACTAATAACTAAACTAATAAAGTAATAACTAAATAATAAAATTAAAACCTAATAATAACTAAAAAAACTAAACTAATAAAATAAATACTAATAATAATAAACTAATAACTAATAAAAACCTAATAACTAAAACTAATAAATAATAAACTAAATAATAATAATAATAATAAACTAACTAAACTAATAACTGATAATAAAACTAAAACTAAATAACTAAATAACTAAATAACTAACTAATAACTAATAACCTCATAATAATAATAATAATAATAATAACTAAACTAATAACTAAACTAAAATTAATAAAACTAATAATAACCTAAACTAATAAAACTAATAATAACAAACTAATAATTAATAATTAAACTAATAATGAATAAAACTAATAAATTAATAATAATAATTAACTAATAACTAAACTAATAATAAAAAAATCTTAATAAATAAATAAACTAGTAACTAATAATAACTAAAGTAATAATAATAAACTAAAACCTAAAAACTAATAACTAATAATAATAATAAACTAATTAATAAAACTAAAAACTAAATAAACTAATAACTAACTAATAAAACTAACTAATAAACTAAAACTAAAAACTAGATAATTAAATTACTAACTAATAATTAATAAATAAAATAACTAGCTAATAACTAATAACCTAATAATAATAATAATAATAACTAAACTAATAACTAAACTAAAACTAATAAAACTAGTAATAACCTAAATTAATAAAACTAATAATAATAAACTAATAATTAATAATTAAACTAGTAATGAATAAAACTAATAAACTAATAATAATAATTAACTAATAACTAAAATAATAAATAAACTAATAATAACTAAAGTAATAATAATAAACTACAACCTAAAAACTAATAACTAATAATAATAATAATAATAATAAGCTAATTAATAAAACTAAAAACTAAATAAACTAATAACTAACTAATAAAACTAACTAATAAACTAAAACTAATATTAAAACTAAAACCTAAACTAAAACTAGTAAAAATAATAATAACTAATAACTAAAACTAATAATAAAATATAACTAATAACTAACTAAACTAAAACCTAAAAAACTAAATTATAAAACTAAAATAACTAAACTAATAACTAATAAATAAACCTGAATAACTAAACACATAACTAATAATAACTAATAATTAGCTAACTAATAAAAAACTAATAACTAATGATAACTAAATAAAACTAAACTATAAACTAATAATAATAACAAACTAAAACTAATGATTAATAACTAAACTAATAACTTATAATAAAACTAATAAATACCAAACAACTAAACTAATAAAATAAATAATAATAATAAACTAATAATTAATAAAAACCTAATAAATAAAACTAATAAATAATAAAATAACTAAACTAATAACTAAAAACTAAACTAATAATAATAAAATGAAAACTAAAAACTAAATAACTAAATAACTAACTAATAACTAATAAATAAATAACTAACTAGTAACTAATAAACTAATAATAATAATAATAATAATAATAATAATAATAATAATAATAATAATAATAATAACTAAACTAAAACTAATAAACCCAATAATAACCTAAACTAATAAAACTAATAATAATAAACTAATAACTAAACTAGTAATGAATAAAACTAATAAACTAATAATAATAATAATAATAATAATAATAATAATAAT
The DNA here is from genome assembly GCA_021442155.1 of Cymbidium sinense. NCBI lineage: Eukaryota > Viridiplantae > Streptophyta > Magnoliopsida > Asparagales > Orchidaceae > Cymbidium > Cymbidium sinense. The sequence continues at coordinate 47,623,721 of CM038227.1, read as the reverse complement.
AATAATAATAATAATAATAAACTAAAAACTAAAATAATAACTAAAATAATAAAATTAAAACTAAATAAATAAATAAACTAACAACTAATAATAACTAAAGTAATAATATTAAACTAAAACCTAAAAACTAATAAATAATAATAATAATAATTATAATAATAAACTAACTAATAAAATTAAAAATTAAATAAACTAATAACTAACTAATAAAACTAACTAATAAACTAAAACTAATAATAAAACTAAAATCTAAACCTAAACTAATAAAAAGAATAATAATCAATAATAAAAACTAATAATAAACTCATAACTAATAATAAAACTAATAACTAAACTAATAACTAACTCAATTAAAACCTTAAAAACTAAAAAATAAAACTAAAATAACTAAACTAATAACTAATAAATAAACCTAAATAACTAAACTAATAATTAATAACTAACTAACTAATAAAAAACTAATAACCAATAATAACTAAATAAAACTAAACTAAAAACTAATAATAATAACTAACTAAAACTAATAACTAATAACTAATAAAAACTAATAACTAACTAAACTACAAAATAACTAACTAAACTAATAATAACTAACAACTAACTAATAATAATAAATAATAAATAATAAATAATAAAGCTACTAATAAACTAATAAACTAATAAATAATAACTAAACTAACTGATAAATAACTAATAAAACTATAATAATTAAATAACTAAACTACTGATAAACTAATAACTAAAATAAATAACTAAACTAATAACTAATAAAACTAAAAGCAAACAAACTAATAAAACTAAACTATTAAACTAACTAAAAAAGCTAAAAAACTAAACTAAACAAATAAACTAATAACTAATAAATAAAATAAAAAATAAACTAACTAATAACAAATAAATAAACTAAAATTAAAAGAACTAAATTATAATTAACTAATAAACTAAAAACTAAACTAAAAACTAAAAAATTAATAACTAATAAAAACTAATAAAATTAATAAATAATAACTTAATAACTAAACTAAAAACTAAATTTAATAACTAATAAACCTAATAATAACTAATAATTAACTATAAATAAATAAAACTAACTAAAATAAATTAATAAACTAAATAACTAATAACTAATAACTAAAATAAAAACTTAAACTAATAACTAATAAACCTAACTAATAACTAACTAAACTAATAACTAAACTAATAATAAACTAATAAAATTAATAATAACTAAAAAAATTAATAAAACTAATAAAACCTAATAACTAATAATAAATAATAACTAAAATAATAATTAATAATAATAACTAATAACTAATAATCATAATAAAATAATAATAATATAACTAAATAACTAATTAATAATAATTAAACTAAACCTAAATTTACTAAATAATAACTAACTAAATAACTAAACTAATAATAAAACTAAAAATTAATAATAACTAACTAATAACTAGTAACTAATAACTAACTAATAAATAAAACCTAATTAACTAAAAAAACTACCTAAACTAATAACTAATAAATGTAACTAAATAAACCTCATAACTAAACCTAATAACTAATAATAACAAACTAATAACTAATAATAACTTAAAACTTAAACTAAACTAATAACCTTAATAATAACTAATAAAAAAATAATAATAAAACTAACTAATAATAAAAATAATAAATAATAATTAACTAATAATAAATAATTACTAATAATAATAATAATAATAATAATAATTAATAACTAATAACTAAACTAAAACTAACCTAATAACTACTAATAATAACTAATAACTAAAATAATAATAACTAGACTAAAATAACTAAACAAACTAATAAATAAACTAATAAAACTAAATAACTAATAAACCTAAATAATTAATAACTAATAACTAATAATTAAATAACTAATAAATCTATAAAATAACTAAACTAATAATTGATAAATAATAAAATTAATAAAATAGAACTAAAAAACAAAACTAATAACTAACTAACTAATAACTAAAAAAACTAATAACTAAAAATAATATCTAATAACTAAACTAATAATAACTAATAAATAAACTAACTAACTAATCTATTAACTATTAATAATAACTAAACTAATAACTAATAATAAAACTAACAAAATTATTAACATAATAATAATAAGTAATAAAACTAACTAAACTAAACTAATAACTAATAATTGAACTAATAAACTAATAACTAATAACTAAATTAAATAAACTAATAAATAATAAACTAAGAAAAAACTAAATAATAAACTAAACCTAAACTAATAACCAATAACCAACTAATAACTAATAATAACTAACTAAATAAATAATTAAATAACTAAGCTAAGAACTAATAATAATAAAATAAATAATAAAACCAATAAACTAATAAACCAATAACTAATTAACTAATAAACTAATAATTAATAAAATATAATAAAGTAATAATAATACTAAAACCTAAAACTAAATAAATAATAATAATAATAATAATAATAATAATAATAATAATAACTAATAATAATAATAACTAAACTAATAATTAAAACTAAATAAACTAATAATAAATAACTAACTAATAATAAATAATAAATAATAAACTAAATAACTAAACTAAAACTAATAACTAAAATAAAATAATAACTAATAATAACCTAATAACTATTAAAACATAATAACTAATAATAACTAAAATAATAATGAATAAATAAACTAATAATAACTAAAAAAACTAACTAACTAACAAATGAATAATTAATAAAACTAATGAACTAATAATAATAAACTAACTAATAACTAATAATAATAATAATAATAATTAATAAACTAAATAATAAAACTAACTAACTAATAATAACTAATCACTAATAACTAACTTATAACTTACTAATAATAATAAACTAAAACTAAATAACTAGACTAATAACTGAATAGCTAAACTAATAAACTAATAACTAATAATTAATAATAAAACTAAAACTAAACTAATAATAACTAATAATTAATAAACTAAATAATAATAAAAACTAATAACTAATAAAATTAACTAAACTAACTAAATTAATAACTAAATAACTAAACTAATAAACTAATAAAAACTAATAAGTAATAATAACTAATAAAACTAATAACTAATAACTAAACTAATAACTAATAAATAAAATAGTAAATAACTTAAACTAAACTAAATAATAAAACTAAAATAACTAATAATAAAACTAAATAACTAATAATAATTAAATTAATAAACTAATAAAACTAATAATAAACTAATAAACTAACTAATAATTAATAAAAAAATAAAAAATAAAAAAATAAACTAAAACTAACTAACTAATAATAATAACCTAATAACTAAATAAAAACCAAAACTAATAATAAACTAATAACCATCTAAATAACTAATAAAACTAAAAAATAATAACTAATAATAACTAAACTAATAACTAAACTAATAAAATAATAACTAATAACTAAACTAAAAAACTAAACTAAACCTAATAACTAAAAAATAATTAACTAAATAAAAACTAATAATTAACTAAAACCTAATAACTAATAACTAAACTAATAATAAACTAAAAACTAATAACTAATAATAACTAACAAAACTAATAACTAATAAATAAATAACTAATAACAACTAAATTAATAACTGATAACAAATAAAATAACTAACTAATAATAATTAATAAACTAATAACTAACTAACTAATAAACTAAAACTAATAAATAAACATAAAAATAAAACTAAACTAATAATAACTAATAACTAACTAATAATAATAAATAAATAAATAATAAAGCTAATAATAAACTAATAAACTAATAAATAATAAAGCTAATAATAAATTAATAAACTAATAAATAATAATTAAATTAACTAATAAAATTATAATAACTAAATAACTAAACTACTAATAAACTAATAACTAAATAAATAACTAAACTAATAACTAATAAAATTAAAAATAAATAAACTAATAAAACTAAACTATTAAACTAACTAACAAAACTAAAAAATTAAACTAAATAAATAAACTAATAAACTAATAACTAATAAAACCTAATAAATTTATTAATAAAACTAATAAAAACTAATAAAGAACTAACTAATAACTAATTAATAACTAATAAACTAATATAACTAATTAATAATAAATAAGAACTAATAAATAAAAAACTAAATAAAACTAAACTAATAACTAAATAACTAATAATAATAATAATAACTAACTAACTAATAAAATAAAAAAAATAATGAAACTAACTAAAACTAAAAAATAATCATAAATAATTGAAAAAACTTACCAATAATAACTAATAACTAAAACTAAATAACTAAACTAAAAATTTATAATAATAAACCTAATAAAACTAAACTAAAACTAACAAAACTAACTAAAACTAATAAAATTTATAAAAATAAATATATAAATAACTAAACTAAAAACTGAAAAACTAAATAATTAAGTAATAACTAATAACTAATAAAGAAATAACTAACTAAACTAAAATTAATAGCAAATAACTAATAAATTAATAAATTAATAACTAATTAATAACTAAACAAATAATAACTAATAACTAAAACTGACTAACTAACTAATAACTAAAACTAATAATAACTCAATAATAACTAATAAAACTAATAATAATAAACTAATAACTAAAAATATCTAAATAATAAACTAGAAACTAACTAATAATTAACTAATAACTAATAAACTAAAAACTAATAAATAAACTAATAAAACTAATAAAATTAATAATAAAACTAATAACTAACTAATAACTAATCATAACTAAAAATAATAATAAATAATTGACTAATAAGAATAACTAATTAATAATAAAACTAATAACTAATAAACCTAATAATAACTAAAACTAAACTAAAAACTAACTAATAATAACTAAACTACTAACTAATAAAAACTAAATAAAACCTAAAAAACTAACAAACTAATAACTAATAACTAATAAATAATATTAAAAATAACTAACTAACTAAATAACTAACCTAAAATTAATAATAACTAATAATAAAAAACTTTAATAACTAACTAATTAAAACTAATTAAAACTTATAATAATAAGTATAATAACTAATAACTAATAAGAACTAATAAACTAATAACTAATAATAACTAAGAAACTAATAATAAAACTAATAAAACTAATAACTAAAATAACTGATAAACTAAACTAAATAACTAACTAATAAAACTAATAATAACTAATAATAATAAAATAACTAACTAATAAATTAATAACTAAATAAATAACTAAACTAATAAACTAAATGCTAAAACTAATAATAACTAATAAAATAATAGCTAAAACTAACTAACTAATAAACTAATAACTAAAACTAACTAACTAATAATAATTAATACTAATAACTAATAACTAATAAAAATTAAAAAACTAACTAATAATAAACTAAAAAACTAATAACTAAACTAATAAATCTAAAACTAATAATAACTAAAACTAATAAACTAATAAATAAACTAAAAAATTAATAACTAAACTAATAAACTATTAACTAACTAAATAATAAAAACTAATAACTAATGATAAACTAAAAAACTAACTAACAAAAACTAACTAACTAAATAACTAACTAATAACTAATAAATAACTAATAATAACTAACTAAACTAATAAAACTAATAATAATTAACTAATAATAACTAATAAAAACTAACTAAAAGACTAATAACTAATAATAACTAACTAACTAAACTAAAAAAACTAATAACTAAAAAATAAAACTAATAATAATAATAAAACTAACAAATAATAAATAACTAATAACTAACTAATAAACTAATAACTAGTAATAATAACTAATAATAAACTAATTATTAATAACTAACTAATAATTAAATAATAACTAACTAAACCTAAACTAATAACTTTAGCTAATAACTAACTAACTAACTAATAATAACTAGTAATAATAAATTAATAATGATAAACTAATAAAACTAAACTAAACTAATAATACAAAACTAATAACTAATAACTAAATAACTAATAACTAAAACTAATAACTAAACTAATAAATTAATAACCTAAACTAATAAATAATAACTAATAAAACTAATAACTAATAATTAGTTAAACTAATAACCTAAATAAGTAAACTAATAATAACTAATAACTAAAAACTAAATAACCAACTAATAAAAATCTAAATAACTAAAACTAAATAAAAAGTAATAAACTAATAATAATAACTAAAAATTAATAACTAAATAACTAATAATAAAGCTAATAATAAATAATAACTAATAACTAATAAAATAAAAACAAATAACCTATTAATATTAATAACTAACTAATAATAACTAAATAACTAAACTAAACCTAATAAAAAACTAAAACTAAATAATAATAAAGTAACTAACTAACAAAACTAAACTAATAAAATAATAAACTAATAAAAACTAAATAAACTAACTAAACTAATAAACTAACTAATAATAACTAATAAATAATAATTAATAAAACTTGATAAATTAATAACCAAAATAAATAATAAATAACTAAACCTAATAACTAAATAAGTAATAAAACTAAATTAATAATAAATAACTAACTAATAACTAATAATAATAAACTAAATAAACTAACAACTAATAACTAATAACTAATAACTAACTAAAAAACCTAACTAATAAATAATAGAAAACTAAACTAACTAACTAACTAACTAATAAAAACTAATAATAAACCTAACAAATTAATAACTAAATAAATAACTAATAACAAAACTAAACTAATAAGTAATTATAATAAACTAATAAACTAATCACTAATAATAATAACTAGATATAATAATGAAAACTAATAAGAACTAAATAATAACTAATTATAAATTAATAAAACTATTAACTAATAATTACCTAAACTAATAAAACTAATAAACTAAAAACTAATAAATTAAAAACTAAATAAGAAACTTATAATAATAAAAATAAACTAAACTAACTAACTAATAATACTAATTAATAATAAACTAAATAACTAAACTAATAACTAATAACTAAATAACTAAGCTAAACTAATAACTAATAAAACAAACTAAACTAACTAAAAATAAAACCTAAAAAACTAATAAACTAATAAACTAAAACTAATAATAATAATAACTAAACTAGAAAACTAATAAAATAAGTAATAATAACTAATAAATAACTAACCTAACTAAAACTAATCTAACTAGAAACAAACTAATAATAACTAACTAATAACTAATAAAAACTAAACTAATAAATAACTAATAAAACTAAAAAAACCTTAAAACTAATAACTAAACTAATAATAAAATAAAAAATAACTAAAAACTAACTAACTAATAAATTGAAAGCTAAACTAATAATTAATAATAATTAATAACTAATAATAATAACTAAATAATAAAACTAATAAATAAATAAATAAAGCCCTAAAATAACTAATAATAAACCTAATAAAACTAAATAACTAAACTAACTGAAAACCTAATAAATTAATAACTAAATAAATTAATAAACTAACTAATAAATAACTAACTAATAAAACAAATAAACTATTAAAATTAATGACTAAATAGCTAATAAAACTAATAAACTAAAGCTAACTAATAACTAACAAATAAACTAAACTACTAAACATAATAAACTAATAACTAATAATAATAACTAATAATAATAATAATAATAATAAACTAAGAAAAACTAATAAACTAATAACTAATAGTAAACTAATAAAAATAATAATAACTAATAATCTAAAACTAACTAAATAAATAAACTAAACTATAAACTAACTAATAAACTAATAACTAAAACTAACTAAAAACTAAAAACTTAATAATAAAAACTAAATAACTAATAACTAAACTAGACTAAAAAACTAAACTAAACTAATAAACTATATAATAAATAAACAAAATTAATATACTAAAAATTAACTAATTAATAACTAATAATAACTAACTAATAATAACTAAACAATATAACTAACTAATAATAACTAATAACTAATAAACTAGTAACTAAACTAACTAACTAATAATAAAAAAACTAAAAAACTAATAATAAATAAATAACTAAACAAAAACTAACTAACTAATAATAATTAAACAAATAACTAAACTAATAACTAATAACTAACTAATAAACTAACCTTAAAAGCAAATAACCCTAAACTAAAAATTAATAACTAATAAAACTAAATAAAATAACTAACTAACTAATTAATAAAATATAATAAAACTATATAAACTAATAACTAATAATAATAGCTAATAAAACTATCTAATAACTAATAAAAACTAAAAACTAACTAATAACTAAAAATAACTAAACCTAGATAATAACTAAATAAATAACTAACTAATAACTAACTAATAACTAAACTAATAAACCAATAATATATTAATGATTAGCTAATAATCACTAAGTAATAACCAATAAACTTAATAATAGTAAACTAAAAATAAATATATAAATAATAAAACTAATAAAAACTAACTAATAAATAATTATTAATAACTAAAACTAATAAACTGACTAAACTAATAACTAAATTAAATAACTAACTAAACTAATAATAAATAACTAAACTAAGTAACTAAACTAATAAAACTAATAACTAATAAAAAAACTAATAACAAAAAAACCTAATAATAAAATTAACTAAATAACTAAACTAATAACTAATAACAAAAACTAATAAATAATAACTAAAAAACTAACTAAACTAATAACTAATAACTAATAAATAAACTAATAAATAATAATAACTAAATAATAATTAATAATAAACTGATAGATTAATAATAACTAACTAACTAATAAATAACTTATAAAACTAATAACAAATAACTAAATAAAACTGATAATAACTAAATAATAATTAACTAATAACCTAACTAATAACTAATAAACTAAAACTAATAATAACCAACTAACTAATAATAACTAGAAACTAAAATAAAAAATAACTAAACTAACTAACTAATAACTAATAAGTAAACTATTAAAACCTAAAAACCTAATAACTAAAATAAACTATAACTAAAATAATAACTAAATAACTAAACTAATAACTAATAAAAACTAACCTAATAATAATAATAATAATAATAATAATAATAATAATAATAATAATAATAATAATAATAATAAACTAATAAAACTAATAACTAAACTAAATAAAATAAAACTAACTAATAAATAATAAAACTAACTAACTAATAATAATATAATAAAACTAATAACTAAAACCTAATAACTAAAACTAATAACTAAAAACTAATAAACTAAATTAAAAAACTAAAACTAATAACTAAACTAATAAACTAAATAATAAAACTAATAAATAACTAAATAACTAATTAAGAGTAAAAACCTAAAACTAATAACTAAATAACTAAACTAAAACTAAAAATTAATAAAATAACTTAATTAATAATAAAAACTAATAAAAACTAATAAAAAGCTAATAACCTAATTAACAATAACTAATAAACTAAAAACTAATAATAACTAATAATAATAAACTAAAAACTAATAAAACTAACTAATAAAACTAATAAACAAATAACTAAACTAAACTAAATAACTAAACTAATAAAACTAATAATAACTAAAAATTAACTAACAAATAATAAACTAATAAAACTTACTAATAATTAACTAATAACTAAATAATAAAATAACTAAAACTATAACTAATAACTAAATAACTAACTAAACTAAACTAAAAAGTAAAAAACTAACTAATAATAACTAATAAAATTAAATAATTAACTAAAATAACTAAACTAAATAACTAATAAAACTAACTAATAATAATAAACTAATAAAACTAATAACTAAATAATAATAATAATAACTAATAACTAATAATAAAACTAAAAACTAACTAATAATAATAATAACTAATAACTTATAATAATAACTAAAAAATAAAACTAATAAAATAATAATTAATAATAAAACTAGCTAAACCAACTAAACTAATAATAAAACTAATATTAAATTAATAACAACTAATAAAAACCAATAAGTAAACTAATAACTAAACCTAATAATAATAATAACCAAAAATAAATTAACCTAAACCTAAACCTGAATCGAAAACCTAAACCAAAAAATAAACAAAAATAAAATACATAAATAAATAAATAAACTAAATAAAATAAAACTAAAAATAAACCTAAATAAAACTAAAAAAATAAAATAAACTAAAAAAAATAAACTAAATAAATCTCAACCTACTGGTTTACTTATTTATTTTTAAAATAATAAAATAAAAAAATTCTAACCCTAAACCTTAAATCTTAAACCCTAAGCCTAGAACCCTAAACCCTAAACCCTAAACCCTAAACCCTAAAACCCTAAATCCTAAACCATAAACCCTAAACCTTAAAATTTATAGCCCTGAACCCTATACCCTAAGCCTCAAAACCTAAACCCTAAACCCTAAACCCTAAACTCTAAAAACTAAAAAACCTAAACCTAAACTAAATAAAAACTAATAATAAAATAAATAAATAAACATAAACCTAAATAAAATGAAAAAAAATAAAATAAAATAAAAACCTAAACCTAAACCTAAACATAAAATAAAATAAAAAATAAAAATTAAATTGAAATAATTATAATAAAAACCTAAACTAAACTAAAAAAATAAAATAAACTTAAAAATAAAAAACTTAAAGAAAATAAAAACTAAACATAAAATAATAAAATAAAATATAAAGAAAATAAAAACCTAAACCTCAAAGATAAATAAAAAAACCTAAACCCTAAACTAAAAAAAAAAACTTAAATCTAAAATAAAAATAAACTTAAACATAAATAAAAATAATCAAAACTAAAATAACTCAAAACCTTAAACCCTAAACTAACCCTAAACCTTAAAAACCTAAACCTAAACTAAATAATACTTTAAAATAAAATAAATAAATAAAACTTAAACCTAAATAAATAAAAAATAAGATTAAAAAACATAAACTAAAACATAAACCTACACTTAAACCTAAACCTAAACCTAAAAATAGAATAAACTAAAAAATACAAATTAAATAAAAATAATATAAATAAAAACTAAACTAAACTAAATAAAATAAAATAAACTTAAAAATATAAAACCTAAAAAAATAAAAACTAAACTTAAATTAAAATAAAATAAACCTAAAATAAAATAAAATAAAAACTTAAACCTAAAAAAACCTAAAAATACATAGAAAAATAAAACTTAAACCTTAAACTAAAAAAAATATCCTTAACCTAAAATAAAAATAAAATAAACCTAAACGTAAACTAAAATAAACTAAACTAAAATAAAATAAAATAAAAATAAATATAAACATAAACAAAAAAACTTAAAATAATCCTAAAAGAAAACCTAAAACCTAAACTAAAATAAAGATAAAAATCTAAACTTAATCCTAAAAATAAAAAGTAAAACCTAAACCTAAAAAATAAAATAAAAATAAAACTAAACTAAGAAATAAACTTAAACGTAAGCCTAAAAAATAAACTAAAATAAAAAAACCTAAACTAAAATAAGTAAACTAAACTAAATAAAAATAAAAATAACTAAATAAAAATAAATAATAAAATAAACTAAAATAATTTAAAAATAAACCTAAACATATCAGTTTACTTAATTTAAAAAAAATTAAAATTAAAAATAAAATAAAAGAAACTTAACTCTAAATGCTAAACCCTACCCTAAATCGTAAACCCTAAATCTTAAACCTTAAACCCTAAATGTTAAACCCTAAAACTAACCATAAACCCTAAAACCCTAAAAATAAAATAAACAAAAATAAAATAAACCAAAACCAAAACTAAAATAAATAAAACTAAAATAACTCTAAACCCTAAAGCTTAAACTAACCCTAAACCCTAAACCATAAAAACCAAAAAACAAAAAAACCTAAACTTAAACTAAATAAAACCAAAAAATAAAATAAATAAACCTAAACTTAAATAAAATAAAAAATAAAATAAAATATAAACCTAAACTAAAACCTAAACGTAAACATATAAATAAAATAAAATAAAAAAATAAAAGCTGAACAAGAATAAAATAAATAAAGCCTAAACTAAACTAAAAATAAAATAAACCTAAAAATAAAAAACTTTAATAAATAAAAACTAAAAAAAGAACCTAAACCTAAAAAATAAACCTAATAAAAACATAAAAATAAATAAAAAAATAAAACCTAAACCTTAAACTATAAAAAAAACCTAAACCTAAAATAAAAATAAGAAAACTAAACCTAAGCTAAAATAAATTAAATAAAAATAAATAAAACCAAAACATTAACTTAAAATAAACTAAACCTAAACCTAAACCTAAACTAAAATAAAAATAAAATAAACCTAAACTTAAACTAAAAAAATAAAATATAAAAATAAACCTAAAATAAAAATTTAAAACCTAAACTTTAAAAAAAATTAAAAACCTAAACTTAAACCTAAAAATAAAAAATTAAAACCTAAATTAAAAAATAAAATAAAAATAAAATTAAACTAAAAAAATAATCTTAAACCTAAACCTAAATAAAAAATAAGCAAAAATAAAATACCTAAACTAAAATAAATAAACCTAAAATAATTAAACTAAAGTAACTAATATTAAAAATAAAAAAATAAAAAAAACTAAAATAAAAAATAAACTAAATAAACCTAAACCTACTAGTTTACTTATTTTAAAATAAAATAAAATTTTAAAAAATAAAAAACTCCCTAAACCTTAAAGGACTAAACCTCAAACCCTAAACCTTAAAATCTACAACCCTAAACCCAAACCTCAAACACTAAACCCTAAACCTTAAACTAACCCTAAACACTAAACCCTAAACTCTAACTAAACTAATAATAACTAATCTAATAATAACTAAAAATCCTAAAACCTAACTAATTAGCTAAAAACTAATAATAAAACTAGTAAAACTAATAAACTAATAATAAATTATAAAATAACTAAACTAATAACTAAATAAATAATAAATAAACTAATAATAAACTAACTAACAAATAAATAACTAATAACTAATAAAACTAATAATAAATAACTAAAATAATAACTAAAATTAATAACTAACTAATAAACTAAACTAACTAATAAATAACTAAATAACTAAAATAATAATAACTAAACTAATAACTAATAAAATAACTAATAATAACTAACTAATAATTAAATAATAATAATAAACTAATAACTAATAACTAATAATAATAAATAATAAAACTAATAATAATAACTAAATAAAAATACTAAACAACTAAACTAAAACTAATAATAAGTAAAACTAACTAATAAATAACTAAACTAATAACTAAATAAAAACTTACTAATCACTAAATAATAATAATAAATAAATAACTAATAAAACTAACTAAAACTAATTAAATAATAATTAATAGTAAAACTAAATAACTAAAAAAACTAATAACTAATAATAACTAATAAACTAATAACTAATAACTAATAAGCTAATAAACTAATAAACTAATAACTAATAAACTAAATAATAATAATAATAAATAAACTAACTAAACTAATTAAATAACTAAATAACTAACTAATAAAAAACTAATAATTAAAATTAATAAAATAATAAGTAATAATAATTAATAATAAAATAAAGAAACTAACTAAAATGATAACTAATAAAATAATAAAACCAAAAAAAACTAATAACTAATAAAAACTAAATTAATAATATATAAATGAATAAACAAAATATGTAATAAACTAATAACTAATAATAACTAATAACTAAACTAAACTAATAACTAACTAATAACTAATTAAAACTAATAATAAAATAAACCTAAAAAATTAAACTAAACCTAATAAATTAATAAATAATAATTAAAATAATAAACTAAACTAATAAACTAATAACTAATAACTAATAAATAACTAATAAACTAACTAACTAACTAATAAATAAGAATAACTAATAGTAATAAACTAAATAACTAAAAATAAATAAAATTAAATAAATTAACTAACTAAAATAACTAATAACTAAACCTAATAACTAACTAAATAAATAACTAATTAAAACTAATAAACTAATAACTAATAAAGTAAACTAATAAACTAAAAACCTAACTAATAATAAAATAACTAACTAAACTAATAATAATAACTAAACATAAAAACTAAAAAAAACTAATAAATAATAAAAAATAATAAAACTAAATAAACTAATTAATAAAAACTAAACTAACTAATAACTAATAAAACTAATAACTAATAACTAAAACTAATAATAATAATACTAAACTAATAACTAATAAAAACTAATAACTAATAAAACTAACTAACTAAACTAATAAACTAAATTAATAAAATAATAAATAAAAACTAAACTAAATAAATAATAACAAAAAAAAATAAAACTAAAATAAAATAAAAACTAAACATGAAATAAAAATAAAATAAACTTAAAATAAAATAAAATAAAAACCTAAACCTTAAAGATAAATCTAAAAATAAATAAAAAATAAAACCTAAACCATAAACTAAAAAAAACCTAAACCTAAAAAAATAAAATAAACCTAAACCTAAATGAAAATAAACTAAACTATAACAACCTAAAACCCTAAGCTCTAAACTAACCTTAAACCCTAAACCTTAAAAACATAAACCTAAACTAAATAAAACATAAAAAATAAATAAATTTAAACCTAAATAAAATAAAAAATAAGATAGGCTTCTTCTCTTTCCCTCTTTATAAAATTCAGTTGACATTGTATCAAGAAATGGATGTATTTCAATGTATTTAAAAAAACAAGTAAGATTAGTCCAAAAAATCATATAGGATGGTTTAAACCAAACTCCAAGATGATTGTCTTCCTCTCATGCAAGGAAGCATCCTTATGTCCATGCATGAATAATGAGAAACCCTATATAAAGTCTCACTAATGTTATCAATAGTGGTCTCCAATTGTATTCGTGACCCTTATCATCATAAAAAAGTTTTAATGTGGCTTTCACTTCTTTATTGAATATAATTTGTCTAAATAAAGGTCCTATAGAAATTGTTAAGAAATAGGACAAATCTATATAACACAAAGAAGGAGAAAAATAACAAAATTAAAAAGAAGATTAATATTTAAAAACACAGTCATTTTCTTATAAGCTCTCTAGTTGATGGTCATGTCTTTTTGGGCCTACTAAAAATTTCATTATAGTTTAATTATAAAAAAAATTATAAGTATAATTTCCTTTGTAGAATACAAGACACCCTTACTAGTAAAAAAAATAAAAAAGTTAAAAAAATATAATAAATATTTAAAACTCTCTTAATGAAATAGACCTTATTTTAATTTTAATGTTCATATATCTTCTTTATGTAGTAGGATTTAGTGGTAGCTTGACTTTTTATCTATATTAGTGAAGAAATTTCTAATGGCTTAAATAATCATCCAATCTAGGATCTGAATAATTAGTTTTCATTATGATTTTTTTAGTGCTTAAGAACCTAAACATATTTACCAATCCCATCCTTCTTTGATAACATCACAATGAATGATCTACTTGGTGTGGTTCTTGGGTTAATGACTTATTGATCTAATAACTTAGCCACTTACTTTTCTCATTATTATCTACCATTGAGTTGTAGCATATATCCATATTAGAAAAAATATAGTTTTTTAAGTGGTTGATTTCTTTCTAAACAACTAATTAAAAAAGCCACCCTTTTGAATATAAATACATTTTGGTAATCATATTTAATATTCTTGCTCTTCTTTATACCACATATGATAAATATTTTGGTAAATCAACTTCTTTGAGTTTCTCTCAAGTTATGTTCAAATGGTCATCTTTGAGATTACTATTTCACCATGTAAATGCAAGCTTGGTAAGTTTTAGACGGGTAAAAACAATTATATAGTGTGATTAATGCTCATTTATATTTGAATTTATTTTAAGTCCGTTTCCATAAGCATCAAATTTCTTGCCATCAACCAAATCATCATAAGTATGAATATTTATTTTAGCTTTTACTTTGAAAGGTTGATGGCTCTCCTAAAAATAAAGTTAAAGGTCCTCATCTTGTCTTCTAGGTCATCTTCTTATTTGTCGAAACATTCACTAACTTCTTATTGTTGTATATTGAGATATTGCTAAGAAATCGATCCTTGTTGTAGACTAGTTCTTGATTTATAATTGACATTTTCTTACTAAAAATCTCCATCACCATAACCATCTATCATTGAAGTAAAACATTTTAGTTGGCGGTCAAGTAAATTAAGTTTTCTTTGTAATATTTAAATTATAATTTCCACTTTTTTCTTATTTCAATAGATTCAATGATTTTTTTTGTTTTGATCTTTTGGAAGATATCTTTCTTTACCATTATGAACTAGGGTTCTATTGAACTTATTGTTCTAATAGTGAACTTGATCTAAAACGCCAACATTACATTAAAAACATATAATTATTATGTTAAGTAGTAGGGTGAAAGGATAATCATAATTTTTTATGTATAGAAGTAAAAAAAATGTTTTATTTGCATGAAATATAAGCAAATACAAAAAGGTGAAAATGATTCATTCTTAAATCCCTTCTCTCTTTGAATCTCTAAATTTTTAGTCTCTCTCTAGAATAAGGTTTCTCTTCTCTTGAGGTTTAAACCTTTGTTCTCTAATAATTGAATGATCATGCATATACATAAATCTATCTCTCTCTCTCTCTCTCTCTCTCTCTCTATCTATCTATCTCTCTCTCTCTCACTATCTATCTATCTCTCTCCCAATCTCTCTTTTATGATAGTCTTTTATATAAGCATGGAATATTAGTTATGTTAAGCAATAAAATTTACAATAATATGGTGTTGAATTATATTCTAAATTTGTTACAAATAAATTGTGGGTTAAACTTATTGACCATACAAATAAGTAATTCTCATTTTTAGATACTTAAAGCTAAAGCGATATTATAACTATTTAATAATAATTTTGGTAATGAAGTTTTTCATCCTATCTTTTAGTCATGAAGCTATTAGTTCTTGGGCCAGTTACTTTTTAAATTTTTTTCAAAGTTCCTTTTAATCCATCAATACTTCTTTACTTTGATAAATATCATTTAATAATAAATTAATCTTCTTGGGATTACCTCCAAATTTATGTCTTGTCACCACTTGTCTCCTTACCAAGTTAACTGATATCAAGATCATCTAAGCATCCAAATCATTGTCCATTCTTTGAACTTTTTCCCCCTCTTATTTTCTATAGCTCATGGACACTTTTTTTTCAATCATGTAATTAAATGATGTCATTTTTTCTTATGGCCTCCATTAAAATCTTAAAGAAAGCAGTTTTTTTGTTAGCAATGGGAATGGATGTAGTTTAAAATAGTTAAACCTAGGAATGATGTTAATGTGAGGCTATATCATTGAAGTGATCAAACTGGTGAATTATGGGCTCTCCAAAGTTGCTTAAGAAAGTAAGGCTATATGAGGTAGAATATATATTTAAGAGAAATTAACGTTTATAAGAGTAACTTAATAACAAACAATCCTTAATCTACAAATTCTAATAATTAAAAATTTGCATCCATAGATCCAAATCACATGAAATAAATATAAATTGTAGGGTAAAGAGTCTAATTGTGATTTAGGATATTTCATAAATTTTAGAAGGGTATTGATGTGTCTTTTTTCATAATTTCTCCAAGGATTGGTCACATAGACTATAGCTAGACATATTCTCTAAATTTGAACTTCGGGTTCAATATCCTCAAAGAATTTGTAAAGAACATTTCCAAACCAACATATGAAGTTTGTATAAGATGGTGTTAACTACTACTGATCTAGAAATCTTAGTCATTTTTAGTAATTATTTGGTTAGCCAAATGTAAGTAACACAAAGACTGGTCCAAATATCTTAAGGTCAAGCAGACCATTATTGGATGGAATTAGAATGAATATTAAAAAAGAAAATTAAGATTTTAATTTTTGTATGGTTGAACACAAATCCCAAGAATAACTCCTAGTAGAGAATTATAAGAAACACTAAACACATACAATTAAAATAATAAAAATAACAACACTACTCATAAAAGTAGCATTGATAGTAGGCTCCCTTGGCCACCAAGCTCTAACCACATGAGTTTCTCACTCAAAATTTTCTTCGATCAAAATATAAAGTCATTAATTAACAAAGAATAGAGTTTTAACACATGAGAACCCTTAAAATTTTGAATATAGGAGGGAATGGGTAGGGCCAACTTAACCACTTTAATTACTCTCTCTCACACACTTAGTCCCTATCTATGCCTTTAATTTTTATAAATTATAATTGATCAATTATAATTACATCAGGTACTTAAATCCTTCTATTTTTAAGATATTACAACACCTAATACAACATACGTGATAATTTGTACATGGAGCAGCATAACTATCACAATAATGCCATTAAACATCACAACAACAGATAAAATGACAAAATGCATAAATTTTTTTCATTCATAGATCTTAATGCATCCTTCATGCTCCAAAGACCTCCTAATTCTCTCTTGTTCCTAGTGATTAAGCTTCCATGAGTAGCTTTCTTCACCCTAGCCTTAACTCTAGTCAAGGGACCTCGATGCAGAGCCACATCAAGAAAAGTTCAAATTTTATTAGTTGATCAAATGAATTTGAATTGGCCAACAAAAGATTTTTATTAGACTAATTCAAAATTTAATAATTTTTTAATTAGATCTACTTATCTTATTTTAATAATATTAGGTTTAAATATGAATGTTTTTTTAGGATTGAATAGAATTATATTTACTTTCAAATAACTCATCTAATCCTTCTAACTCCATTTCTATTATTAAAATTCAATATTTGTAATTGATTGATGATAAATAAAAGTTAATTATATGTGAGGCTAATTTAATGTTTTCAAATCTGAATTACATACATGAACCATCCCAAGCTATCTACAAATAATTATTTCATTCTTCATCAAACCTAGTTGGTGTAGTCTTAAAAAAAGAATGAATTTTAATATGTCATGACAAATAAGTACAATCAGATTGAATAAGAACCATGTAGACTGTATTAAACCTTAATTTGTTACATGAAAGGACCTTTTTCTTATATAAAGGGAGGTTCCCATCCCCTTATATGAATAATGGGTAAGGGAGAGCCTGAAGCTTACAAAATTCTTACCCCCTAGCCCAATGAAATTTGTGGGGTATACGTTCTAATACATAGCCCCTAACACAATTATTATGCACTTGTTAAGATATTAGTGCATGGATTACATGCATTTATGTGGTAACATTCCCTCAAAACCAAGCTTTTACCAATACAATTCGGTAATGATTATTAATTCTCCACCAAAACATAATTTGTCAAAGAAATTATAGTTCAACATAACTCAATGGTTATATTAATTTCAATATAATTCAAGGTTAAAGATTTGGACATTATTAAGCTTGTAAACACATATAACAAATTACAAACAAGGGAACATGGGTGTAGGGTAGCTTGATTTAGATCTAGTTTAGTGAACATGTTTCAAATGGTTTAAATAATAACCCAATCTAGGATCTAGATACAAATTCTTCACATATTTATTGATCCCATCCTTTGGCAACATTATAATGAATTATCCACTAGGTGTGGTTCTTGGTTTAATGACCTATTGATCTATTAACTTAGCTACTCATTTATTTTCTATTCATTGTCTACCATCGAGTTATAGCATATTTCTATATTACGAAAAGTATAGTCTAAGAAGTGTTTGATCTTTTGATAACTCGTTAAATAGGACAACCTTTTGATTTTAAAAAACTCTTTTTATTCCTCTCTAATATTTCCATTATTGTAACCTATTCCTTTTCATTAACATGTCTTCTTTATACCACATAAGGTTAAATTTTAAGTAGAGCTTCTTCTTGAATTTCCCTCAAATTATGTTAAAATTCCCATATCTGAGATTAATATTGAAAATGTAAATTCATGCTTGGTGAGTTGTAGTTGAGCAAAAAATTATACTTGGATGAATACTCACGCATACTTAAATATATTTCAAGTTGAATTTCTCATGCATCAAGTTTCTTAACATCAATAGAATCATCATAAGTAAAGATATTGATTTTGACTTTTACATTGAAAGGTTGGTGTCACCCTTAGAAACTCATCATCTTATTTGCTAAAACATTCACTAACTTCTTATTGGTCTAGTGATGAGATATTCATATGAGACAAATCCTCATTGATTATAAAGTAGTTTTTATTTATTATTGAGATTTGATTACTAAATATCTCCATCATCATGATCATCTAACATTGAAGTATTATAGTTTAGGGTGCTAAGTCAACTATGTTTTTCTCTTTATAAGTTTTACATTATAGTTCTGACTTATTTTATTTTGCTATATTCATGAAAAATGATAATTCTTTGAATTTTTTTGGCAGATATATTTCTTTAGCATTATGAACTAGGGTTCTTTTAAACATTTTGATCTAACACAAATCTTGACCTAAGACACCTACAATACATTAAAAGAGATTCTTACAAAGAGGGAAAAGTGATTCTTCCTTAAATTCTTTCTCTTTAACTCACTAAATTTTTAGTTTCACTATAGACTATGATTTCTTTTTTCCATTTTCTTTGGTTTAAGTTCTCTAATGATTGAATGATCATGCCATCTCTCTCTCTCTCTCTCTCTCTCTCTCTCTCTCTCTCTCTCTCTCTCTCTGGCATTCCTTTATATAAAATCATCAAATACTTGTTATGTTAAATAGTAAAAGTTATACAAAAAATATAGCATCAAATTAGATGCCAAAGTCATTATAAATAAGTCATGTGCCAAATTTATACAAATTATAAAAAGGCAGTGTTGACTTTGGATAGTCTAAGCTAAGAAGGCATTATAACTATAAAATAATAATTTTCTAGTCATGAAGCAACTAATTCTTAGGCTAGTTACTTTTGAAGAACTTTTCATAATGCCTTTTAAATTCAGTAATTCTTTTTTAACTTAGATAGATATCTCTCAATAATAAACTAATTCTCTCAGGATTCCTTTCAACAATATCTTAAACCTCTTTGAATTTCTTTCTATAACTTTTGAATTCTTTTCTTGTCATTTACATGCCTTTTTATCAAGTTAACTAATCCATAATCACCTAAGCATCCAAATCATTGCAAGCTCTTTGAACTTTTCCTTTTCTTATATTTAATATATCATAAGTAATTTTCAATCAAATAATTTGATGATATCAATTCCTCTTCTATGGCCTCCATCAATTTTTTAAGGAAAATTGTTCTTTATTGACAATGTGAATGGATGTAATATAAATTAACTAGTTTAACATAAAAAAGCTCAATTTTTTTTCTATACCAATCAAAAGGATTTAAATTTGATCAACAAAGGAGTTTAATTAAACTAACTTGGACTTTCAGAAATTATTGCTAACCTTTTATTATTTTTTAATTTAATTTATATTATTAGATCAAGCTATCTTATTTTAGATTATATTAGGTTTGAATTTGAATGTTTGCTAGAATTGAATAGGATTATGTTTGCTTTCAAATAACTAGCCTTATCCTTTTAACTATATTTCTACAAGTAAAAACCACTATTTGCAATTGATTATTGATTGATTCATGATGAATAAAATTTGATTATCGGTGAACCTAATTTATTTTTTTTTAAATTCAAATCACATACACTAATCATACCAAACTATGTACACAAATTTTCTCCCTCTTTATCTGATCTAACTAGCATAATCTCAGGATAATGATAATCAGAACTAGCTAGTGTAGCCTCAAGAAAAAATAAATTTTAATGTGCATCACGAAGACTGCATCAAACTTATTATAAGTAAATGTAGTGAGTGATTAGTTTCATGAATAATAGATTTATTTAGTGATACAATATGAAGATCAACCTTAATAATAAATGAGTGTACACAACAAACATCACTCCCTTTTTTTAGTGTATTGGTCATTTAATATCACCATTACAAAGTATTTTCAAAAAAATTAATTGGAAAATCTTTTGTAATACCTTCAAATCACCATTATTATTATAATTATTCAAATTTTAGGGGAATAATTCAAATTGAATTTGGTAAGTATCTCAAGTTATGTGTTGTTGGATATATCATTGAACACAATAATATTATTAATGACACTTTTTAAGTTCTTTACTTAAGCTTTTCAAATTATGGTTAAATAGAAGATAATCTTTGGATAAATTCATATTTTCAAATTGAGAGCAAAAGTAGAAGATTTAGTCAAATATTTATTGAATGAAACTCTAAATTTTTAAGGCCAACTAACCTTTTTTATAGTTATAATTCATATCCATCTCCACTAAAATTTTAATAACATAAGTTTTAGGGAGGTAATGGTTGAATCAATCTTTAGAGGGTATCCAAAATAGAATCTAAGGAAAAAAATAGTGTTGTGATTCATGAAGTGAACAAATAAATGAGAAAAAGAGGATTCCAAATGGGTATGATGGAGATTCTTATTGAATGTCTAGGGAAGGAAGTATTTGAGGAACTTCCTCTTTTGATGTCATAAACTCTTCTATGGCATAACTAGTTCATCAAAAATGGATGAAACATCTAAAGAAAGCCTGTTAAACTTAAATTTTACAATTAAAGTGTAAGAAGGGTTAATTAAAACATCAATTTTTATGTTTGAGTATAAAATTATCATTTTAACCTTTGAAGGAGAATATTTGTTTGATTGTCGTGGTGAAAATTTTCTATATGAGGTCGCCTTTCAAATCTATTGGTAAGAAAAGAAGAGGCAAGCATATAGAAATTAATCTTCTTAGGATGCCATGCAAATCCATAGATGTACTTATTCGAGTGATTGAGTATGTCATCAAGGAATAGTGTATTATCTTGAAAGATAGAAGTCACTACCCTTTAATGGACCTAATCACCTCAATAAGGACTCCTAAGGAGGGTGGGTCTACATATGTACTAGAGATTCTTTTTCTACTTAATATGGAAAAGTAAAGCGGGATTTATTTTAAACCAGGTTTGTTAAGTTTCCTACAAAGGCAAGTCCCCATAGTTAATTACATCTTAAGGAATGGGGATTCTTTAGGAAAACTCTCGATTAAGACAAATAATCGTTATCTTTAGAGATTTCAGTAGGAAAGGAATATCAATCGATTAGTTCATTTTTGAAGATCAAATAGGATTGATCAAAGGGAGGGAGTTATTATCGAAGCCAAAATGGAAGATAAGTAGAATATGCCCACAATGCTAGAAAACCTATCGAGCATCTCAAACTATCATATAGTTAGGCTTTAAATTTTTGAAATTATTTTAGTTTGTTTGAGTTGCATTTTTCATTAGAAATTTAGGACTTATGATTCCATAACACGAGATTAAGGAAATGCCTAAGAGGTAAGGAATTATTCTTATGGCTCGCAAAGGGGGGAAGCAACCTCAGAACCTAAATCTAGGGAGCTTTGGTGAGGGTCGAAAGTACAACCTAAATCTATGGCAAATTATGGGTAATTAGTTTGCCTCCATAAGAGAGGACAAATCACCTGATAGCTTAAACTTATAACTGCCTGGGGTGGTTGCCAAATAACTCCTCCTATGATTTTAAATACATGTAGGCAACTCTTTATGCTTATGCAAGATAGCTAGGTTGTTATTTATTTAGAAAGAGACTAAGTCCATAAACTCACTCCCTAAAGAGACTAGTTCATGTAAAGGGTGTGCTTCAAATGACCTAAATCTAATGCAATTGAATTTTTATTTTTATTTTCATTTTTGGATAATTATTTTGACTCAGGCTAATATGATTCTTATGACTAATACATGAGAAATAAAGTTATTGGCCAAAATCAGTGAGAAGAGAAGAGGTGAGTTTCCACCATGGCTCTCAAAGGTCAAGCCAAGTTTCTCTGGGAAAGGTGGAAGCCCTCTAATCAAGAGTGAAAGATGCATTTGTGCATGATATTGCAAAAGAAATACTCATCCAGCTAAGGGATTGTTAATTCTTTTATCTTGAGTTTAAACATAAGCTTTATGTGAGGTTACAAGTTCTTTATTTTTATTTTGAGTTATTAAGTTTGGTAAAAGATTTAATTTTTCTTAAAGAGCCTAATCCACATCTAGACCATACATAAAGTAAGGAAGAAATTAGGAAAAATATGCCACTTAATGCAAAAGCTAAGCAAATCATCAATCAATTTATAAAGCATATAAATTTAACATATTTGAGAAAGAATAAAAGCAATGAAAGCATATAAACACATTCACTTTAATTAAATCCTAAAGACATTCTCATGAAATAAGAAAGTTTAAAATAAATCAAAGTGAATTCAATCTAATTTTTGTTTAGTTTGGAGTTTGATTTAATTTTTGAAAAGGTGAGTTCAGTTTGCTATTCCTAACCCATTCCCACATGTGTTTGAAATTTCTATTTAATTTTTAGATGATTTGATTCATTTTTATGCATTAATTAGGTTAAGGTATGAATTAAGTAACTTAATTAACCCTTACCTACACCACCTTAGTATAGTTAACCAAATAATTATGAGCCAATGAGATGACATAAAAAACTTATAAGGAATTTAAATTTGCAATACACCTAAATAAGAAAAAGGCCTAATGCAATTTGGCTCATGATTAAAGGTTAATTAAGCTAAGGGTTTTAGCTTAAGTAATTTCAAAATACCCTTTCATACATATGAATTGGGTTTTGATTTTCTTAATTGAACTTAGGCTATTAAACACCTAAGAATCTACCTAAAGTAGATTGATTAAGTTCTAAAAGTTTTTTAGAATTTCCAAAAATTAATTAAGAGGATAATTAATGAATTAATCCTTAAATAAGAGAAGATTAAGGAAAGAAAAGAGGGTTTGGAGAATAGCTTAGGGAAAATGCCCAAAATTATTCCCTAAGCCTCCTATATACTGGATCTGACCTTAATCAACTCTAATCATGGATTAAAACTACTAATCACACCTTAATTATCTTTAATTAGGTTAAAGGAGTAATTAGGAAACCCATATGTGATTCTCCTAATTAAACGTTCAATGAATCTCAAGAAAATTGCAGAAGTCACCCCATAAAATATATCTAAGAAGTTTGCGATTAATCAGAGACTTAATTAAAAGGTAATTAGCAAAATAAATTTCTAATAAAAGCCAAAATTAGAGAAAAGAATAATTCAAAATCCATTAAAATTAATTTAAAATATTCTAGGTTGAATTTTCTTTCAATAAATTTTATTTCATATTTTTCTGAATTTATTGAGAGAGATATAATTTTTAGAAGATCCATAGATTAATTAGAATTAATTAAGCATCCTAACTAATCCCTCCGCTCACAACGTGATGCGTGGCGGCGGTGTTCAATGCATTTTACACTCATCGCACGGTGAGCATCTCACTTAAACATCACATCCAAAAGGCGACGTGGTGGCAGGATGTGCTTTGATCTCTACTATCTGATCAAAGATCGGACAGCCAAGGATCTCCCCATAGTTTTAAAAGGGATAAAGGAATTTCTATATGTGGGAATAATCTCAGCCATCCATCCAAAATGTGGGATGGACGACGAGCAATAGAGACTGTCCATGATCTAGGGGAAGATCTGAGCTCAATTGAGCTTGGATTGAAACAAAACGTAACCCACACCATTTAAAGAAAATAATCGGCACATCCAACGGTGGGATCTGTATGAATTAAAAATTCCTTTTATAAATGACCAACACCTTCTATTCTAGGTGGTCAAAAAACTCCATACCTCATCGGAGGTGATAACCGACACTCGAGATCAATGAGGTAGCTTCGTCTAGTCAAGACGAAGCCCTGTTGAAATTTTTAGGCCTTGGGGTTGAGTGGATTGCTCTATGGACCAACACCACATGATGCTCCTTGCGGCTTTGATCCAATTACTTCTCTCCTTACTATGGGAACTCAAATGAAAGCTTGAGTGTGCTTGGATTGGTCCTTAGAAGAAGTGTGCAAGAGGAATTAGAGTGGTTTTCAATGTGGAGAAAGTTGGAGTTCAAGTAAGCTCCCTTATTTTCCAATGGAAAAAACTGAGAAATCTCAAATTCAATTACCTCTTAGAATGCTTAGGAAGGCTCTCTGATCTCTCCTAACACTCTCTAGGGCTTGATCGAATTGAGGAATGATGGATTTGAATTGAATTAGGGGGAGTATATCTGCCCCTTGAAGGATTGGATGGTCGCAAACTATCTTGCCATTTTGATCCAATTGATCACAATGGAGAGTTTTGTTTGGCTGTTAGATGTTTGCACATGGTCAATTTGAGGCCTTGAGTGGATTGTCAACCTCCCATGTGCTTGAAATTGAGTGTAGGAGGGATTTGAAATGAGCCAATTTGACCCATGGAGTCGGGTTTGGCCTTGGGTCCATTTGGGCTGACCAAACCCATTAGGTTGGGTGCACCACTCTTCATTAGGTCCCTTTGAGCTATTAGGAAAGCATCAAGTTGATATGAAGAGGGTATGACCAAATTACCCATGGATTAGGTCAAATTTTATTCTATGGCCTAGGGGTAGAATGGTCATTTTGCTGATTTTTCAATTTGGATATGTTGGGTATGTAGAGAAACTAGATTTGACCAAGTTTCATGAGATTTTGAATTGAATTGATAGGGTTTGACTCATGTTGACCCATTTAGGTCAAAATGAGTAAACTTGGGAAAAGTTGACCAATTGGTCAAATTGAGTCAAACCAAGGGTTGGGTCAAGTTCATATGACCATTTGAAATGTTTTGGTGGCTTTGGTTTGATTCAATATGGTATAGTTTTGAATTTGGCTCGTATGACTTCATTTAGGTCAAATGGGTCAAGTTGACCTATTTGACCCATTTGACCTATTTGACTTACGTCATGGGTAGGTTTAGGTTTGGTTAGTCATATGGAGTGGATTGGTATCTTTTTTTCCAATCAATTTTTGTTAAGTTCAAATTTGGCTCAACATGACCCCTTTAGGTCAAGCTAGGTCTAAGGTCAATTGGGCTAAGTTAGATCTAGTTGGCCAATTGAGGTTTTGGTCAAGTTTAACAAGTGATTTGGAATGAACTTGAACCATTAGTTTGAATCAATGTGGCTTAGATCAAGTTTTTACACATTTTGAATTTTTAGGTCAAGTTGGGTCAAGTGGCTAATTGGGCTAGGTTAGGCTCAAATGTTAGCTTGGTCAAGTTCAAACATAGGTCATAAGTGAACTTAGATCAAGGGTTTTAATCAATTTGGCCTATAGTGAAATTTGGCTATGTTACCCTTAGGTTTGACTTGGTTTGACCCAATTTGATTGATTGATCATCCTATGATGATTGTTGATCATGATGAGAGGTATAGATGAGTTTTTTTCAAACCAATTTGATTTGGATTAGAATTTGGCTCATAAGGGCACTTTAGGTCACTTTGGGTCAAGTGACCCTAAGTGGGTCAAATGGCTTGGTCAAATCTTGATTTGAGCTTGGTTGATCTTGTATATGGTCTTATGATTGAAATATAAATCCATTTGCAAGTGGTTTGAAGTCAAATGGGTTTTGAATCATTTGACAATTTTATATTCAAAGGAAGAATATTAAGGGATTTTGGCTTTGATTTTTGACTTAGGTTTTGATTGAGTGAATGAAGTTTGGATTTATATATGAGTTCATGATTGAGGTTTGATTGAATCATGAGAGAAAATTAAGAGTTTGGCTTGATTTATAACTCATTTAGTTAAGCTCAAGATTTTGACTTGAAAGGCTTATGTTAGATTTTGAGTTGATTTGAGTTTGATTTTTGGAATTGGTTTTGATTGTTTTAATTTATATTTCATTTATATATGTGAATATAAATGAGAATATAAATGTATCATGAGAAGATTTCAAGGATTTAAAGTGGTTTAATCATCATTTAGGCTAAGTCCATTAAGAAGGATTTAAAGGACTTAGGAAAAATTTGGAGTTTTGAGTCTAAATTTTTTAATTTTGGTTTGATTGATTTGTATTTATATTTTATTTATATATGTGATTATAAATGAGGATATAAATGAATTATGAGAGAATCTCATGAATTGAATTGATTTGATCATGATTTTGGCTAAGTCCATGAAGGAGAACTTAAAGGACTTAGAAAAATTTTAGATTTAGAATTTGATTTGAGGATTTGATTTGATTGGTTTGTATTTATATTTCATTTATATATATGAATATAAATGAGAATATAAATGATTTTTGAGAAAATTCCATGAGTTTGAATTTATTTGAAGTTGATTTTGGCTAAGTCCATTAATGAAAAATCAAAAGGACTTAGGAAAATTTCATGAATTGAATTGAAATTTAATTTGAGGATTTGATCTGATTAATTTGTATTTATATTTCATTTATATATATGAATATAAATGAGATGATAAATTAGTTTTGAGAAAATCCCATTAGTTTGAATTACTTTAGAGTTGATTTTGGCTAAGTCAATTAAAAGGGAATTTAAAGGACTTAAAAAATTTCATGAATTGATTTTGAATTTTAAGTCTAGTTTGATTTGCTTGAATTTATATTTCATTTATATATGTGAATATAAATAAATTATAAGAGGATCTCAAGAGTTTGATTGGTTTTCATTAAGATTTTGGCTAAGTCCATTAAGAGAAGATTAAGGATTTAGAAATATTTGGACTTAGGAATTTTGATGGATTTTGATCATGGGTTTCAATCATAGATTTCAATCATGAATTTCAATCATATAGAGTTTGTTTGAGTTTGGAGAAAATCAATAAGATTGATTTAGAGTTTGAATTTAAAGAAGGAAAGTGAGGAATGGTTTAAGCTAAGGGTAGGAAATTTTCCTAACATCTCTAAGGCATGACCTATTCCTATGGCTAACTCTTCTAAGTCTCTAGGAATCACTAGATGTATCTTAAGACTAAGGAACTCTTAGAGTCTAAGAAGAATCTATGTCTAAGATGGAGAGGTTGAGAGCTCATCCTAAAAATGAGGTCAACCAAGGGTGTCCAATAGGTGTGGTGTGATTGACAAGGAACACCGCATGTTTGGTGTTGACCGAAATGATCAACAATACTGAAAGATCACAAGCACTAATAGGAAAAATTTATCCTTAACCCAAGGAAAAGAAAGAATCTAGAGTTTAGTGTAATGTGGCTCTACTTATGTCCAAGACATAAGAGAGAGGGATGAATCCACTAAGGGATAGAGTGTGAACCTTCCACTAGGGGAAGTAGGTTCAAATCATCCACAAAGGTATGAGAGATTGATTTGATTTGAGTCTTACTAAGGAGAAAAGGATTTGATTTATTCCGCTGAGGAAGAGGGTTGAATTTGTTTCAATTTTTATTAGGTTTGAATTTTTGAGATGAGCCCTATTGGTTTTCGATGAACTTCATTGAGTAGGAGCCACGGAGGCCAAGGCCTAACTCAGATTTACCAATCCATCTACTAAACACATAACAGGACTAGCCAACCAAAGGGATGCCTTTCGGTATGCAGCATCTATAGTAGGAAGAAAGTGTAGTAAACTTACATCCTCCAAAGTCTAGACCAGTTGTTGGGGTAATCTATTGGAAAGAAAATAGATAGGACTCAACCTAAGGCTAACTATTGAGTGAATGTCGCTGGGGGACTTAGATCAACTCAAAGATAGTCAAGATTAATTTTATTTTTTATATTTATTTATTTTGATGAATTTTGTTGGTTTGCAATGGATCAAACTAAGAAGGAGCTTATAAAAGCCTAGACCTATCTTAGATTTACTGATATAAAAGGAGTAGGTTCCCGGCCGACTGGAGAACTATCCAACCAAAGGAGTGCCTTTCGGTTTGCAATGATCAATTCAAGGGAAGAAAGCTCGGGGACTCACATCTTCCACTAGAAAAGACCACTGGGGTGATCGATTGCTTTGGGAAACAAATCAAACCTGACCTAGTGCTACCGTCGATTTGTGATAATCATGCTAGAAAGAATGCATCATAGACTTATATCTTCCTAAGCGGAATGATTGCCAGGATAACCTGCTTATGGCAAAACAGATTTAACCCGACCTAAGGGAGACTATATAGTGAGTATAGACCTGGGGATTTATCTCAACTCAGGTAGTTAGGAAATTCTTATGGGGAGTTCTGTTGACATTGCCCTAAAGATAGGATGCCTACTTGGGAAAAGGGGCCCTTTGGGGGATTGAATTCCTAATCTATAAGCAAAAAAAATGTTTGTTTTATTTTGTTTATTTTAATGTGGACCCTATTAGTTTACGAGGGATCAAACTGAGAAGGAGCTTTTATCAGCTTAGACATATCTCAAATTTACTAAACCAAGAGAAAATCTACGCATCCGCTGAATAAATTCTCCAACCATAGGGGTGGCTATTAGGAAAGGGGAACTATCCAATCCAAAAGTAACCCGGGTAGTGTCTCGTAAAGGACATGATCCAAGTAGAGCACCCATATGGGATGGGTCAGTAAAGGCTTAATCCAACACCCTGGAGAAGATGACATGGCTAGTCATATATCCAATATGTATTCAGTGTCCAACTCAAGGAGAAAGTGTGGGGACTCATATCTACCAAGAGTGATGTACTCACTAGGTGAGTCTCTATCACCATAGTGAACATCAACCAACCTAAGGTGGCCATCGATTTGTAACAATCAGCCTAGGAAGAAAGCTCGGGGACTCGCATCTTTCTATAGCAGAATTGATTGTTGGGATAGTTTGTCTTCAGCTCGACATGTGTTATTCAACTTAGAGCGACTACTGAGTGAATGCCACTAGGGAACTTATATCAGCTCAAAAGTAGTCAAAAGGAAAGGAGCCTATAGGGGACTTATTCTAAATCTTAAATATACTCGACCTAGTTAGATCAAGATGGCTAGTTCAAGAAGAAAGCACAAGAACTCACATCTTCTTAAATGAAGTCAACATGAAGTAGCTTACTAGTTAGGTAGTGAAGCATACCATACTAATAAGGTGCTCGTTGGTTTACTATGATCAAGTTAGAAAGAAAGCTTGGGGCTCACATCTTCCAACAAGTGACCACTGGGGGGAAATACTAGTGAGGTAGCATGTAGACCCGACCTAGAGCAGCTAATGAGTGAGTGCCACAGGGTGCTTGCTCCCACATCAAAGTAGCTTGAGATTAAAGATTTGTGTTTATTTTGTGCACGTGCTAAAAGGAATAGGATGCCTCTAGGGGACTCTTACACCTACTTTAAACACACTAGGGATTTTAATGAAACCATGCCACGGATGGAAAAGGGTTCCCACTAAGAAAGGATGCCACGTAGGTTCTCTCACACTTATTTTAGTTATGTTAATCAAAATAAGATGCCTCTTGGGTTCTCTTACACTTATTCTAATAGTGTCAGGATATTGTGTTTGTGTTGTGAAAGAGAGATAGGATGCCACTAGGGGACTCTTACACCTACCCTAAACATGTCATGGAAGATTCATAAGTCAAGCAAATAATGCTTCGAAAGAAGAGAATATTTGATGAATGGAATCAGATTTTTGTTTTTTTATTAATAATTATTTTCAAACATGATTTATTTCATGGGTAATATTTCTTTAAATAGAGCTCATTAATTGGATGCATCGGGTGTTCCCATTTACAATCAATAAGCTGATAAGATCCTCCTTGGTAAGCCTTCTCTATGACATAAGGGCCTTCCCAAGTGGGTTCAAACTTGCCTCCCATCTTTCGATGAGCAATAATTGGTCTTCTTAGGACTAACACAAGTTCTCCTACTTGAAAAGACCTAGGGAGCACCAACTTGTTGTGAGCTTGAATCATTTTGGTCTCATACAACTCGAGGTTTTGGCACGACCATAGGCAAATCTCCTCCAAACCTTTGAGCTCTTCTAACCGCAACTTTGCATTCTGCTCTATAGTGATCTTTTTACCCAATGCTATCTTTAGTGATGGGAGTTGAACTTCTTAGAGAAGAATAACTTCAGACCCATACACTAAGAAAAATGGGGTAGACTGAGTTGGGGTTCGGTATGTGATGCGGTAGGCCCATAAAGCTTCAACCAACTTCTCGTTCTACTGTCCTTTGTTGTCATCAAGAGTCTTCTTCAATTTATGGATGGGAGTTTTGTTGAATGCTTCCGCTAAACCATTTGCTCTGAGGTAGTAGATGGTAGAGTATCTCCAATCTATATTGTGTCTCTTGGCGAAACTGTTGATCTTCATGCTTTTGAATGCAGTACTATTATCATATATAATTCATCAAGGCACCCCGAACGTATATACGATATGGTTCCTAAAAAACTAAAGCACATGATGAGTTATGACCTCTCTGAGTGGGATGGCTTCTGCCCACTTGGAAAAGTAGTCGGTGGTAGTTAAGATGAATCGATGCCCCTTGAAAGAAGGAGGATCGATCAGATTTACAATGTCGGTACCCCAACACTCAAATGGTCATGAGGCCAATGTAGGGTGTAAAATTTTGGGTAGCTG
Organism: Cymbidium sinense; assembly: GCA_021442155.1. Classification (NCBI taxonomy): domain Eukaryota; kingdom Viridiplantae; phylum Streptophyta; class Magnoliopsida; order Asparagales; family Orchidaceae; genus Cymbidium; species Cymbidium sinense. The sequence continues at coordinate 47,591,253 of CM038227.1, read as the reverse complement.
GTAGAGGACCACATCGTGCACCTGACACTGATGGCATCTCCTAGATACATTCATGCAGTATGTGATCATCGAAGGTCAGTAGAATCCTAGTCTTTTGATCTTCATCTTCATCTTTAGACCGGATTGATGTGTTATGCATAGACCTGAGTGTACCTCAGTTATAATGCTATGGGCTTCGTGTTTGTCTAAATAACGTAACCATATTTGATCAAAGGACCGGCGGTACAGGGCATCATCAACAAGATTGTATGAGAGAGCTCTCTGTTTCACCTAATGGGCTTGTGACTTTCCTTGAGGTAGTTTATCGGTGTTCAAGTAATCTATGAATAGTTTCTTCCAATCTAGTTCTTTATCCATTTTGGCAATAGCAATCTCCCCTTCAAGAGAAAGTCTCTCAATGAGTTTAACATCAATATGGGATAGAAATTATCTATTTTGAACCCTTATTGAAATGAACTCATCTTTCGGACATGCAAATTCTTTAGCAAGTTTGGCCAAGGAATCTACTATGTTCTCTACTCGGAGAACCTTGTAGATGGTGACTTCGATAATCTGGGCCAACAGCTTCATGTATACTCGTAGTAATGATGGAGCTTGAGTTTGAGGACCTGGTAAGATCCAGCAATCTAGTTGATAACTAACTAAGAATTCCCAAAAATATTGATGTTATTGACATTGATAATGATGGCTAACTCCAGACTGATAATCAAAACCTCATACTCAGCTTCATTGTTGGTGCAAGGGTTGGAAATATAGTATGAGAATCTCATCACATCGCAGTTTGGAGTTAGAAGAACTATTCTTACCCCTATTTTTCCTAAGAGAATAGATCATAGTGCTTCACCTTTAAGAAAAGAAGCAGCACCATCAAAATACATCTCCCATTAGCGGTTGTCAGGCTCCCCTAAGTTCATGATTTGTTCATCAGGGAGATCATCACTAAGCAGAGAATAAGTAGGAAGTGGGTGTATTGCTAAGACATCTGCTAGTGTCTGTCTTTTTACCACACGGATGGGTACGAATGTGATATCAAACTGCAAGAGAATCATGGACCAACAAGCGAAACATCCAAAAAACATTAGTTGTGTATGAGATACTACAGTGGATTGGTTCTAGAGATCAAGTTTACCTTATGAGAAAGCATATAGTGTCGTAGCTTCTGATATGCAAAGATCAAAGCTAGGCAATATTTCTCAATAGGTGGATAGTTTTATTAAGCAGGGATCAAATGATGACTGAGATAGTAGAGTGCATTCTCCTTCCCTTCGTCATTGACTTGGGCCAACAGAGTGCCAAGAGAGTCATCCAATGCAACAGTATATAGGATGAGTGCCCTACCCAGGATAGGGGTTGCTAGATCTGGCAGCTTCACCAAGTATTCTTTGATGTCTTCGAAGGCATGTTGGCACTTATCATCCCACTTGAACTTGACATCCTTTTTGACACGTGCTGAAAATGGCTTGCATCTCCCCGATAGGTTTGAGATAAAGCATCTTAGATATGCCAACTATCTTTGAAAAAATCTGAGTTGAGTTAAACTCTTAAGATGTGGTATTTCTAAGATAGCTTTGATCTTTTCAAGATCTATTTCTATTCTCCGATGTCGAACAACAAACCCAAGGAATTTTCTTGAAGTTACTTTGAATGCACACTTCAAGGGATTCATTTTGAGATTATATTGTCTTAACCGTTTGAAAACTACTCTCAAGTTAAAGAGGCGGTCTTCCTTTTCTCTGCTCTTTACTGCTAGATCATCAATGTAGCCCTCAACTTTATGATAGATGAGTTCATTGAATATCTGAGTCATGGCCCGTTGGTATGTAGCACCATCATTTTTAAGACCGGAAGGCATGACCCTATAATAGAAGATTCTGATCAGGGTTCAAAAAGTAGTGTTTCTTTCATCTTTAGGAAACATCTTGATTTGGTTATAGCCAGATGACCCATCCATGAAAAAAAAGACTGCATGAGATGAGACGATGTCCACCATTAATTCTAGTATAGGAAGTGGAAATTCATCCTTACGACATGCCTTGTTTAAGTCCCTAAAATTGATGCAAATGTGAATTTGGTCATTCTTCTTCTTAACTGGGATGACACTAGCTAACTGGGTAGGATATTTTCTTCTCTAATACAATCAGCATTAATCAATTTCTTTACTTAAGAAATGACATGTTATTTAATTTCTAATCGTATATGCCTAAGAGCTTGCTTAATAGGGGTAACGTTAGGGTCTATTGCTAGCTTAGAAACTATTATTTCAGGAGATAATATGGGCATTTCTTCATAACTCCATGTGAAATAGTCTGTAAACTCATCTAATATCCTAACTAAGTCATTAGTTTCTTTTTCATTCAGCAACGAATTGATATATGTCTAGCGTGGATTTTTTTCTATCTAGAGGTTGATTTCTTTAAGCTTGTCTATTATTGAATGAATCTCCTCTTCAAATTCTAGTAGTGCCTCTTTGACTTGAAGATCATTTAGATCATCTAGATCATCTGAGATTTATAAACGCAAGTCATGTAGAACCATCTGTTGATACTGCACATTTTATTTCATTTTATTTTTATTTTATTTTATCATTGATGTCGGAAGACTCGATGATTGACTCGAAAAATGTCATAGATGGGATGCCTCAAAACCTTACCGCGGCACGTAGGGGTTCCGCATGAGCACAATCTATGGCAAATCTCTAGCGGGTTCGACCACACCAGCACACCAGCTCCCATGAGAACTCTTAAGTTAAGCGAGCTTCGGTAAGAGCAATACTATGATGGGTGACCTCTTGGGAAGTCATCGTGTTGAACCATCTATCGATGCCACCCATTTTATTTCCTTTTATTTTTATTTTATTTTATCATTGATGCCAAAAAACTCAGCGATCAACTCCGAAGATGTTGTAAATGGGATGCCTCAGACTGAAAAATACGAGCCGTGGGGACCACGCGATTGATCCACAAGTCTTATGCAGAGGCCGCACAGAAATCGCCATAACTTCTCACAGGATCATCTGATTTGCCATTATGACCCCAATCCGGAAAGATCTCCGTGGGGTGCACGACGCGCAGTTGAGCTATAGGTGCATTTGGTGGGACCCGTATCTCTGATTTAGGCTAATTAGAAGTCTAATCGTGACATGTACGGGTTTTAGATGAGCATAATTTGCGACAAAACTCCAGCGGACGCGACTGCACCAGCAGACCATATCCTGTGAGAACTTTTTAGTTAAATGAGCTTGGGCGAGAGCAATACTATAATGGGTGACCTCCTAGGAGGTCATCGTGTTGAACCTTCTATTGATGCCGCCTATTTTATTTCTTTTTATTTTAATTTTATTTTTCTGTTGGTGCTAGAATACTCGACGATCGACTCCGAAAACATCATCGATGGGATGCCTTTGACTGAAAAACATGAGTCGTGGGGCCTACGCAGCTGATCCGGGCATCTCGTGCGGAGGCCGCATAGAAATTACCATAACTTTGCATACGATCATCTGATTCACCATTATGACCCCAATCCAGGAGAACTCAATGATCGACTCCAAAAATGTCATCGATGGGATGCCTCAGACTGAAAAGTATGAGCCGTGGGGCCCACTCGGCTAATTTGCGCGTCTCGTGTGGAGGCCCTACATAAATCATAATAACTTCACGCAAGATCGTCTGATTCGCCATTATGACCCCAACCCGGAAAGATCTCTGTGGGGAGCACGACAAGCATATGAGATGTAGGCGTATCTAGCGGGACCCGTATCTCTAATTTTGATTATTTCGAAGCCTTACCGAGGGACGTACGGGTTCCGCATGAGCACAATTTGCGGCAAATCTCTAGCGGGAGCGACCGCACATGAGAACTCTTTAGTTAAGCTTGCGAAAGATTATGATGGGTGACCTCCAGCGTCAAACCATCTGTTGATGTCGCCAATTTATTTCCTTTTATTTTTATTTTATTTTATCGTTGATGTCGAAGAACTCAGCGATCGACTCCGAAAATATTACAGATGGGATGCCTTAGACTGAAAAACATGAGTCGTGGGGCCCACACAGCTGATCCGCGCGTCTCGTAGGGAGGCCACATAGAAATGACCATAAATTCACGCACGATCGTTTGATTCACCATTATGACCCCAATCCGAAAAAAATTTGTGGGGCGACGATATCGATTTTACGACGACGCGCGGACCCGTGATTCTCTAATTTTGGCTATTTCGAAGCCTTACCGTGACACGGACGTGTTTCAGATGAGCACAATTTGCAGTAAATTTCCAACAGGCGCGATCGCACCAGCACACTAGATCCCATGATAACTCTTCAGTTAAGTGTGCTTGGGTGAGAGCAGTACTATGATGGGTGACCTCCTGGGAAGTCATCATGTTGAACCATCTATTGATGCTACGTATTTTATTTTCTTTTATTTATATTTTATTTTAACATTGATGTCAGAGAACTCAATGATCGACTCCGAAAAAGGTCATCGATGGGACGCTTCAGACTAAAAAACATGAGGCGTGGGGCCCACTCGGCTGATCCGCGCATCTCGCATGGAGGCTGTACGAAAATCGCCATGACTTCTCGCACAATCGTCTGATTCACCATTATGACCACAATCTGAAAAGATATCAGCGGGACGCACATCGCGCAGATGAGTCGCAGACGCATCTAGCGGGACCCATATATATGAATTCGGCTATTTCAAAGCCTTATCGCGGCACGAACGAGTTCCGGATGAGCACAATTTGCGGCAAATCTCCAATGGGCACGACAGCACCAGCACACTAGATCCCATGTGAACTCTTCAGTTAAGCGTGCTTGGGTGATAACAGTACTATGATGGGTGACCTCCTTGGAGGTCATCGTGTTGAACCTTTTATTGATGTTGCCCATTTTATTTCCTTTTATTTTTTTTTATTTTATTGTTGACGTCGGAGAACTCAAAGATCGACTCCGAAAACATCATTGATGGGATGCCTCGGACTGAAAAATACAAGCCATGGGGCCCACTCCACTGATCCGCACGTCTCCTGTGGAGGCCGCACGGAAATCTCCATAACTTCACGTACGATCATTTGATTCGCCATTATGACCCCAATCTAGAAAGATCTCTGCGGAGCACACTATACGCAGATGAGCTGCAAGCGCATATGGCAGGACACGTATCTCCAATTTTGGCTAGTTTGAAGCCTTACCGTAGCACGGACGGGTTCCGCATGAGCATAATTTGCGAAAAATCTCCAATAGGCATGACCGCACCAGCACACCAGATCTCATGAGAACTCTTCAATTAAGTGTGCATGGGCGAGAGCACTACAATGATGGGTAACCTCCTAGGAAGTCATCGTGTTGAAACATCTATTTATGCTGAGCATTTTATTTATTTTTATTTGTATTTTATTTTAATGTTGACACCGGAGAACTCAATGATTGACTCCAAAAATGTCATCGATGGGATGCCTCGATCGAAAACATGAGCGACGGCTCACTACCGGTCGATCCGAAGGCCTCGCCCGGAGGCCACACAAAAATTGCCATAACTTCTCCCACGATCATCTGATTTGCCATAATGACCCCAATCTAGAAAGATCTCCATGGGGTGCACGACGAGCAGATGAGCCGCAAGCACATTTAGCAAGACCCGTATCTCCTATTTTGACTATTTTGAAGCCTTACCGTGACACGTATGGGTTTCGCACGAGCTCAATTCACGATAAATCTTTAGCGGACGCGACCGCACCAGCACACCAGATCCCATTAGAACTCTTCAGTTAAGCGAGCTTAGGCGAGAGTAGTGCTATGATGGGTGATCTCCTAGGAAGTCGTCGTGTTGAACTATCTATTGATTCCGCCCAATTTATTTCCTTTTATTTTTATTTTATTTTATTGTTGACACTTGGGAACTCAGCGATCAACTCCGAAAATGATGTAGGTTGGATGCCTCAGACTAAAAAACACCATTCGTAGGGCCCACGTGGCTGATCAGCGCATCTCGTTGGGAGGCCGCAAGAAAATCATCATAACTTTGTGCACGATCATTTGATTCATCATTATGGCCTCAATCCGGAAAGATCTCCACGGGGCGCATGACGTGCCTAAAGGTGCATCTGGCAGGACTCATATCTCTGATTTCGGCTATTTCAAAGCCTTACCATGGCACGTACGGGTTACGCATGAGCACAATTTGTAGCAAATCTCTAGCAGGCGCGACCGCACCACCACACAAGATCACATGAGAACTCTTCAGCTAAGAGTGCTTGGGTGAGAACAGTACTATGATGGCTGACCTCTTGGGAAGTCATCATGTTGAACCATCTTTTGATGCTGCCCATTTTATTTTCTTTTATTTTTATTTTATTTTATCGTTGACACTAGAGAACTCAGCGATCGATTTCAAAAATGTTATAGATGGGATGCCTCAAATTGAAAAACAAGAGTCGTGGGGCCCACACGGCTGATCTGCGCATCTTGTGTGGAGGCCGCACAGAAATTGCCATAACTTCAAGCATGATTGGTCGATTTGCCATTATGACCTCAATCTAGAAAGATCTCCGCGGGGCGCACGACGCGCAGATGAGCCGCAGGCGCATCTTGCGGGACCAGTATCTTTGATATTGGTTATTTTAAAGCCTTACCGCGGCACGAACGGGTTTCGGATGAGCATAATTTGTGGCAAATCTCCAGCAGGCGTGACCGATCAGCACACCAGTTCCTATGAGAACTCTATAGTTAATCGAGCTTGGGCAAGAGCAGTACTTTGATGGGTGACCTCCTCGAAAGTCGTTGTGTTGAACCATCTATTGATGCCACCCATTTTATTTCATTTTATTTTTATTTTATTTTTTTGTTAACGCCGGAGAACTCGGCAATCTACTCCAAAAACATCTTCGATGGGATACCTTGGACTGAAAAACACGAATCATGGGGCCCACACAACTGATCCGCTCATCTCGTGTGGAAGCCACACGAAAATCACCACAGCTTTGCACACAAATGTCTGATTTGTCATTATTACCCCAATTCGGGAGAACTCAGTGATCGACTCCAAAAACGTCATCGATGGGATGCCTCGAACTGAAGAACACAAGTCGTGGGGCTCACTTGACTGATCTGTGTGTCTCGTGTGGAGGCCACACAAAAATCGCCATAACTTCACGCACGATTGTCCGATTTGCCATTATGACCCCAATCCAGAAAGATCTCTGCGGGACACACGATACACAGATGAGCTACAAGCGCATTTGGCGGGGCCCGTATCTCCAATTTTGACTATTTCAAAGCCTTACCGTGGCACATGCGGGTTCCACATTAGCACAATTTGTGGCAAATTTCCAGCGAGCACGACCGAACTAGCACACCATATCCCATGAGAACTCTTCAGTTAAGCGTGCTTGTGCAAGAGCAGTACTATGACAGGTGACCTCCTAAGAAGTCATCGTGTTGAACCATCTATTAATGCCTCCCAATTTAATTCATTTTATTTTTATTTTGTTTTATCCTTAACACCGGAGAACTCGGTGATCGACTCTGAAAATGTTGTAGATGGGAAGCCACACAGAAATCACCATAGCTTTGCACACGAATGTCTGATTTATCATTATTACCCCAATTCAGGAGAACTCGATGATCGACTCCAAAAACGTCATCAATGGGATGCCTCGAACTGAAGAACACGAGTCGTGGGGCTCACTTGATTGATCTGTGTGTCTCGTGTGGAGGCCACACAGAAATTGCCATAACTTCACACAGGATTGTCCGATTTGCCATTACGACCCCAATCCGGAAAGATCTTTGTGGGATGCACGATACAAAGATGAGCTACAAGCGCATCTGGAGGGGCCCGTATCTCTGATTTTGACTATTTCAAAGCCTTACCGTGGCACATGCGGGTTCCACATTAGCCCAATTTGTCACAAATTTCCAGCGAGTGCGACCGAACTTGCACACCAGATCCCATGAGAACTCTTCGCTTAAGCGGTTGTGCAAGAGCAAGATCTTATGACAGTGACCTCCTAAGAAGTTGTCGTGTTGAACCATCTATTAATGCCTCCCAATTTAATTTATTTTATTTTTATTTTGTTTTATCCTTAACACCGGAGAACTCGGTGATCGACTTTGAAAATGTTGTAGATGGGATGCCTCATACTGAAAAACATGAGAACGTGGAGCCCACGCACCTGATCTGCATGTCTTAAGGGAAGGCAGCACGAAAATCGTTATAACTTCATGCACGATCGTCTGATTCACCGTTATGACCCAATCCAGAAAGATGTCCGCGGGACCCATATCTTTGATTTTGGCTATTTCGAAAGCTTGTCGCGGCACATACGGGTTTCGCATAAACATAATTTGTGGTAAATCTCCAACGGGCGTGACCACACCAACACACAAGATCCCATGAGAACTCTTCAATTAAGCGTGCTTGGATGAGAGTAGTACTGTGATGGGTGACCTCTTGAGAAGTCATCATGTTGAACCATCTGTTGAAGCCGCCCATTTTATTTCCTTTTATTTTTATTTTATTTCACCGTTGACGCCGGAGAACTCAGAGATTGACTCCAAAAATGTCATCGATGGGATGCTTCGAATTGAAAAACACGAGCCATTGGACCCCCTCGACAGATCCATGCGTCTCATGTGGAGGCCGCATCGAAATCACTATAACTTCGCACACGATTGTTTGATTCACCATTATGACCCCAATCCAGAAAGATCTTCGTGAGGCGCAAGACGTGTAGATGAGCCGCGGGCGCATCTAGCGGGACATGTATCTCTGATTTCGGGTAGTTCGAAGCCTTACTGTAGTATGGATGGGTTCCGCATGAGCACAATTTGAGGAAAATCTCCAACGAGCGCGACCGCACCAACACACTAGATCTCATGAGAACTCTTCAGTTAAGCGTGCTTGGGCAAGAGCAATATGCTGATGGGTGACCTCCTAGGAAGTCATCGTCTTGAACTATCTGTTGATGCCTCACAATTTATTTCTTTTTGTTTGTATTTTATTTTAACATTAATGACGGAGAACTTGATGATCGATTATGAAAACGTCATCAATGAGATGTCTTGGACTTAAAAACAAGAATTGTGGGGCCCACTCGACTGATCCGTGCATCTCGTGTGGAGGCCGACGAAAAATGCCATAACTTCACGCATTATCCTTCAGTTCACCATTATGACCCAAATCCGGAATGATCTCCGTGAGGTGCACGACGAGCAGATGAGGGGTAGGCGCATCTGGCGGGACCTATATCTCCGATTTTGGCAATTTTGAAGCATTACCATGCTACGCACGGGTTTAGCATGAGCATAATTTGTGGCAAATCTCCAGCGGGCACGACCGCTCCAGCACACCAGATCACATGAAAACTCTTGAAGCATGCTGGAGAGAGCGATCATGATGGGTGACCTCACGGAAGTTATCATCAACCATCTGTTGATGCCGCCCATTTTATTTCCTTTTATTTTTATTTTATTTTATCATTGATGCCGAAGAACTCAGCGATCGACTCCAAAAACTTTATAGATGGGATGCCTCGGATTGAAAAACATGAGCCGCTGAGCTCACGCGGCTGATCCGTGAGTCTCGTGCGAAGGCCGCACAAAAATTGCCATAAATTTGTGCACGATTGTCCGATTCGCCATTATGACCCTAATCTAAAAGATGTCCGTGGGGCACACGATGAGCCGAAGGCGCATCTGGCGGGTCCCATATCTCTGATTCTTACTATTTTGAAGCATTACTGTGACACGAAGGGGTTCCGGATGAGCTCAAATTGCGGCAAATCTCTAGTGGGTGGGACCGCACCAGCAAACCAGATCCCATGTGAACTCTTCAATTAAGTGTGCTTAGGCGAGAGCAGTACTATGATGGGTGACCTTCTGGGAAGTCGTCGTGTTGTTGATGCCGCCCATTTTATTTCTTTTTATTTTTATTTAATTTTTCCATTGACATCAGAGAACATCCAAAAAGATGTCCGTGGGGCGCACGATGAGCCGCAGGCGCATCTGGAGGATCCTGTATCTTTGATTACAACTATTTCGAAGCATTACTGCGACACGAAGGGGTTCCGGATGAGCTCAAATTGCCGCAAATCTCCAGTGGGTGGGACCGCAGCAGCAAACCAGATCCCATGTGAACTCTTCTGTTAAGTGTGCTTAGGCGAGAGCAGTACTATGATGGGTGACCTTCTGGGAAGTCATCGTGTTGTTGATGCCGCCCATTTTATTTCCTTTTATTTTTATTTAATTTTTTCATTGACACCGAAGAACTCAGCGATCGACTCCAAAAATGTCATCGATGAGATACCTCAGACTGAAAAATATGAGCAGTGGGGCCACACGGCTGATCTGTGCGTCTCATTCAGAGACCACACAGAAATCGCCACAACTTCACTCACAATCGTCTGACACTCCATTATGACCCTAATCCGAAAATATCTCTGCGGGGTGCACGATGCAGATGAGTAGTGCATCTGGACACGATCTCGATTTTGAAGCCCTACCGCGGTAAGGACGTGTTCTACATGAGCACATTTTATAAAAAATCTCCAATGGGTGCAACCACACAAGCACACAAGATGCTATGAGAACTCTTCAGTTAAACGTGTTTAGGCGAGAGCAGTACTATGATGGGTGACATCCTGGGAAGTCATCATTTTGAACCATTATTGATGCCACGCATTTTTTTTCATTTTATTTGTATTTTATTTTAAGATTGACTCCGGAGAACTCGGCGATCGACTCTGAAAATGTCATCAATGGGATGCCTTGGACTAAAAAACACGAGCCGTGGAGCCCACTCAGCTGATCCGCGCGTCTAGTGTGGAGGTCACACAAAAATTTCCATAACATCACGCACGATCGTCCAATTTACCATTATGACCCCAATCTAGAAAGATCTCCGTGGGGCGCACGATGCACAAATGTGCCACAAAAGCATCTGGTAAGATCCATATCTCTAATTTTGACAATTTCAAAGCCTTACTGCGGCACAGATGGGTTCCGGATGAGCTCAATTTACGACAAATCTCCAGCAGGCGCGACCACACCAGCACACCATCTATTGATGCCGCCCATTTTATTTCCTATTATTTTTATTTTATTTTTCTGTTAATGCTGGAGAACTCATCGATCAACTCCGAAACTATCATCGATGGGATGCCTTGAACTTAAAAACATGACCCGTGGAACCCACGTGGCTGATCCACGCATCTCATGCGTAGGCCGCACAAAAATCGTCATGACTTTGCACACGATCGTTCGATTCACCATTATGACCCCAATCCACAAAGATCTCCATAGGGCGCATGACGAGCAGATGAGCCGCAGGTGCATCTAACAGGACCCATATCTCCGGTTTTGGCTATTTCGAAGCCTTACCGCAACATGTATGAATTCTGTATGAGCACAATTGCGACAAATCTTCAGCGGGTGCGATCGCACCAGCACACCAGATCATATGAGAATACTTTAGTTAAGCATGCTTGGGCGAGAGCAATACTATGATGGGTGACCTCCTCGGAAGTCATCGCATTGAACCATTTATTGATGTCGCCCATTTTATTTATTTTTATTTTTTTTTATTTTACCGTTGACACCGAAAATCTCGGCGATCGACTTTAAAATCATCATCGATGGGATGCCTTGACAAAAATACGAAATGGGGCCAACGCTTATCATCCACGCCTTGGAGGAGCAAAATCGCCATAACTTCTCCCACGATCGTCTGATTTTCCATTATGACCTCAATCTAGAAAGATCTCTGCAGGGCGCACGACGCGTAGATGAGCCGCAAGCGCGTTTGGCAGGACCCGTATCTCTGATTTCAGCTATTTTGAATTCTTACCGCGGCACAAACAGGTTTTGCATCAGCATAATTTGTGGCAAATTTTTAGCAGGGGCAATCGTACCAGCACACCAGATCCCATGAGAACTCTTTAGTTATGCGTGGTGGGGCGATAGTAGTACTATGATGGGTGACCTCGTGAGAAGTCGTCGTGTCGAACCATCTATTGTTGTCACCCAATTTATTTCCTTTTATTTTTATTTTAGTTTACCATTGATGCCGGAGAACTCAGAGATCAACTCCAAAAATGTTATCGATGGGATGCCTCGGACTAAAAAACACTAATCATGGGGCCCACTAGGCTGATCCATGCATCTCGTGTGAAGGCCGCACGAAAATCGCCATAGTTTCGTGCACCATCGCTCAATTCTCCATTATGACCAAAATCCGGAAAGATCTCGTGGGGTGCACGACGTGGAGATGTGCTACAGGTGCATCTGGCAGGACCTGTATCTCCGATTTTGGCTAGTTCCAAGCCTTACTGCGGCACGGACGAGTTCCGCATGGGCACAATTTGCGGTAAATCTCCAACGGACACGACCGCACCAACACACTAGATCTTATGAGAACTATTCAATTAAGCGTGTTTCAGCGTGAGCAATACTATGATGGGTGACCTTCTGGGAAGTCGTCGTGTTGAACCATCTGTTGATGCCGCCCATTTTATTCCTTTTATTTTTATTTTATTTTAACATTGACGCTGGAGAACTCAGTGATCGACTCTCAAAACGTCATTGATGGGTGCCTCAGACTGAAAAACATGAGCCGTGGGGCTTACTCGGTTGATCAGCGTGCCTCGTGCGGAGGCCGCACGAAAATCGCCATAACTTCACACACGATCATTCGATTCGCCATTATGACCTCAATCCAGAAAGATATCCGCAGGGCGCACAACGCACAAATGAGCCGGAGGCACATCTAGCCAGACTCATATCTCCGATTTTGGCTATTTCAAAGCCTTACCGCGGCACATACGGGTTTCGCATATGCACAATTTGTGGCAAGTCTTCATCGGGCGCGACCGCACCAGCACACCAGATCTCTTGAGAACACTTCAGTTAAACATATCTCGACGAGAGCAGTATTATGATGGCTGACCTTTTGGGAAGTCGTCACGTTGAACCATTTGTTGATGCCGCCCATTTTATTTCCTTTTATTTTTATTTTCATTTACTGGTGACATCGGAGTACTCGGCGATCAACTCCGAAATCGTCGTCGATGGGATGCCTCGGACTGAAAAACATGAGTCGTATGGCCCACGAGGCTTATCCACCCATCTCGTGTGGAGGCCACACGGAGATTGTCATAACTTCGTGCACGATCATCCGATTCGCCATTATAACCCCAATCCGGAATGATCTCCGCAGGGCGCACAACACGCAGATGTGCCAAAGGCGCATCTGGAGGGACCCGTATCACCGATTTCATAATGTGATGGCACTCGCAACCCGAAGTGATAGTTTAGCCATCAAAAGCCACCAATAGAAAATTTTATTGCCTAAAACTATTTCCAGCATAGGTTTTACCATCGCATAAGAAGCCATTGGAAATCTAGTAAAATTTTTTTTCTCTAATAGATATTGATTTTTTTGACGTCAATGGCTATCAAAATAGACCCAATATCCTGAAGTGGGATGAAGGCATGTCAAAATTGCTAGAAAGGAGATCCACTTTTATGATTGTCAATCACAGGAAGAAATATTGGAAGAGGAGCTAATGCATACGAATATATTTTTTTTTTTTTCACACAGGTTTTTATTTTTAATTTTAATATATGACTTTTTCTAATGGTAAATGCAACTAGAGGAAAGTCTAAAATCACTTGTAAGGTATTATAATTATCATCTTAAATTAATTGTATCTTTCGAAAGTCAACAAAATATTGGTGATGATAGGCAATGCTTTTAGTGATCTATGTAAGATTGTGATACATATGCATTCATCCCTCATTGTTTTGATATTTTTATGAGCATATAGGCTATAAGCATGCAAGAATAAGAAAGGTAATTTTTTTTATCAAAAATTAAATTAAAAAATAAATTCGTTTTTGCAAGTTAATTGATTTTTATTGTTTTTACTTTTGAATGATCTTTCGTTTATGAGACTTTTCTTTATTGCAAATCAATTGATTTTCTCATAAGGTGAGCAAATCTTACACTCTACACTAGGGGTTTCAATCTCTTATAAGTTGGGTTTGAGTTTGACTCAAAATTAATTCGATCCGAAATTATTTGACTTGAACCTAATTAATATTATACAGGTTGAAAACTCTAACCTAAACATAACTCGATTTGAACTCAACTAACTTGAACTCAACCTGATTAGCTCGTTAAACATTTATTTTAAATTAAATTTAGGTCTGAGTCAAAGTCAGGTTAGATTTAAGTCAATCTAAGGTTAACAGATTAAATTTGATTCAATTATAAGTTGGTGGATCAACTTGAATCTATCCTAAAAAATCAAATGGGGCAATCTAAACCTAATTTTTTAAAATTCAAATTTATATCAAATTATTAGATAAGATCAATTATTGACATCTTAAAATTCAAATTTATATCAAATTATTAGATAAGATCAATTATTGACATCATGCACTCTTAATTAATTATAAAAATAAAAATAAAAAATAAAAAAATTAATAATAAAAAAAATAAAAATAAAAATTAAAAAAAAAAAAAGTTAATTATGAAAAGTACCTCAAACCGGTTAACCTCGCAGCACCCGAAGTACATCACACCGCTTTGGCACGTGCAAGCTAGCGCTTTAGTGGTCACTTTCGCGTGGGCGCCTATTAATTAATACACAGCAATCTCTATCTCGCTGCATAAACGTGAAATATACCTCCAGTATAACTTACTTTTTGGCTATAGCCAATAATAAACAACGAAAATTTTGAAAAGTATCCCATTATTTTACCGTTAGAGTAGGACTAACTGGTTCTAGAGAACAATGTAAATCAAGCCCTCATTAAAAGGGCCAATAGCATTCTCATGCACTGATCAAATACAAAATTACCTAAAATTATTATATATCTGCATGTGCCCCGACACTATGTTGAATGTCTAAATTCAAGTGTCTGAGGATGCTGCACGGGTTGCTTCCCGGTTTAATCTTATGACTTGGTCCGGGTTAACAAAACCTAAAAACTTATAATAAAAATTTTAAAGTTAAAATTAAAAGAAAATTCTGAAATCAATCTCACAATCCGAACATAAAATTGCCTAAAATTACTATACACTTACATGTGCCCCAACACTATGCTGAATGCCTAAAATTCAAGTGTCTGAGGATGTTGCGTGGGTGCTTTCCCGGTTTAATCTTATGACTGGGTCCAGGTTAACAAAACCTAAAAATTTATACTACGAGTTTCAAATCAAATGAAATTCAAAATTGATTACGGTTATAGAATCTAATCCTCTATTAGGTTTAAACAGAGTTGACATGATCTAAAGCTCTTAAACATATTTAAATTAATCAAATTTTCAACTCAGATCAAATATCAATCTAAAACTGCTTAAATGAAACTCTTTCATTAAAACTTAAATCAAACTCAATCTATCCACCTTCCGCAACAGTTTATCGGGGGTGACAAATTAAGAAAACTCTAGCTCACAAAGGAGCCAATGTCAAACCAAGTGTTCTGCTATGTTCACGCTCAATCAATTCTCAACAAGTAGGACGTGAGTGTCCTCGAACTATACTTGTAGAATAGTTCCACAATGAAGAAGCATGACCGAGTTGACGGATGGGCCAATTATATTACGATCACGACTGCATCAGATGCCCATAGCTTGCCCTTTGAGTTTGAATCATAGGGTATACTTGATAGGGCAAACAACCCTCTATCAGCTAAGGTGAACTTAAGATTGTCTCTTTAAACAAACACCACCCTAGGTCTACAAGGATTTCTTGGACGACGTAACCCATGTGTTGCTGATGAGGATCCTTCTGTCAGGTTGGATCGACTACTTCCTCTGACTAAGTAGAATAGGGACCGCGATTGCCCGGGATGATGGAACCAGATCAGATCGACGTATCATTCCCCAACCATCGGTTTAAATGAGAAATTTCATAATCTAAATTTTGAAACTCCATATATTGCTACTATATGCTACACATTCTGCGATCTAATGACTAGCCTTAATCGAAAGTTCTCTCTCACTTACTGGGAGGGGTAATTAACTATAGGGGCTCGCACCTATAGAACCTAGAACCTAGAACCAGATCTAAAGTCCTCACCAAATGAGGACGAAATATCTGGGTAGTGTCTTATCTACTATCTCATCTGCCTTCTGAAAATTACACCAACACTTTAAAACACTCTTTTCATCAAAAGAGGTCGGTGGCGGAATTTTTCGGAGCCCACACTATATTCATGAATGATCATGAGTTGCCTAACTGAATTTGTGCTTATAAGAAAGCTACAAAATTTCTTACACACTTTATTCTCAATTTAGAATTGACATTTAGACTTACCAGCAATCATTTATCATTTAATATTCAATTGAGATATTTACTTCATTTAATATTAAATTTGATTTGTTCACATAAAAAGGACTTCAAATCCAATATGAATTTATCCTCAACTCCAAATCAAGTTCCATATTTATGTGCTTTGGCTCGACATTTGCTTTTGTATTTATTATGTATTTTTTCTTTTATTTAATTTGAGTTTAGATAATTTTTCATTTAAATTTATTTAAGTCCCAAAAATTTGACGAAATTTCGGTAGCATTTAAGATTCACGCCATCCCCGTAGGGGTGATACATCTAACTATTTTTTACGCCAGTCAATGGCATGACAGTTAGTATTTTGAAGCACATCGGCCAACTTTCATTCCCGTTACGCTCTAATGAGCATAACGAGACATTCAATCATTTGTATAAAAGTAAATATATATACAAATATTATTGTTCTCTTTTTTTTTTTCTAAGTCCCAGATTTAGTCACAATTTGAAGATTTTGTGAGGTCAATCTAACAATTCTTGGTTCTCGCTCTAATGAATGGCAGTGTCATCTCTGTGATTTTCATCTCGTTACACCCTAATGAGCGCGACGAGACTTTCAAACTTGCACAAAGAAGCAAAGACAAATGTATGCATATAATATTCACACATTTCTATAAACTACTTCTTGCAATCTTATTTTTCTATTCCGGATAAAAGAAAGAGGCTATTTGGCTATAGGAATTGAGTAGGATTTAAGCGGGATTTAACTTAAATCCAACCAAACGGCATTTTCAAATTTCTGCCCTTGTAATCCTGTAAAGGCCTCTTTTGCAAGTTAAATTCGGATTTACTCAATTCTGTCGGTAGACAAATTTACGCGATTTAAAGAAGCAGAGGCGCGCGAAGGAGTGTATGCTTGCGGCTCGAACGGCTGGGAGGAAGAGAGGGAGTGCTGCCTACGGAGGGAGATCGGGTGAGGCTCACAATTCGCGCGGCTAGGGTCGAGCAAGAACTACAGTGCTCGGATACAGGAATCGTGCGGAAGGATGGATTCGTCCGTTCGCGGTAGGGACGGGAGGAGGAATACTTGCGCGGCTTGCGTGCGGCTCGGTATCGTGCGAGAGAGGAGAGAGGAGAGAGGACGAGAGAGCTCGCGGTTTTGGAAGGAATCGGGAAGGGAGAATGTGTGAGGGCGGAGTTTCAAACGAGAGGAGGCTTCGGTTTGAGCGGTTTGCAGCCTTTTGAGGACGAATCGAAAGCGTGGGAGCTTGAAGGGAACGGTTGCTCGCGTTGGGCTTTCGGCTGAGAACGAACCGAACGAGAGAGAACGGTTGTCGTACGATTTGGGGAAGAGCCAAGGGTCAACAGATTCCTTGTAAATTACTATGTTGAGCTAATTTTTTTTATTTCTAACTTAAAATATAATATTGAAGAACATGTGATGTAAAAGGAGTTGGCGATTGGTATATAGAGAATGATTTGATGTTGAGAGTAATAAAACAATAAAACTAATCCAAAAACTGATATTTTGATTGAATGCATGCATGGCTATGCTTCTTATTTAATTATTAATAAGAGTCAAATGCCTAAATGCCATGTTCTTATGGATAACTTCTGTAAATATCAAAACGGAGAAAAGAAAGAAAATATGGAATGATAAATGACATAATATATATACGTCATCTTTTCAATAGTTCGAAAGCCTTATTTTTTCTTCTGTTTTGAGTTGGACAACAAAATATTTAATTTTATATATATATATATATATATATATTGAAAAATGACTCTTAACTTGAAAAAAATATTACTTGCGGTATATCCGATAATCAGTGCGACACCGCAAAAAATATAAATAAAATATGTTTTGTATTACTGATGATCTGATGCAAACCGATCTATACCACACGTAATATTCTCTCCTTAACTTGATACGATATAATATGACTCTAAATCTTAAATTAGAAGAAATGTGCGGCTTATCTTATATATTCAGTCTTGATTTATTTGGCCACAATAGCTGCCTATAAAATTAAGAAGACAAGAAAATCAAATTGTAGAATTAAATATATTTTACCAAACTAAAATAATAAATCATATAATTCAATTCTACATACAAAGAACTTAATATAAGTCATTCATACACATTCCGTCATGCATTATGTCGTCTTACCAGATGAGATTGTGCCCAAGGCTCACTTGCTTCTATATGTTTTCTATTATGCCCTAACTCTCCTAAAATGACTTATTTATAACATACAAATGAATATAAGTGCTACTATTAATCTAATAACAATATAATACATAATTTCTAGTGAAATGTATATATTAATAATCTTAGAGTTGATACATTTATGTGGGGTTTACATACATTCCACACAATTCTTGTATTTACATATCTAACACCTAACCTTCAATTTATATATATATATATATATATATATATAACACTTTAATCTTCAATATCACATCAAAAATGCCATCATCATTCACTTTTTAAAAGTGAAATGCATCTTTTTAAGCATAGAAAAGTGTAAGATAAGTAAATATCTAACTTTAGTTGTTAGATATGTAAATACATAAGAATTGTGTGGTATGTATGTAAATTGGTCAAATAGGCTAATTTGGCTCATTTCATATGGGTCAAATAGGCTAATATGGTCAAATTAACTAAATTGGCTTGGGTTAGGTGTTGGTTTAGGTTCAATTGATCATTTGAAGATGATTGTAAGTTTTGAAAGCAAATTAAATCTTCAAGTAATAGTGGTTTGCCCATGCTGATAAGACTAGAGATGAGAAATTCTTGATTGAATCCTATATACAGTGAAGATAGAATTGTTTTCTATTATGCCCTAACTCTCCTGAAGGCCTCGTGTTGCACTCTATATAAAAAATAAAAATAAAAATAAACCCCTAAACCTAAACTTAAACTTATACCCTAAACCTAAACCAAAACCCTTTGGAACGGATGAGCCACCTTGGGCTTGCGCCAACGCATCCCTCACTTGCTACTCCACCCGCTTTTAATGTCTTTCTCCTGTGTGGAGGTGTTGTCTACCACCTTCCTATGCAAGCTGCCACTGTCCTGATCTACTGGAGAAGTGCTCTTGGGCTTTATAAAGTTATTACCAGGTATTTTGTGTTGTATAACATTTTGTTTATTTTTGTGAATATATTAAGCTTGACAAAAATTGTTATAATACAAAAAAAGCTTTATAATATTATTCTCGATATTGCATATTAATGATTTTGTAAATTTTGATTGTTGATATATGCACACAAATTCTTATGTATTTACTTAGAGCTTTATAATATTATTCTGGATATTTCATATTAATGATTTTGTAAATTTTGATTGTTGATATATGCACACAATTTACTTGTCGGACTAACCGGGTTTGGAGGCGATCAAGACCCGTAGTTCATACGGCGAGGCTCCGATTTTCCCTTGAAAGAGGCGTCAACTGCCCTTGTCGGACTGACCGGGTTTCGAGGCGATCAAGACATGTAGTTCATATGGTGAGGCTCCGATTTTCCCTCGAAAGAGGCGTCAACTGTCCTTGTCGGACCGATCGGGTTTGGAGGCGATCAAGACCCGTAGTTCATACGGCAGGCTCCAATTTTCCCTCAGAAGAGGCGTCAACTGCCCTTGTCGGATCGACCGGGTTTCAAGGCGATCAAGACATGTAGTTCATACGGCGAGACTCCGATTTTCCCTCGAAAAAGGCGTCAACTGTCCTTGTCGAACCGATCGGGTTTGGAGGTGATCAGAGAGGTCACAGCTCAACAAGTGCTCTAATTGTTTAGGAAACATATCATATATAGGTTTGGAGTGCCTCAATGGATTATATCTAATAATGGTAATGCATTCAAAAGACGAGATTAACAACTTTCGGGAGATACAACATAGATTGAAGATATTCTATCAACAACTACCTAAGGGCAAAAGCTTAGCGTAATCTTCAACAAAACTCTCATCCAAATCTTGAAGAAGACACTCGACAACAACAAAGCGGTGGAAAGGGCTTAGTTGAAGCCTTGTGGGCCTACCACACACTACATATCAAACTCCAACTCGCCTATTCTTTCTCTTGAATCAAATCATTCTACCATTAGAATTCCAACTCTCATCACTAAGAATAGTTATGGGCGAAGATCATGATAAAGTAGAATGCCAAGTTACGGTTAGAAGAGATCAAGTTTTGGAGGAGAGATGCAGGAATGTCAAAACCTCGAGTTGTAAAGCTAAAATGATTCAAGCTCATAACAAGTTGGTCCGTCCTTGAGGTTTTCAAGTAGGAGAGCTTATTTAGTTCTAAGGATTTAAACTAGCATTTTCAGGATAAGACTTGAAAAAAATGACAGAAAGAAGATAAATTTTTTATCAAAGATGTGGCCATACAAGAAAATGATATTTATACATAAAACCTAGTATAGCTCTCAATGCAATGCCTCGTTATCTTGAAATCCGCCATCAATGTTCAGCTCTACTCTCTCTTCTTTGATTCCCTTAAAAGAAGTTGTTGGGTTTCTTTTCGAGATGAATCAAGTGTTGGGAATTTTTGAATGTGGGCTCACATATAAATTTAATTATACATTATGGACTATCTAATTTTTTAAGCCTGTTAATTTTGTGATCAAATAAAGATTAGTTGATTGTAGGCTTTTGAAATATCTTATTAATTTTGTATGAAATTATCATGTATAGAGATCGGACATTTTATTTTATTTTTATGATGGGCTGAAATAAAATAAAATACACTCAAGTATAAATAGGGTCATGGTTCTCATTCTAAAGGATAGGTTCTTATTTTTCTTACATCTCATCTTGAGTGAAAAGAAGGTTCTCTCTCTCTCTCTCTCTCTCTCTCTCTCAACACTATTTTAGAAGTGGAAAACCAAAATTTTCGCAATAGTTTTTCCATGGTACACTTGATTAAATCTTCTTGATGACTTGATATGGTATCCGAGAAAGATAAATTTAATCTATATTTATATGTTTCTAACAAGTGGTATCATAGCAGTTATCATGTTGAATCATTGAGAAATGATTTTTCCTCTTAATCTTTTGTGTTGATTATTTAAAAATTTTAGATCACGTACATGATTTAAATTTTTTTTTGAGCAAATAATTTAGTCATGATGAAATAACGATATCCTTTAAATGGTTTTCTATTGTTGATTTTGAGTAAAATAATATAGCTAAAAACTTGCTTTATACTTTGTTCACAATTTCAATTTTTATGTGATCAATATATTTATTCTCTCCATTATGATCTTAATTTGAAAAATAAAATTTATATTTAGCCATATGATTCTGATTCAAATGTATTTTATCTTTGATTATTTTTTTTAAAATAACAATAAGAAGAAATTTTCAATGAATTCATAGAATATGAAAAGCCATATCAAAGGTAAGTACTGTGAATTATTATCATTGTTTGAGAAGATGAAGAATTCTGAGTTGATTATATTATTATGTGATTTCTCTCGAAGATGAATTAAGTTTATCCTTATGAAATCATACTTCTAAATGTTCTACATTATATATATTTATATTACAGTTATATAGTTTTATTATTATTAAATGCTGTTGTGATATGAAACATTTTTTCTGCTACAGTGGTATATATATTTATATATATATATATATATATATATATATATATATATATATATATATAAGTTAGTATAAATGTTATAATTATTCCATTAAATTCAGTGGATTTAGTCGGTTCCATATAGCCGTTTCGCCTTACTCTTGATTATCTTACAATTTGCAGATTACTTATTACATTTATTTATTTTTAACATTTTATATTGTAATTTATATATGAAACGTTTCATATAATTATTTTATTAGAAACATTTAACTTTCATGTAAACACTTCGTTCGAAACTAATTGCATGACTAGCATATTATAATGCAAATAGTTTTTTAATATATTTTATGAAATGTTTTATAGTAGTATCATATATATGTGGATTTAATTTTCATTTTGCTTTAACTTCATGGGTCTTATTACATGTACTAAATAAAGCTCATTTTTAAGTGTTATTTATAATATTAACTACATAGATTAGATTTTTGATTCTGATGTTTTATATTTCAGTAGAAATAAATGATTATTTTCTGTTATAAATATAATGAGACATCTGTCTTTATAATTAGAGATTTGAGTTGAATTATTTTTCAACTGATAGTTATTATTTTAAAATAATTTAAATCGAAATATCATATCATCAAAGTTATCTCTATTATATCAATTTATTTAATTTTGAAATATATGAATATTACATAAGGATTATATTTAAATCTATGCAAAAATAATCGGCCCAAAGGAAGATTATTTTTGGCCAGATTTTGTGCAGTTATAAATATGTGATAAATTTATATTAATCACGATACAATAAATCAAAAAAAAGGTATATTGTTGTAATTTATTATCAATATTTGTTGATTGTAATTTTAATTATTTAAAATTGTTATTTATGTCAAAAGACTAACTTGCAATGTGTTAGGTATCTTATATGTGTTCATTTTATTAAACATTTTATTTCAAGCATATATTTTGTTGTTATTTTGTTTGCATTATATATGCATATGGAAATATGATTATTAATTGAATATTTTTATTTTTTTTTAGTTAATGTTTCTTCTATATCTCTGTCAATTTGAATAATATTTCGCTTTTAACATTAACTTAAGAAATAGAAAGAGCATATCGTCATTATTTTTCCGTGTATGGTTCTTGACTATCCGCATCAAACGCCCTCCGCCTACAAAGAAAAGTACTATTAAACAAAGGGCTAACTTTGAAAAGTGGAAGCATTCTAACTTCATGAGTCTTATGATCATAAAGCATTACATTTAAAAAAAATCATAAAAGGTGCAATGCCTGAAGAAGAATGTACTAAAAAGTTTTTAAGCCAAATATTGACCGTTTCATTAGTTTTGAAAAGGTAGAAGCTAGTACTATTCTTAGTAAACTCGTTTCAATACTGTATAAAGGCAATGGAAACATAAGAGAGTACCTTATGAAAATATCTAATTTTGTTACTAACTAAGAGCGCTAAAATTAGAGATGTCTGATGACATTCTTGTACACTTAGTTTTGATCTCTCTTCCTGCTCAATTTAATTCTTTTAAGATAAGTTATAATACTCAAAAGGAAAAAATGGACTCTTAATGAGCTCATTGCTCAATGTGTGCAAGAGGAAGAGAGATTGAAATATGACAAAATAAAAAGTGCTCACTTAGCTACTTCCTCGTGGTATCATACTAAAAGAAAGATGACTTATAAAGGCAAAAGAGCTGCAGACAAATGAACTTCACAACATAAGGTGCAATAGAAATAAGATAATGTTGTTACTTGTTTCGTTTGCAAGAAGGTTGATCATGTGAAGAAGGATTGTCCCGAGTATGCAAATTGGCTCGTGAAAAAGGGTAAACTTCTCAACTTTGTTTCTAAAGTTAATTTATCCTTAGTACCAAATCACACTTTGTGGATAGATATAGGTGCAACTACTCACATAAGTGTGACTATACAGGATTGTCTAAGGAGACAAATGTCAACTAATGCTGAAAGATTTATCTATGTAGAAAATGATAATAAAGCTCCTGATGATGCAATTTGCTTATATAGATTACATATAGAATATGATTGTATTTTGAATTTATATGAGACTTTTTATGTACCATCGCTTATACAAAATTTAATTTATATTTCTTGTTTGGACAAATCTAGTTATTCTTGTTCATTTGGAAATGAAAATTTTAGTCTCTTTTAGTATTCAAATATTATTAGTATTGGTTCTTTGATTGATAATCTATATAAATTTGCTTCACAAATTAATGAAAATTTACATGCAAGTAATTTTGGTACAAAATAAAAAAATTAATGAATGAGAATTCATATATATTATAGCAGGGTTTAGGACATATTTCTAAACATATAATTAAAAAACTTGTGTTAGAAGGAATTCTTGATTCTCTTGATTTTTTAGATACTAAACTCTATATAGAATGTATCAAGAGAAAATAAATAAATATCAAGAAAGTTGGTGTTAATAGGAGTTTAAACATCTTGAATTAATTTATACTGATATTTGAGATGCATTCCCTACAGCTACTTGGAATGACCAATAGTATTTCATTACTTTCATAGACAATTATTCTCGTTATGGGTACTTATACTTGATTTATAGAAAGTCACAGTCATTGGACGTATTAAAAATTTTTAAGGTTGTCAATTTGGAAAGAAAATAAAAGTTGTACTATGATAGATATGATAGATCATCTGAACAACGTCCATGCACTTTTGCCAAATATTTAGCAAAATATGGCATCGTTCCTCAATACAACATGTGAGGGACTCGAAGTCAAAATGATTTAGTTGAGAGATGAAATTGGACCCTTTTGGATATGATTAGAAGTATGATAAATTATTATTCCTTATCAGAATCACTTTGGGGAGAAGCGTTAAAGACTACAGTTTACATCCTTAATAGAGTTCCACGCAAAGTAGTAGCTAAACTCTTATATGAATTATGTATTGGGAAGAAGCCTAGTAGTAGGCATCTTCATGTCTTGGGATGTCCAGCTGAAGCTAGGCCATTTAAGCCTAATGAAAATTGGACTCATCGCTATTTTATTAAATGTCATCAAAGGGTTTTAAGTTTTATGACTCTTCAAATAAATCTTTTTTTGAGACGGTTAATGCTAAATTTATTGAGAAAGATGAATATGATGAGTCTAATAAACCTAGGAATTTTATATTTGAAGAGCAATTTATTACTCTTCTTATAGTTACAACAGAAAATGATCAGATAATTTTACCTGATCTTATTCAAGTTGTAAATACATATAATCAAAATATTCTTGAGTTAACTCTCACTCATACTGAGGAATCTCAACAACCTCAAATTGAAGTAAGAAAATCCACAAGAGAGAGGAGATCAATAATTTCAGATGATTATATTGTGTATCTCTAAGAACATGAATTTGACATTGGATTGAAAAGTTATTCAATCTCTTTGAGTCAAGTCAAACAAAGTGTCAACTCCTATAAATAGATAGAAGTCATTGAGGATGAGATGAAATTATTGAAAGACAATGATGCTTGGGATCTTGTCAAATTACCTAAATCAATAAAACTCATTGGTTATAAATAGATTTTAAAACCAAACGAGATTCAAAAGATAAAAAAGATATAAAGTATGTCAGTCTAAAGCTTTCACTCAAAAAGAAGACATTGATTATAAAGAGACTTTCTCTCTAGTTTCTTTGGAAGACTCTTTTAGAATCATTATGACACTAGTAACTCATTATGATTTAGAGTTACATCAGATAGATATAAAGACTACATTTCTCAATGGTGACATTGAAGAAACTATATATATGGTTCAACTAAAAAATTTTTAATCTTCTAATTCAAAACACCTGGTATGCAAATTAAAGAAATCTATCTATGATTTAAAGCAAGCTTCCCGTCAATGGTATAAGAAATTTGATCAAGTGATTAGTTCTTTTAGTTTTAAAAAAAATATTGTTGATCAATACATTTATCATAAAATCAGTAGGAGTAAATTCATTAACCTGGTGCTATATGTTGATGATATTCTACTGGCAAGTAGTGATATAGGCCTTTTGCATGAAACCAAAAAAAAATTTCAAATAAATTTGAAATGAAAGATCTTGGGAATGCATCTTTTGTGTTGGGTATACAAATTGATCGAAATCATTATGTGGTATACTTGGTTTGTCACAAAAGGCAGATATTGATAAAGTGCTTAGTAGATTTGGCATGAAAGATTGTGCATTAGGAGATGCACCCATTTCTAAAGGTGATAAATTCAGTTTGCTTCAATGTCCAAGAAATGAACTTGAAAAGAAAGAGATGAAAAATATCCCTTATGCGTAGGAAGTCTTATGTATACTCAAGTTTGTATGCATCCGATATTACATTATTATTGGAATGCTTGGCGTGATATTTAAGTAACCCAAGAATGGATCATTGGAAAGCAAGAAAAATGCGCGATGAAGAGAACAAAAACTTTATGCTCATATATCAAAGATCGATCATTTGGAGATCATTTTCGATTCGATTTTGTTGGTTGTCTCGATAGTAGAAGACCCACTTATATTATATTTTTTTAGAGAGCTATATCTTAAAAAAGTGCTAAACAATCACTTATAGCTTCTTCCACTATGGAAGTAAAATTTATAGTTTGTATGAGGCATCAAATCAAGGAATATGACTGTAAAATTTTATCACTCGGCTAAATATTTTTTTATGGAATAGAGAGACCATTAAAAATAAATTGTGATAATAGAGCTGCTGAGTTGTATTCAAAGAATAATAGGAGTTCGTCAAAATCAAAGCATATTGACATAAAGTTTCTTGTTGTAAAAGATAGAGTTCAAGTTCTCAAGTATCTATTGAACATATTAGTATAAATTTTATGATTGCAGATCTACTTACAAAAGGTTTATCACCTAAAGTATTTCAGCATGTGCATTTATGAGTGTTTACTTTATGAGTATAGAGAGTTTGCTTATGATGTTCAATGATTGCAAATATATTTTTCCGAATAAAGTATTATTATTATCTTATAGTTGAAAACTCTGAAATAAAGTTATGTAGTTTCAATTATAATTTAGCATAAATAATTAAAACTATATTTATAACTCTTTTGAATTGTAATATAGGACCAGTTAGAAATAGGCATGATATATGATCACATTACATAAAATTTTTATGTTATGCATCATACTTGATCTATGTCATTAATCATATTGATTTAGTGATCACTAATGAGTCTCATTATATAAAAAATTATAATAAAGATCATTTTAATTCTATATCAATATTATTAATGGACCACGTTGTCTAAAAATATTCCTCTTTGAAGAAATATTGAGCTCTTAAAGTATTTAATAATGTATATTTGTCAAGCAATATATATGTAGCCCAAGTGGGAGATTGTTGGAAATTTTTGAATGTGGGCTCACATATGAATTTAATTATATATTATGCGATATCTTATTTTTTAAACCTATTAATTTTGTTATCAAATAAAAATTAATTAATTTTAGGCTTTTGAGGCATCTTATTAATTTTGTATGGAATTATCTGTAGTTTATTTTACATTTATTTTATTTTTACGATAGGTTGAAATAAAAAATGACTCAAATATAAATAGTCATGGTCCATTCTAAATGATAGGTTTTTTTTTCATATCTCATCTTAAAAGAATACTCTCTCTCTCTCTCTCTCAAGAATACCCTTTTAGAAGTGGAAGACCAAAATTCCCGCTGATGATTTGACATGAGATCCGGAAAAGATAAGTTTATTCTATCTTCATATGTTTTCAACATCAAGATGTCGTTCGCATCATCCTGGATAGCAAAAAGGACATCTGGAAGCTTTATGAGATCTTCTAGTTGGTTGAGGACTACTTTGAGAATAGTATCTTTACGATGGATTTCTTTACTGCTCTTGAGAAGTGTCTATAAAAAGCTCGCGATTCTCAGCTTATTATTCAACTCGCCCTCTAGAGCTTTGACGAAGATCACGCTACCATTGTCAATGCCACTGCCATTGCCGAGAGGATGAACCAATCTCCAAAAGAGAACAAAAAGATGAAATACGTAAAAACCATAGAGGAGTTGAGGCATTTCAAGGCTGCTGGCGCTCTGTTCGATTCACTGATGTGTTTTACCAGGCATTTTAATCAGTCTACCGCCAGCAATTATCTATAATTGAGAAGTTGCATAACAGAAAGAGCGAGCAAGTCAAGAAGCACAAATTAGTCAAAGCAACGAGAAAGGTCACGTGCATAATCTTTGCCTCTCCTTGCTGCACTTCTTATATTACGTCCAAACAAAACATAAAGAAATTAAATGCTTGATAAAATATTATTTATTATAAATGAGATCGTCTCCATTATTCACTACAATTCAATCATCGATAGAATTCTAAATTATAACTTAGTAGGATGGCAAAAAATAGTGTAATTTTCTTTGTGCGAATACTAAAACAATGGCCTTGAGAGAACTTATTCCCTAGTATTTCAGCCTAACAAAATTTAGCTAACAAATATTATTACAATAGACTATGTTTATATATCTAAGAAAATATAAACATTTATAGCCCTTTAATTTGGCAACATTAGAAAGAATATTTATTTTCGTTGATTATCTAGAGAATACAACAAATTAAAGGGTGACCTTTCTAGTTTTAAGATCCTGCACAACCAATATGGAAGACCACAGCGTTGCTGGCCGATCTCTACACCACAGGAGAAAACACTATGAAAAGGAGAAAGCAAGCGTTCTGATAACTTGGAGGACATGGAAATATCGAACAAAATGGTTTCTTCTCATGTAGAACTCATAACTATGCGGCCAAGTTTTGGAATCTTCTTCAGATGGCCCAAAGTTTAAATCAACAAAAGCTATATGGCTGCTGTTTTCTTACAATAATAGTGGATTCTTATCAATAGTTTAAAGTCGATTTCTTTTAAAACCATGTTGTTCATATTTCCACGTCCTCCAAATTATAAAAATCCTAGTTTTCTCCCTTTTCCTGGTGATTTTCTCGTGTTGTGTAATAATTGGCAGGAATCGTTGTGGCCTTCACATCGAAGCATCAAACGGTGCTGCCGGCAAAGAATAAGAATAATGATTACCTTATGGAGGTAATCTAATGATCTTCCAATCGTTGGTGCTGTTGAGGATGCCACCATGCTAATTTTAACGCGCCAAAAAAAAAGGCTCTTCTTCGTGATCATTTTTTCAAAATGTAACATCGACATTGGAAATTATACTCATATGTATTAAAATGATGGAGAATTGAGATTGACAGAAAGTCACTTTTGCCTCTACATATTTAGTTTTACACTCAAACTCTCCTAAAAGGACGTATTTATAACATTGAGGAAATATAAGACTCAATAATGGCGTAATAAAAATTATAATACCCAAAACCCACTACATTATTTCTTTCCGAAGAAAATGGTATCATTATATTGAATACCCAATACCCACTCCATTATTTTATTTTATTTCTTTCTTTCCATTCTTTTCCTTCAAATAACAATTCTTGCCATTTATTACCTGATGTAATTATTATTATTTTTTATTATAGCATTTACACACTTCATCTTCCTATCTTCAATTCTTTGAAAATCCTAAGAATCTCTTTAATCCTGAACTTGTCCTCAACTTTTGTTGAGTTGAAGACAAAACTATCTATTTTTTATGACAAAATCAATGTTGATTTGTACCTTTTAATGTGATTATCAAAATATATTCTAAAATTTCAATGCTTAAATGATTTTTTTATCATCCTCATTTAGATTACTTTTAAATCACTTA
This sequence comes from Cymbidium sinense, assembly GCA_021442155.1. Taxonomy (NCBI): domain Eukaryota; kingdom Viridiplantae; phylum Streptophyta; class Magnoliopsida; order Asparagales; family Orchidaceae; genus Cymbidium; species Cymbidium sinense. Next base: position 47,561,584 of record CM038227.1, on the reverse strand, counting down.
AGAGCACATATATTTGACAAATTTGTGTTTTTTCTCTGTGATCTTTGCATGACAATTTTGATGTTTGGATTCACTTTCTAAATCTATATTAAGTTTCTTGGTTATTGGAGTCCTTGTTTAAATTGATATTTCTTAATGCTTCATGGCTATCATTTGGATTGGTTTTTGGCAAATAGTAAAATTTAAGTAAAGAACATATTTTTATCCTTATGGCCTCTATCTCGGTAATGGTCTTTAAGTTTGTAAAAAAAATTTCTCTAAAGAAAGAACACAACATAAACGATCTAATTGTACTATTAATTAAAATTTCACATAGGGTTCATACACAAAATTTCTCACAAATTAGAGGCCATGTCTTAGGTAGGATAAACTATTATCCAAATTAGTTAGCTCTTTAAACTCACAAGATAATTTACTAACACTAAATTCCATATGTGCTCTACAGTTAGTTGCAAATTTTGCATGCCAATAAGCATGGATATTATAATGATTTAGCATTCAATGTTTTCGAATTAGAAATAAATAGATGAGATGAGTATCGTCAACTTCAATCTACACTTTCTGGATATGTAAGGAAATGTTGCAAATTTAAAAAATATATATAGAACTAGCATAGTATTAAAAAACAAAAAGGATACAAAGAAAAAAGTCGTCAAGGCTCTAAAAGCCAATATCCAATCTCACAAAAGATCAAAGGCCTAAGAGTTCAAAACATGAAAAACATCAAAGCCTAAAAAGGATTGAACTCAATTACGAGGAAAATGTATAAGTACAAAAGAGCAATAATGGAAACATCTATAATATAAGTGTGATTGAATGTCAAATGTATGCATAAAAGGGTTGAGCTTTTCCCAACAAAAGAGATAATTTTTTTTCCATGAATTGGTCCAATTCAACTTAGTAGTCCAAAAGCATTCATGTCTTATATAATCCTTGACTTTTAAATAGCTCCCCTTAGTGCCCTATAATCCTCAAAAGAATAGGGTCGTTGAAGAACAAATAAAATCAAAATGTCATCCATAGAGTAATCTAGAGAAGTTGAAACTAGTATTAGAATGATATATCTGAATAAGGAGAAAATATGGACACCCTTGGATTTGGTCTTGACACTTAGCATCGTGAGAAAATAATTTATACAATCCATGAGAAGAAATTTCATCAAGATCACATATTAGCATGTTATGTGAAAGTAAAGGAGACTCAAATTCGTCATGTGAATGCAAAGAATGTATCACATGAGCACAAGATAGGTATCTTTCCTTAAAGTGAAACAACAATAATTTCATAGAATAACCTATGAAATAAATAAGACGCATAAGAAAACGCATTTCTAGATTTGAGATATCCAAGGCTTCTAGCTCAATTTTTAAGGACATAAAACATTTCAATTTTGCAAGTAGAAGAGAAAACACACACACACACACACACACATATATATATATATATATATATATATATATATATATATATATATATATATATATATATATATTCAATTTTATCATCTTTTATCTAGTTCAATTGCTAGTTGTTCTTTTAGAAAAAAATTGTTTGGATTATAATTTTGGCCATTCAGATTTCTAACTTAATGAAAATATTTAGGTCTTATTGCTCTTAAATAAAATGTTAACTGCTACAATTTTAACCTCTTAACACTAATTCATTATGTAACTTCAATTGTAGATATTGCCTTTATTCTCTATAGGGAGTTTATATGAAGAAATTTTAAAAATTCATATTATTTAAAAAATATTTAACAAAATCAATGATTTAAAAAAAAATAGAAATCCACATTGTCGGCCATGGCACAATGTCGGTGGTTGGCCCGCCAACAATGCATAAAATTTTTAAAATAAAAAAAAACCACGCCGAACAGGTGAAAATGGCTAGCTGTTGGGCACGTTTTGGAACGATTTAGTGGGGGTTGGGGGGATTAAACCCCCCAGATGAAGGAGGAGTATAGAAAAGCTTGTCAATGACCACAAGCTAAATAACAATTGAGAATTAGAAAATTCAATGAACAAGCTAAATATGAACAAATACAATATTTTGAATTACAAAAAATAAAAAATATCACTCGATCTGCAACTCTTCATACAAGTACACAGAAGACAATACAAATAATTAAAGTTTGCACGCATTTTAGAGTAGTCAATTCTCTGCTCAAAACATCAAAATATGTATAAAGAACTACAAAATACAAGCTTATATGTAGTGTAAAGCAATCTTCAGTCCAACTCAAGCATACTAAAATACATGCAATAATTCAAATGCATTGAAGTGCATGTAAGCTAACTAAAATTGAGGGTCTTATTATGATAATATCTTTGTTGATTGATAATATCAACCGGATGAGTTTATCATTATCATATAAATGCCTAAATATGAAAATTTATCATTAAAAAGTTTTAAATAAAAAAACTCATCCATTTGCCTTCAACATTCATTTATCGAGAATGATAATTTTAAAAAATATTAGCTCACAAAAGAGTTAATATCATATTATGTGTACTACTACATTCACACTCAAATATTTTACATCATAAGGATGTGACCCGTGTTCTCTATCCATGGTTTGACCAAATTCTATTATATTATGATCACGCCTATAGTGTGTTCCCAATGATTTTCTACCACTTTGAGAGTGAATCATATGATATTTAATAGAGCACAAAACCCTTGGATATGGTAGACTTAAAATTGTTATCTTAGACAAATATCAATCCTACCTGATCATTCTAATTGCGTTGATTACCTCCTAACTAAGTGGAAAACCACATTGTGAATGTCAAAATAAAAGATATTGATCGGCGATCATCATTCTTCCAATATGCTTTAAGTATATAAAAAATGATGAATTTCATTAAATTCAAATTCTAATATGTTGTTTTTTATACAAGCAATTTGCTTATAACTGTAATAGTCATCGATTAGGAGGAGTTAACTTTAGGTATTTGTATTTATAAAAAACTTGGATTCAAATCTAAAGTCCTCATCAAATGAGGTTGAAATCTCTTGGTATTGTCATTTTTTATCTAATACAAAAAATCTTGTCTTCTAAATCTTTTTTCATCATAAAATTTAATACTCTCATTCATTAAGTGGTCAGGCTAAACTTTTGGAGCCCACGCATGTTAACATATTTTATTATAAACTACATATATATACTTTTATATTAATTTAGGTTATATAGTTTATTTTCTAAGTTCTTATACTATTGTATTTTTTTAGTATAAACTATGTCTATATTTATACATTTATATTATAAAATTTGTATTTTTTATAAATGTTTAATAAGCATAGATCGATATTTATAATTTACACATACTTATATACACAATAATGATTAACATTAATATTAATTATATTAATAAATTACTTAATAATGAAATGAAATAAAATTAACATAAATTTCACTGTAAAATGAATTATAACTAAATTTCTAATAGTAAAACTATAATGGTGTTAGCAAAATTATTATTAATTATTCTCAAATTTTAATAAGTGATAATAAAAAAATTTACTATATTTAATAATGAAGAAACAAAACAAGTATAAAATGAAGTCTGCTTGGGATCACTTTTATTTTTTATTTTATTTTTTTATTTTATTTTTTTTTCTCAAAGTAAAACATGCTTAATGATTATTATTGGTTTTAAAAATACTCAAAATATAAAAAAAAAAATTTTGAGTATTTTTAAAAATAATTTTATATATTTATTAAAATAAAAAAATAAAAACATATTTCCTTAAAGAGGATCATTGGCCACCTACTGAAAGTGTTGAATAATTAATTACTATTTTATTCCTTAGAATCATCAGTGTACCAGCACAAAGTGAACCTTTCAACTATAATATTCATTCTCTGTTATACTTCTCTCATAAACTGTATTAATTATTATATTAATGTTTTTCTTTTCTTTTTCATCTGTATTATGTTATATAATTAAATTATATTTTCTCCACCGATGACTGAAACTTCTCAGGCTTATTTGCAAAGGGCTGGCAATTGTTCAAGAATCTTAAGTTAAAATTATTTAAATGAAAGGCCATCCCTTCGATATATCTGTGCTACATAAAATTTATCCATGAATATAGCAGAGGTTGAAACTATAGTGAGTTGTATATGTGTCAAAATATCATATTTGTATCTTTACAGATTTTCTATAGTTGCTCGCCTCCAACACGTCACTTCATTTGTGGAGTATCCTATCTTCTGAGATGGATTTCTCGCTGCCAATATTTTTGACTTTCATATATGTGTCATAAGTCGAGTCAAGTCTACAAATCTAATTCGACGGACCTCAGAAGTAACAATGTGTAAATCGGTACTCAAAATACCTGTCATCAAATATAGTGAAACAACTTCGATACAACGACTTCGGCGTTAATGTCGAAATTAATAATATAATTATTACATCAGCGAACGCGTCAAGCGTATATCGATATATCGATGTATATATCGAGTCGGAACTGCGGATGCGACGACCTCTGTTAAAATTGATTATGTCAAAACATCGAAAACTATTAAATGAGACTATCCACGCTCGATTCGGACGAGTATGTACAAATGTCGATGACTAGAAGTGACAGCGGGTAAATCGAGGCTAAAATACACAGGATGTCACCAAAATCACCCCAAATGACCTCCTCGATTACTTTGTCATGTTCATGAAACCGGTCGAATATAAATATTGCACTTGGCGATCAATCGATCAGCGATCAAGTTGTCATCACGCAAATCAAAGTCGGGAAAACCAAAACGAACGTTCATGAAATTGATTCCGACATTAGCTTCGAAATATCGAAATCTATCAAGTAAGACTGTTCGTACTCAATTCGGATAAGTCTGCGCGAAAATCGAGTGATCAAAAGCGGTGGCGTATTTTGGTGAAATTATTTCGATTTGACTGACCAAACGGCCTCCGATTGTAAGCGGTGGCCATTGCGTTGAACAATGAAATAACTTTAAATGTATGTATATCAACCCTATGTTGAGATTGACGTAAAATTCTTATTAAGGTGGATTACCCATTTAAAAATTGATTTAAAAAGAAAAGAAAAAAAAACTATTTACATATAGCCCTAACCGACCTCTTCCCTACCCGATTCATGCTCCTCTCATTCTCATACTCGCTCGGCCTCCCCTGTCGCACGACCCGAGCCAGGCTCGGTTTCTCATCCTCACGCAATCGAATCGCAGGCAAGGAAGCGCTCGTCCATCTCCCCTTCGTGCGCGGCAACTGATCCCGCGCAAGCCTTTTCCAACTGTTCCCTCTTCCGGCCTGCTACTTCCCTCAACGGAAAGAGAAGGTAAGGGGTTCTTCCATTTTCCCTTCCTCTTTCCTCCAGAAAACAGCAAGGTTCTTCCCCTTTTTCTCTCCTCCTCCAAACCGAAAAAAAAGAAGGTAAACTCCTCCTTCCTCTTCCCCTTCATCTTCTTTCCCTTCTTTCCTTTCCTTCTTCCATTTCTTTCTCCAACCCGAATTTTACAGATTTTTGTTCCCCTTTCTTTTTCTTTCTTCTTCATCTTCTTTCTTTCCCTCTCAAAAATCAAAATCGAAAATATCTTCCCTCTTTCCCTCATAAAGCTAATCTGAAATTCCATTTTCCCCACATTTCTCAATCCAAAATTTCTCCATTTTTTCCGAATCCGAATTTCCTACTTGTTTGCCAACTGAGAAGAACAATCATGAGTAGTTCTTCTCCGGTTCAGATCGCCCTTTCCACCGCCCTTTCCAATTTCGTTTCACCGCAACCGGAGAAGAACACTGTTATTAGGCGGGCTCCTATCCTGGTTTCTGGCATCGCCCCTTTCCACTGTCCTTTCCAATTCTGTTTCACAGCAACCAGAGTGGAACACCGTCATAGGCGGGCTCCTCTCTTGGTTTCCGGCGTCTCCCATTTCCGTCCCCTTTCTGACCTTTCTCTTCGCCGCAACCGGAGAGGAACACCGTCATTAAAGGGTTCCCTCTTGGTTTCAAATATCCAATCGTCTCTTTCTGATCATTCTGTCAGAGAAAAATGAGTCAGAACATGTAGGATCAATATGTGATGTGGATATATATGCTTGTATTTTTTACAGGTTTGAAAGTCTCGTGCTTTCATTAGAGCGACGAGATGAAATCGATTCGTGTCGCCACACCTTCATTACTTCATTAGGGCATACTGGCAGCCAACACCCGTTAGATGTCTCTCCCCCTAGCCGAAATGTTACCGAAATTTTGAATAGATTATGGACCTAGAAAAAAATGAATACATATGCATCGCATTTCTCTTTATGCAGGTTTCAAGACCCCGCTAATGCCCATTAAGGCGTAGTGGGCGTGAAAACGGTTGTGGTGTTACAAGATATCACTCGCTATGCTCATTAGGGCCTACCGAGAAAGCCAAAACACTCTCGATCACTCTATCTGGGGATGGCGAGGCTAAAATTTCATCAAATTTTAATACTTCAATTTAAAATTAATTGTAAATTAAATTAATGGTGAAGCATAAAGTCTTAAAGCAAAATAAAAAAGGAATGTGGAGTTCAAATGTAACTTAAAGTAATAATAGAGGGTGGCATGCTCAATAAATATTATTACCTTATGAAAATGTACTAAGTAAAGGTGAATTTAGTCACTTAATTTATTGTTAAATGAACACTCGGCCTGTTGTTTAATATGTTCAAACAAATGTCAAATGCAAGTGAAACTTAAGAAAGTTAATACTAAACTCATAGCAAAATTGCACTCAAATAAATAAAGAATTTGATATGAGGTTAAGAATGAATCTAAATTAGGTCTAGCAACTCTTGTTATCGAAAAAGTGAAAAGTCTTTAAATGATAAAATTAGAGATGCTTGAAGCTTTCTTTTGGGTGAACTCTTACTTATAAACTTGTATGAATACAACTGCATGAAATATGCCCTCGCTCATATCTTACAGTGGTTACTCTGTTGGGTCAAATATTCCAAAATATATGCAAATGCTTGAATGAAAATATATTCATTACACATATCTAAAATGAATATATTCTTATTCAAAACTTGTTCAAACATTCAAATAACTACCACCAGATCTGCAATTTTTTGTACAAGCAGATACAATGTGACACTAACTAAATGCTACATGAAGGAATGAGCTTTCATTGTCCTGAAAATTAAGAATTTAGTTACAATTATGATTTTTTAAATCAACAAAATCACTAATTGTTAAATTAACTGTTTATAAATGTCTCGTGCCGGACATGTAGATTTCAAGACAAATTTTAATGTTTAAAAGGCCAAAGCTAAGTAATTAAATAAAAATCTGAAATCAATCTTATAATTCAAAGATAAACACTACATAAAGTTTTAAAGACACCCGCATGGGACTCAACATTACGCTGAGTGTTTAAATTCAAGATTTGCGACGCTACACGCGCTACCTCTTTTACTAGACCTTGTTAATAAACCTAAAAATCTATTATAAAAAATTTCAAATCAAGAAAACATCCGGTAAACTAATTCTATCATGTGATAGATCTAATCTCATAAATAATAGTTGATAAGTTCTAAAGCTCTTAAATATATTCAAAATTACTCAATTTTTCATATCAAATTAACTCAAATTGAGTGTTAATCTAAAAAAATTATTTCAATGAAACTCAATCATTAAAAGATAAAGAAAACTCAATCTATCCACCTTCCATTATTTGTCGTGATAAATTAAGAAACTTCACAAAGGAGTCAATGTCAATGTCAAAATGTTGCTTACTATGTTTCTCTCAATCAATCTCGTCAAGAAGCGACGCGACATCCCTCTCTCGACGGTGGCCAAGAGCTTCACAGATGAAGAAGCATGGCCGTCCTATTATCGGTTTTGGCCAACAGCTCTATTATATTATTATCACGACCGTTATGTCCTTTGAGTTGTGAATCATAGGGTATGATGGCAAACAACTCACTATCGGTAGACTTAAGGCTGTCCTTAGATAAACACCAGTTCTAATTTCTTGGACAAGCTTCGTCATTCTTGATGTGAGGATCAGTTGGGTGACTATCTCCTCATTCTCAGGACCATGATAACTTCGGGATAATGACATGAGATCTAGATCAGGCGGTCATCATTCCTCAATCATCCGATTTAAGCTAAAATGATGAATTTCATAATCCTAAATTCTAAAACTCCATATGATGCTACTTTTTATCTACATTTAGCGTTAACTAGCTTGTCAAAGTTCTCTCACTTATTGAGAGAATAGTAACTATAGCGCTGCGTCATGGAAACCAGAATCTAAAGTCCTCACCAAATGAGGACAAAATTTAGGTAGTGTCTTTATCTATCTCATGTCTTACGAAAATTACACGACATTCTAAAATCTCTTCAATTCAATATTTGTGAGGAGGTGGTGAATTTTGAAGCCACAAATATACATCTTGTTTTCTTGGTTTCTATGGAGCAAAGATGAGGAGGGATGATGAGTCTGTTCCTCATATAATGTTCAACCAAATAGGTGGTCATAAAGTTAACTGATTTGAACATTTTTTGCATCTGCTAAATCAGATGTTGAATTCTTTCATAATGCATATGAGAATTTAACGAAGACGAATTCAAATGTGGAGCAAATGAGCATGGTTAAATGCAAGAGGTTCCCTCTCCGACAACCTGTCGTTGCTCGCAACTGCTGGACGTTCCACGGAACAGAACCGTGGACATCGACGGCATGCTGTACGCCTCTTGCTTCCGCCGAGACAGTCTTTTCCAGTGTGGAGAAATGGGCGATCATAGCGATAGTGCCAAGACAGTCTTCCTCCGAGATAGTCTTTTCCAACCCGCGTTAAAACGCAAAGTTGGACTGAAGAGGAAGATCGCATCCTCAGCAAATTCGTTGAAGAACATGGAGCACGCAAGCGTTGGCACCGAGTGAAGGAGCTGACAGGCCTTGCCACTCCGTGAAGGGCGGCCAGGCCCGGTGGATGAATCACCTTAATCTGAATCGACGCATCATGCTAAAGCAAACCTCGCAAGATCCAAAATATCCATATAGTCTCCACAAAGATGAGGAGCAAAGCAAAAATAACTTTATTCAAGTGCATGCTCTCTCGGATAACTAGCTTGAGGAATTGTTTAACTTAGAGGCTCTTTGGTTGACTACATTTAGAATGTAAAGTAAATCAAATGCTGAGAATTTAATTTTTTTTTAGTATTTGATATGGTACAAAGTAAAATTTTAATATATTTGTAGTGTATTTGAAATGTATTAGGATGATCATTTTGGGTGTATTTAGAATTTGTTTGATTTGAACGAATTCCAAATACACCATCCAGTGTAAAGTGTTTGTCACCGCCGTCGACTACCGTCAGCCACCGCCCGCCGCCGTCAATCACCGCCTGCCACCCACCTCCGTCTGCCGCGCCACGCTGGTCGCCGCCGCGCCGTCTCACACCACGCCGTCACCATCGCCCACCACTTAGCCATCGCGCCGATCATGGGATGCCAAAAATATTTTACATTATATTTATTTTGTCAAATAAGAAAAAAGAAAATTTTGTATTTATAGAATTTTCAACCAAACAAATTAAAGTGATCCAAATATACTGCATTCTCTTTACACTACATTTAATTTATTTTATACTCTATTTATACTCTATATACAGTCAACCAAACAGCTCCTTAGATGCATATTATAGTGATGGTAAGCCATATCTCCTCTCCTCTCTTTTTCTCTCTCTCTCTCTCTCTCTAACATAACTTTCTTCTTTCTAAAATAAAAATCTCCAAATAGCAACTGCTGGGCATAGCACTTCTTCAATAATGAACAATAATGATGTTTCGATGGAAGCTAAGGAGCTGCAAGGGGTTGTCAAAGACATCGGCCCAAATAAGGAACCATTGGAACGTAACTTGGATGACTTGAATAGTTACAATAGTGACGATGAGGCACGACACTGGCTAAAATTTTTTAACAAAATTCTTTTAACATTTTTATTGATCGATCCTCTTATACTATATATATATATATATATATATATATATATATATATATAGAAATCGATTCGATAAAATAAAACTTTACGTTTTAGCCTTATTGAGAAATTCAGCACACACATACAAATATTTGAAGAGAGAACGAGAAACTCTATGAGTTTTACGTGAAAGAACCTCGAAAAGAAGAAAAAAACTATGGGGCCTAGCCCAGAATATATATTGCACTATATATCTATTTTGAAGTACAAAGTTTAAGTTTTCCCAATAATGGATTACAGAGTTGTATGTGAGAAAGCGCAACAAAATCTGAAATCTGATAAACATCTGCGGCGGTAGTTGAAATGATGGTTAGTGACAGTCGGCGATAGTGAATGATGGTTGTCGGTGATGATTTGGCGACTGTCAGGTGGTGGTAGCTAGCGGTGGTGATCGGTGACGGCGGTCGGTGGTGACCAACAATAGTGGCCGACGGTGGCGGCCGGTGATGGTCGACGGCGGAGGTCAGTAGTAGTGGTTGATGGCTTGTGGGCTTCGAAAAATTGCAACCAACCTCTCGACAATATTTGAATTGAAGAGAGAGATTGAAAGTGTCGGTGTAATTTTCAGAAGAATGATGGAATAGTATATAAGACACTACCCAAAGATTTCGCCTTTATTTTGTGATGACTTTAAATCTGGTTCAAGGTTTCCTATAGGCGGCCCCTATATTTAATTACCCCTCTAAGTGAGTGAGTGAGAACTTTCGATTAAGGATAGAAGTTAGATCACTTAATGTGTAGCGTATAGTAGCAACATATGAAGTTTTAGAATTTAGATTATGAAATTCATCATTTAAGCTTAAACCAGATGGTTGGGGGAATGATGACGTGTCCGATCTAGATCTCATGATTTCGTCATCCCGTGTATTTGTGATCCACAGTCTACTTTGGTCGAGCGGTAGTCGGCCCTGTAGAATGATCGCCTCGGCAACACATGAGTTACATCGAGAAATCCAGATCTTGGGTGAGTGTTTATCTGGAGATAGGCTTAAGTCCACTTAGGCGTGATTTTTTCGCTATCAGTACCATGATTCCCATGACTCGAAGGCGAGCAGCGGTGGGAAGCATATGAGCTTCCCGATCGTAATATAATGGAGCTGATTGGACAAACCACCCATCAGGACTCTGAATCGCTTCATCTCTGGCTACCAAGCCACGCAAGAGGAACGTCACGCCCTCTTAGGTAGAATTGAAAGTAAACATAGAATACTGATTGACATTAGCTCTTTTGCGAAGGTAGTTTTCTTAATTTTCACCCCAATAAAAGCCATGAATGTAGATAGATTGAGTTTGATTTAAGTTTTTAATAATAGAATTTCAGTTAAACAGTTTTTTTTATTGATATTTAATTTAAGTTAATTTAATTTGAATAATTGATTAATTTGAATATGTTTAAGAGCTTTAAATCCTGTCAACTCTGTTTAGTTACAAATAGAGAATTATATCTACTGTCACCTGACAAAATCAATTTCTCAGACATTTCACTAATTTGAAACTCTTATTATATGTTTTTAGGTTTTATTAACCCGGACTCAATTCTAAGACAAACCGTAAAACAACCTGCACAACATCCTCACGCACTTGAATTTAAACATTCATCGTAGTGTCGGGGCCCATGCGGATGTATAGTAATTTTAGGTAATTTTATGTTTGAATTATTAGATTGATTTTCTATTTGTCATTTTTTTATTCCAATTTAGCCTGCGCAGTCTTTTTAGACATTAAAATTTGCACTTGAAATCTCTATATCCGAGCACATGCAGAAATTTATAGTTTTAGATAATTTCACTTAATTAATGATTTCGTTGATTTTAAAATTCATAATTAGAATGAAATCTCTCGATTTTTGATTAAAGGAAGCCCTATGATTTTATAGATTTTGATTTAAGATCATTCGCCTTGTAAAAGAGTTGCGATTCATGAAAGAAGATTTTGATTTAGATTGTAGTTTAAAATATTACTTACACTTAGTTTACTTGTTGAGTTTTCTCTCTCAACTTGATTCTATTCAATTTACGCCACTTTTGATAAGTTAAGATTTTAGTATTTCTTTAGTCTTACCTACGCAGCAAGATAATGATCACCTCCATATTCATATAAGAGTTATTAAATCCAATTTGGATTCATCCTTAACTCCATATCAAATTTTATAGGTTTTAAGTTTATTGTCAGTTTGTTATGAGTTTAGTAGTCTCCCATGTTAAGGCTTTATTTAATTTTGAGAAATTTATAAAAGAAAACTCACTCATTACTTCAATTTAAGCCATGTAGACGTTATTGTGAGTTTAATATTAAATTTTACTCAAATTTTACTTGCACTTTAAATGAGTGTTCGATTCTTTCCAAAATTTTATTTTAGTGTTATCCCGCTATTTCTCTTTGATTTAATATTTATCTTCATATTTATCATATATTCTTTTATTTGACTTAAGTTTAGGTAATTCCATTTGAATTTGTTTAACTTCTCTAAATTTCGCAAGTTCTCACGCCATCCCTCAGGCCAGACGTAGTGGCTTACTGACACCTCATGAAGTGAGGTGCTGACACCACAACCAATTTTTCATCTCGTCGTGCCCTCTTAAGCCCGATGAGGCGTTTAAACTTGAAAGAAGACATACAATGCAATATATATCCATTCCTTTTTTTTTATTGTAAATCTAGAAATTAAACAAAATTTTGGCAACATTTTATCTGTGAGTTTTATCTAACTGAGCTTACTCAGATGCCTCGAGCATAACGGTGTTTTATGACACGCAAATCGTTTTTCATCTCATCGCACTTTCTTCAAAGACGACGGCCTTTCAAACCGCAGAAAGAAAACACAAGCATGTATATATATATCCACATTCAAAGATCTCACATGTTCTGACTCATATTTTGATGCGCTGCAATGATCGACAAGGGAACAAGATTGGGTATGCCAAAAACCAAAAGAAGAACCCGCATATTGACGGTATTGCTTCTCCTACGCGAGAATTTGAAGAGAATGAGGAATCGACGGAACCGAAAGAAGAACCCGCCTCTTAACGTCTCCCCGCAACAAAGCGAAGATGCGGGTCGTGTGAAGAAGCGATTGGGCTTGCGGGCTGGACAGCGGGATGCAGCTACGGGCCTGGGCAAAGCAGCGAAGCGGCCGGCGGGCCGGACAGCAGGATGCGACTACGGGCCTGAACAGAGCAGTGAAGTGGCAAGCCTGCAGGTCGAATAGTGGGATGCTGCTACGGGCCTAGGCAGAGCAGCGGAGCGGCAAGCTTGCGGGCTGGACAGCGGGATGCGGTTACGAGCCTGGGCAGAGCAGCAGAGCGGCGGGCTGGACAACGGGATGCGGCTACGGGCCTGGGCACAGCAGCGGAGCGGCGAGCTTATGTGGGCTGTGGAGCGGAGGCACGGGAAGGAAGGAACGGCGGAACGACAGGCCTGTGGCTACTTGGCGGAGCAAGAAGCGGAGCAGAGCAGGCTGAACGGGAGAAGAGCGTGAGATAGGAAGAGGGAATTACCTGTGTAGAGGGAGGTCGGAGCGTGGGAATAGAGAAAGTGAGAGAGACGCACGGGAGAAGAAAAGAACCATGAAGAAGGAAGCAACCCCTCGTCCCTTGCGGTTGGAGGAGTTGGAGCCGAGATAAGGAGTGGGAGTAGTTTTTTTACGGTTAGGGAAACACGAATAAAAGAGGGAGGGAACGGTTAAGAGCTTTTAGGCATAAATAAGCTTAATTGATTTTTTTTTTTAAATATTTAATTAATCTTAATTATGAATTTTATGCTGACATACTCATATATTTGATATATATATAAATCTTAGTTTTTTCGATATCCGACGTAGCAACCGCTTTTTGATATCGCTAGTCGACGCCAAATCGGGTTTTCATAACGCTTCGACCGTCATCTGGAAGACTCGTCCAATTGAGCAAATAGTCTTATTTGATAGATTTTGACGCTTTGAAGCTAACGACATTAAATTTCACCTAACAAAGGTCATTTACCAAGGCCTCGACTTTCGATGTGGTGCGGCGGACGACTCGAGCATTTGCTTCGGTGATCATCAAGTCATGCAATATTTATATTTCGACCGCTGATGTTCAATGAAAGGACAAAGTCTGTTCGTCGATCGTGGGTCATTTGGGTTGATTTTGGTGTCGTCATCTGCCTTTCATCCTCGATTTGTGTGTTGTCACTTCAAATCATTCGACATCTGTACAGACTCGTATGAATTGAGTGGGGATAGTCTCAATTGATAATTTTTGATATTTCAAAACTAACGACATGATCAATTTCATGAACGGAGGTCGTTCGGACATCATCATAGCTTTGACTATATGCGGTCACATCGATGATAGCCCGCACTTAATCGACAAGTCAAAATTTATATTTCAATCAATTTCAATGTTTCAACGAACGCGTCCGTTTCACGACGGATGTCATTTCTATTTTCGCGACGTGATTTGAAGTTTGGCTGTATTGTCACCTCTCAAGTCCGCCAAATTTGACTTGACTGACTTATGACACACATATAACAACAAATCCCCCAACAAATGTGATTCGTGCATGGAACGAGTCACGCTCTTGAAAACGGACCCTTTGGGCTAGAGAACTTGGATCATTTCAGCTTCGATTACAATAGCTTATGGAGCTTTGATATGATTGTCATTAGTATGATGTCTTATTTGGGACTTGCTAAATAATAGGATGGACCAATTTATCAGAATCAACTTGTCAGATAGATAAGAGTTTTTACACCATATACTATCTATTTTCAATGTCTTTGTTGAAGATCTCTTTTTTTATGTCATTACAGATTTGAGTTTCCTCTCACCCTAGCTACGTGCTTGGTTGGGTTTGATGGAGAAATTTGTTTATTTATTTTGATGAAGGATTCCACTGAGGAATTGGTTTATCCATGGTTGGTCATATTTGAAATTTCTTTTGTCATAGCCTAAAGCGTGACGGACTTGATGAAGGAATGACATAATTTGTCCCTATTGACTTATCAGAAAGTATATTTACACCATGAATCATGTGCTTGCTGCTTTGACGGATTCATTGAAAGGTGCATACAGATGATCCAGCCTTCCAGCTTATATAAGGTCAATATAGAGTTATCAGTCTAGCAAGGTGTGCTTTAACAGACTGAATAACCATAAAATTCATTTAGTTCGGTCATCGACTTTGTATGAACTATGGAATTGCTTCCGGCCCCGGTCTTTGATTTGACTTGATGAGAAGATTGGATTTGATCACGCTTTGTTTGACTGCACCATTTGAGAATAAGTTGAGATATCACCCCGCGGGCAATATAAAGATTAACTTGAAACAGCCTTGAATTGCTAGTTTCCTCATATTGTCTTGATCTATCGATCAAATAGAAATATCTCTTGAATCCTTGTTGCTTGTAATCACTAATTTTGATGTTCTGAACGCGATGGAAAAGTCCGTTCGTTGATCGGAGGTCCTATGGATTGATTTTGGCGACGTTTAGTGTATTTCAACCTCAATTTTCGCACTACTACTTCTGATTATTCGACATTTACACAGAGTCATCCAAATTGAGCGCGGACAGTCTCATTTGATAGTTTTCGATATTTTGAAGCTAACGACGTGATCAATTTCATGAATTGAGGTCGTTCGGACATCGTCGCAGCTTCTCGACTCTGATATGTGTGTCGACATATTGATAGCTCGAGCGCTTAATCGATTGATCGTTAGATTTTGCAATAATTATATTCTGATCAATTTTGGCTTTCTAAACGCAACGACGAAGTCTGTTCATTAATCGGAGATCGTTTCGATCATTTTCAGTGACATTCAGTGCATTTTGAGCCTCAATTTGCGCACTGTCACCTCCGAAGTCGGTCGAATTTGACTTGTGAGCTTGTCTTGACTTATGACATGTATGTGGAAGTCAACATATTTGGATATGTTTCACCCGATTATTTTACTCATTCTGTGACATATTTCATTAAAGCTCCCCTCGCATACCATGGCTATGCCGAATATCAGGTGGTTGTGTACTCAGCTGTCGTGAAGGAAGACGCCAAAACATTCAAATTCATGGAAAAAGTGCTTAAAAATGGTGGCTTATGGAGTATCTATGGTATTGATGAAAAAAATGTTGCACTCATGGTGAGAGAGGATAAGGTCAACATACTTGTGGAGCTCACTGGTCATACTGCAAACAACAAATTAGAAGCATCGGCTGTAGACCTGCACCTGTTCAGGTTACCTGGATTGGATATCCAAATACATCTGGTTTACCTTCCATAGATTATAGAATCTCAGACTCATTTGTAGATCCACCTACTACTCGTCAGAAGCAAGTTGAAGAGTTGACTATGTGAATGCTTCTTTGCTACACCCCTTCTTCTAAAGCCGGTGTTGTATCCCCTACCCCTGCACTTTCAAATGATTTTATTACATTTTGGAATTCTAATAATTTAGCGAAGATAAAACCAAAAGTATTAAAAGTTTGGGCAAAGATGATATGCGCAGTCCCAAACTTGAGGCTGATTTTGAAGTGTAAGCCATTTTGCTGTGATAGTATCAGACAGAGGTTCCTCTCAACTAGGTGTTGAGCCTTTGCGTATCGATCTCTTACCTTTAATTCTTCTAAATCATGATCACATGCAAGCGTATTCACTAATGGATATCAGCTTAGATACATTTCCTTATGCGGGGATGACAACTACATACGAATCTTTGTACTAGGATGTTCCATGTGTTACTTTGGATTGATCCGTGCATGTTCATAATGTTGGTGTCAGCCTTCTTAGTAATGTTGGTTTCTCGCATTTGTCCGCGAAAACGGAAGGGGAATATGTCCGGATCGCAGTGAAGCATCGTGTAATGTCTCTTCTCTCGCCGATATGCGAATTTCGCTTCACGAACTCATGCTCAAGTCTCCTCTCTGTGACAGTTTAAACTTCACGAAGTAGTTGGAGTCATCATAGAGGAGTATGTGGAGCTGATACCGACGAGGCGACGGCACCGGACCTTCGTCAAAAGGAAGCTTTGCCGCGTGAACAGCACATGCATTCTGGCAAGATCACGGTTTTTTTTTTTTTTTTTTTTTTTTGTGTTGTTTTTTACGCCGGCAAAGTTACTCCGGTTGAAGAGCTTCGCGATCTTCCCACGAAGGCATCCCCGTGGGTTCGAGCCATCGTCGAGCGTAACCCATAGCAGCCCTGTTAAGAACATGGTAAATGGAGACTTGAATTGAGTTGTGAGCCATTGTTGAGGTTCAATGTACCTTTAGTTGGAACCTGAAAACGAATTACTAAGAAGAAACTGGAAACATACGTGTTCTCTTAATTTCGACAATTTGCTGACGAACTCCAACTCGAAAATACACTGCTTCAGCTCGTCGGAAAAGAGGCTTTTCAGCGGAAGATCGAGTTGATTTTTCCATCGAAGACGGCAGCTCCTTCTGGAACGAAGAAGACCAGTGACGTCCTGCACCCGATGCGAATTCTTCTCTCCATACTCATCAACGTACTAGCGGAGAAGGATGTCCTCCTCTGCGCTCCAATGTTTCCATTTAGCGGCCTCCTCACAGTCTCCGGTTGAGCAGCTCCAACTTCTCCGATGGACTTTTCCGGCCGCTGGTTCATTTCTCCATCGGAAAAGCAGCAGCGTCGACACCCACTACCACAATGATGCGTGGGATGTCGAGAATAGGAAAGCGGCGAGTTTGCCTGAGAGGTCACCTCCTTAAATCCATGTCTTCTACCGAAAATCGGGCAACTTCTCTTTAGTTCGTTTTTACGTGTCCCTTGAGAGAAAATATTACGTCCGGAGTCCGCACGTAGCTTTACGTGCGGACTCCAATCTTCCGATACACGCCCAAAGATTTTTTCACGCTTTTAGCGCTTAACGCCAGAATGACACACGGCGTAAATGGACGCTTACCTTGCTGACCGCCCGCCTCGCTCAAACATCGGAAAAAAGCAGACGCATCATTCGACATTCCTCATCACGTAACGCTTTAGGCTTTCTTTCGATGAAGGATTTTTTCTCCCCACTCTCGATCGACCTACCTCGATTTAGCAAATCTTGAATCAAAATTGAGTTATCAGAGTATTACATGAGTTATTTACATCTGCATTCCCGAACTTTAATGAATTTAGTATTTTCTCTATTCTTCTCATCGTCAAGTAGGTGAACATTTTGGAATATTTGATTCCTTTAAATGAACGGAACGTGTTGTAATAGTTTTTGGAGATATTTTGCATGTGTACTCTCTGTACTGTCATGATGGTACACGTCGTTATTTTCAAAATTTTAAACTGTTTAGCCTTGTGAAATATTTAGTATATCACATGGTAGGATGTTTGATACTATTTTATAATGAATTTTGTGGCTTGTTTAGGGATAGTATGTTCAGTCGATGACATTAGAATTTCTTTGTAGGTTGATTTATGGCTATTTGCTTTAATTTTGCATGTGTACTCTTTGTACTCTTAGGAGAGTACAGCCTATTTTGGCATTATTTTAAAAGACTTCTGTCCGTGTTTAGATACAATATGCTCGATACTTTAGAATTGATCAAGACCGATTGCTTGATTTTGGTTTTTTGCATCTCAGATTCTCTATATTCTCATGAGAGTCTGATGATTTTAGTATTTTTTCAATTTTTTTGAGGAAAATATGTTCATTACAATCCATTGAATAATTTGGAGGTCGTTGATTTTTTTTAGTATTATTTTACATCTCAGTCAGATTTCTCGAGAGTATAGATTTTATTTTTTTCAAGTTTCTTTGTTTTGGACGAAATATGTTCATTACAATCCATTAGAATAATTGTTTGGTTGGTTTTTAGTGTTATTTAACATCTGTACTCTCTGTACTCTCTTGAGAGTAAAGATAATTTTGGGCATTTTTTTTCTAATTTTTTTGGCCTGTTTGTTGATTATGTTCATTACATTCCATTGGAAGCAATTTGGAGACTGTTTGGGTGGTTTTTTTAGAGTTATTTAGCATCTGTACTCTTTGTACAATCTTGAGAGTACAAATGATTTTGATAATTTTTCCTAGTTTCTTTGGTCTGTTTAGAGAAAATATGTTCATTACAATCCATTAAGAATAATTTGGAGGCTGATTGCTTAGTTTTTTAGTGTTATTTAGATCAGATTTCTATACTCTGAGAGTAATGGATAATTTTGGGCATTTTTTCCGCTTTTGGTCAGTTGTTGAGATTATGTTCATTATATTCCATATGAACAATTTGGAGCTCTTTGGATGGTTTTAGTGTTATTTAGATTCAGTACTCTCTCTGAGAGCAGAAATGATTTTGACCATTTTTTCGCTTTGTTTGGAGAAAATATTATTCATTACAATCTATTATGAACAATTTGGAGGCTGTTTGGTTGATTTTTTAATATTATTTAGCATCAGTACTCTCTGTACTCTCTTGAGAGTACAGATGATTTTGGCTATTTTTTCAATTTTTTTGGCCTGTTTGGAGGAAATACGTTCTTTACAATCCATTAGGAATAATTTGGAGGCTATTTGGTTTTTTTTTAGATTATTTAAAGATTCAGATTTCTCTCAGTACTCTCTTGAGACATACATATGATTTTGGATATTTTTTTCGCTTTCTTTGTTGATTATGTTCATTACATTCCAAGAACAATTTGGATGGTTCTTTGGATGGTTTTATTTAAGATATGCTTTGTACTCTCTTGAGAGTATAAATAATTTTGGCTATTTTTTCAGTTTTTTTGGCTCGTTTGGAGGAAATATGTTCATTACAATCTATTAGGAATAATTTGGAGATTGTTTGGTTAGTTTTTTAATATTATTTAGTGAGAGTACAGATGATTTTGGCCATTTTTTCCAGTTTCTTTGGCATGTTTGAAAGAAATATGTTCATTACAATCCATTAGGAACAACGTGGAGGCTATTTGGTTGGTTTTTTAGTATTATTTAGCATATGTACTCTCTGTACTCTCTTGAGAGTACAAATAATTTTGGGCATTTTTTTAAGTTTCTTTGGCCTGATTGTTGAGATTATGTTCATTACATTTCATTAGGAACAATTTGGAGGCTCTTTGGATGGTTTTTTTAAGTGTTATTTAGCATTTGTACTCTCTGTACTCTCTTAAGAGTATAAATGATTTTGATCATTTTTTTTCCAGTTTCTTTAGCCTATTTGGAGGAAATATGTTCATTACAATCCATTAGGAATAATTTGGAGGTTGTTTGGTTGGTTTTTTAGTGTTATTTAACATCTGTACTCTCTGTACTCTCTTGAGAGTACAGATGATTTTGACCATTTTCTTCTAATTTTTTTTGGCCTGTTTGGAGGAAATATGTTTATTACAATCAATTATGAACAATTTGGAGGTTGTTTGGTTAATTTTTTTAGTGTTATTTAGCATCTGTACTCTCTGTACTCTCTTGAGAGTATAAATGATTTTGGGTATTTTTTCAGTTTCTTTGGCATGGTTGTTGAGATTATGTTCATTACATTCCATTGGAAGTAATTTGGAGGTTGTTTGGTTAGTTTTTTAAGTGCTATTTAGCATTTGTACTCTCTATACTCTCTTGAGAGTACAGATAATTTTGGCTATTTTTTCCAGTTTCTTTAACCTGTTTGGAGGAAATATATTCATTACATCTAGTGGAAGTAATTTGGAGGCTATTTGGTTAGTTTTTTTAGTGTTATTTAGCATATATACTCTCTGTACTCTCATGAGAGTACATAGCATTTTGCTAATATTTTTCCACTTTCTCTGGCCTGTTTGGAGGAAATATGTTCATTATATTATATTAGGAGCAATTTGGAGAGTGATTGGTTAGTTTTTATGGGTGATTTGCATCTGTACTCTCATTAACTGCATTTTCATTTTGAAGTTTACCATGTCTGGGAAAAGGATAACTTTGAGATGCAGGCCTACCACCGTTAGAACGGTGTTCGATAATATTACAGCATGTTTTATCGATGAAGTCATTGACATTTAAAGAGGCTTCATCTGCATCAATTTATTAGACTCCACGAAATTCAGCAAGACTTAATTGCCATTACCTCAATCCTGTCTTGCTGGGACATAGAGAAGCAAGCTTTCTTTCTGGGTGGAAAGTGCATTCCTTTCACCCCCGATGAAGTTATAGTAATTGTAGGGATGCCAAACAGAGGGGAGAAGGTCTTATGGTAGAAATCTCCGTTGTCACAGTTCAGTTCAGTGGACTATAAGAATAAACTTGAGCATTCGGATAGCTCCTTGCCTGTGACACAATTTGTGCAGTTGTACATACATTTTCTACTGTCAAATATTTTTTTTTGTATATCACAACTATAGGGTGGCATCGTAATTGATTTCCTACGTCGATGACATAGATAAATTTGCTGAATACAACTTGGCAAAAGCCATTTGGACCTTTCTAGTTTCATAATTTGATGGTATTACATCAAAGATTCAGACCCAGAATGCACCCGGGTACATGATTGGCTTTGTCACTCTTCTTATGGTATGTTCTATATCTTCAGTTATGTATTATTTGATGCATTAAAGTTAACTTATATAAATATTCATTATAGATTTGGGCAGCTGAGCACATAAGTATCATAAGGTCATCATTTCCATCTGCAAAGCCACGTATGCTGCGATGACCAAAAATAAAGTTTCCAGATGATGCTTTCACTGGTTTGGGAGGACACCAGGTGACACATAATAATATCACTTAGTTCATATAAGAATATATTTATTTATGTTATAAGTCATCACATTTTCTTATCGGTTTAACATAGGTCTGTCTTTCATTCGAGGACATATTAGAAGAGGAGACCTGGCTCCTTGAATCATTGTCCCTGACACACAACACATAGATAGCGGTCCATTCTAAGTCCACTATGTTCATTACTTGAATCTCCATATCTAAAATTAATAATTACGAATTTGTATTGTGTAATATCTAAAAATTACGATTGAATGATACTTGGTATGTCAAATCGGACGCTAGTAATAAACCATTATACTCAGTCACATTCATAATGCCATGATCTGAAAGTATGAAGGAGAAGCAATATAAACCACTTAACATGTGAACTTAATATAAGTGGGTACGATTATTAAACTTAACTCTTTAATAAAGAAAATTATGTTCTTTAAAAAAGTGCTAGAATTTTTTAAATGTCTGAAATTAGTTTCTATCTGTCAAAATCATGCTTCTTAAAACCTACTATCTACTGAATCATGTGGTGCGTAAAATAGAGAAATAAACTATCAAACAAGCAGCTTAACATCGTCTTATTCAGAAATATAAATTTTGAGGGCAGTGTGGAGCGAATTCTTTATTTTAAGATGATGAATTTTTTTTAAATAATCTAATAATTGAAAGTATCATCTTAATTAAATTAATATTATTGATAGATTTATAAATACTTAGTAAACTAATATCATCAGTACTAATATCATCTTCATTACACAATTTTTTTTCTTCAAGTTCTATTAATCTTATTGATAGGAACATACGGGCTTATCAAATTTTGGAATGCATGCAAAAAAAATTATTTCATAAAATATAGAGTACTTTATAGAGTATATATCAAACTATGTAATGCCTGCAATGAAAATTAGTTCATCCTCTTAAGCAAGGTAGAGTCATCAATCAGATACTAAAATTTGGTAAAATATGAGAAATTTTATTGCCACAGTCGAAGGATTACAAGGTCCTTAATAGAGGATTAAATCAATAACTATTGCTTAAAGAGCTACAAACAGTATAGAGAGAAAATCCCCTAGCTAAATATAGTCAAAACATGTGAAAGAGGAAAAGAAAGTAAAAGGTATAAATAGAGCAAAGGAGCAAGCAATTGGCCAGCCATCAGCAGAAAATCTTGTGGATAAGAGAAGTATATGCCTCCAGAAGTTCTCCTACAGAAGAGAAGGAACCTGCACAAAAATAAGCAAAATATGCAAACATCTGGAACGAAGAATTAGCATAGTTAAAGTGATACAAGCTAGGTTGAAAGAAAAATAATATAATGAGAGAGATATTGAGAAATTGGTGGCGAGAGACTCAGGCTCAGTCACACCAAATTGGGCCAACTGTTAGCATGAGCATCCAAACTTCAAAGGAAGGGTTACATCACACCTACTACTACCAGCAAAGGAATGGGTGAAGTCATCTCAGCCATCATAGCCTACAAATCTAGGGGAAAATGGTACCAATTTGATAGAAATCTTGTGATCTTAGCCAACAACACCCCTGGGGGAAATTAGTAAAGGGTTGACAACTCCCCTTTCTAAGATAATAAACACCAGACAATGCAAGCATAACAGCATAAATCATAACCAACAACAACCCTAACCACACAACATCACTAATCACAGTTGCCTGCTTACCAAAGCACAACCACATTCACATATGCAAGCATAATAATAGAAATCAGAGTGGTAAAGGGATGGCCTAAACAGAACCAATATTATATCAGAATGCATAGTCCATAATAACCCGACCCAGAAACAACCCCCTAGTGAGGAAATCACAAAAGTATCAGCAATACAGATGGTACATATTAACATAGAAATGACATCATATCTCAATATACTTGCAGTGTCAAAAGAAATAAGAATCGATTGAGATAGTGGATATTCTATACAACAAAGCCACAATTAATAAGGATGATCACATGGCAGTCAACAGACCAAAGTTCTGAGTAGAATCTAGACACATTAGGTTGCTTGCCGAACACCAGAACTCTAGAAAAACCACTCATCTAGTAGCCAAGAAAAAAACCAAGCAGAAAATAATTGACAAATATTAATGTCCATTTGGGCCTTCCTGGTTTCAAGCAA
Organism: Cymbidium sinense; assembly: GCA_021442155.1. Classification (NCBI taxonomy): domain Eukaryota; kingdom Viridiplantae; phylum Streptophyta; class Magnoliopsida; order Asparagales; family Orchidaceae; genus Cymbidium; species Cymbidium sinense. The sequence goes on along the minus strand of CM038227.1, from coordinate 47,537,802 downwards.
GTTCTGCTATCTGTACTCTCTATACTCTCTTGAGAGTACAAATGATTTTGGCCATTTTTTTCAGTTTCTTTGGCCTGTTTGGAGGAAATATGTTCATTACAATCCATTAGGAATAATTTGGATGCTAATTGCTTGGTTTTTAGGGGAGTTTTGCATATATGCTATATGTACTCTCTATATTCTTTATATTTTCTGTACTCTCCTAATCTTGGTGTGCCTGTTAAGTAAAAGAAGTCATCTTAGAGACTTTAAAGCATTACAGAAATGATTGTACAATCGAAAAACACATAACTAAATGATGCCATGCATTAAAATATTTTCTTATAATAATATCCATCATCAACTTAGTGTACCCTTCAGCCTACTGATTGATTGTGGAGCTCGAGTTGAATTCCTGTAGTAGAACATCGTATTAGTTGATGATTTTTTACAGTATCGATGTGTGATATTATGCGCATTCTCAAAATACTACGGCATAGAGAAAGGTGTTCGGTGACGAAACATGTTCTGCAACACTATCAGATTGTACTTTGGTTTCTGTAATAACAAAAATAGGATGGTTTGAAGATTAACAATAATATTTAAAATACTAAAAATTAAGAGGCAAATAGAAAATTACTCTTGACTTTCTTGGATCTCTCCTAATTTCTTGGAGTTTGGCCAATAATTAGTATAGTCCTTAGAACACGAAGCCGGTTTGGTATACAGACACGGCATACGTCTGCTTCGCTTACGAGCGGTGGTCAAGGAGTTTCCCCAAATTTGAGTCATTAGACATCACGACTTTGTCATCGCACTTCTCATTGACTGCATTCATCTGCCAAAATAGCTCCAGAAATATGTGACATGTAAAATAGCTCCACAAATGAACATATTCCCTCCAAACAGGCCAAAGAAAATAGAAAAAAATGAGCTAAATCTTGAGAGTACAGATGCAACATCTCCTAAAAACTATCTAAGCAGCCTCCAAATTGCTTTCAATGGAATGTAATGATCATAATCTCAACAACCAGGCCAAAGAAAGTGAAAAAATGGCCAAAATCATATGTACTCTCAAGAGAGTACCGAGAGTACAGATGCAGAACTCCCCTAAAAAATAAGCAATCAGCCTCCAAATTGTTCCTAATGAATTTGTAATAAACATATTTCCTCCAAACAGGCCAAAGAAAGTGAAAAAAAATATTAGCAAAATGCTCTGTACTCTCATGAGAGTATAGAGAGTATAGAGAGTACAGAGAGTACAGATGCAAAAATCCTCCAAAAATTATCCAAATAGCCTCCAAATTGCTTCTAATGGAATGTAATGAACATAATCTAAACAATCAGGCCAAAGAAAGTGGGAAAAATTGGCCAAAATTATCTATACTCTCAAGAGAGTACAGAGAGTACAGATATAAAATAACACTAAAAAATAACCAATCACCCTCTAAATTGCTCCTAATGTAATGTAATGAACATATTTACTCCAAACAGGCCAAAGAAACTAAGGCCCAAAATGCTTTGCACTCTCATAAGAGTACAGAGAGTACAGAGAGTACATAATATATATATGGAAATCTCCCATAAAATTTAACGAAATAGCTAGAAAATTGCTTATAATGTAATGTAATGACCATATTCTCCCCATCAAGGCAAAATAAACTGAAAAAATATGAGAAAATCATCTGTGCTCTCATGAGAGTACAGAGAGTACAGATACAAAAATCTCTCAAAAACTATTCAAACAGCCTCATAATTGCTTCCAATGGAATGTAATAAATATAATCTAAACAACCAGGCCAAAAAAAGTGAGAAAAAATGGTCAAAATCATCTGTATTCTCAAGAGAGTACAGAGAGTACAGATGCAGAACTCTCCTAAAAATCAAGCAATCAACATCTAAATTATTTCTAATAGATTGTAATGAACATATTTATCCCAAACAGGCCAAAGAAACTGAAAAAAGACACAAACTGCTCTGTACTATCATGAAGTACAGAGAGTACAAAGAGTATAGAGAGTATAGAGAGTACAGAGAGTACAGATGTAAAAATCCCCTCAAAAATCTATCTAAATAGCCTCCAAGCTCCAAATTGCTTCAAATGTAATGTAATGAACATAATCTAAACAACCAGGTCAAAGAAAGTGGGAAAAAATGACCAAAATTATTTGTACTCTCAAGAGAGTGTAGAGAGTACAGATGCAGAACTCTCCTAAAAAATAAGCAATCAGCCTCCAAATTATTCCTAATGGATTGTAATGAACATATTTATTCCAAACAGGACAAAAAAATTGAAGAAATATCCAAAATACTATGTACTCTCATGAGAGTGCCTAGAGTATAGATAGTACAGAGAGTATAGGATACAGATACAAAAATCTCCCATAAACCATCTAAATAGCCTCCAAATTGCTTCCAATGGAATGTAATGAATATAATCTAAACAACCAGGCCAAAGAAAGTGGGCAAAAATGGCCAAAATTATATGTACTCTCAAGAGAGTACAGAGAGTACATATGCTAAATAACACTAAAAACTTAACCAAACAGCCTCCAAATTGTTCTTAAGGGATTGTAATGAACATATTTACTCCAAACAGGCTAAAAAAACTAGAAAAAAAATGCTCAAAATGCTATGTACTCTCATGAGAGTACAGATGAAAATCTCTCATAAAATTTAACCAAATAACCAGAAAATTGCTTCTAATGGAATGTAATGACCATATTCTCCCCATCCAGGCAAAATAAACTAGAAAAATATGAGAAAATCATATGTACTCTGATGAGAATACAGATAGTACAAATACAAAAATTCCTCAAAAATCATCCAAACAGCCTCTAAAATGCTTCCAATGGAATGTAATAAATATAATCTCAACAACCAGGCCAAAGAAACTAGGAAAAATGGCCAAAATCATCTGTACTCTCAAAATAATACTAAAAATCAACCAAACAGCCTCCAAATTACTTCTAATTGAATGTATGAACATATTCTCTCCAGATAGGCCAGGAACTCATGAAAAATAATATGAAATTGGTCAGTACTCTCATGAGATTATAGAAAGTATCCATGCAAAGCAGTTCCTAAAACAAGCACAATCCTCTTGCAAAGAACTCCAAACAGTGTAGAAAATATACATTAAATAAAAGAAGTTCAAGGAATATCACTAACAAACTGTAGAAAAATTATACGTATACAATGGTTGAGAAAAATTACCGATGAATTTTTATTTAATACATCCTCAGTAAATTGGTCGTTATTTCCTCAATGTTCTCCATCTTCATGGTTCTTTTGTAAAAAGGAAATGAGATTTTTTATTTTTTCTCTTTGAGCTAGGTTTGCAAGAAAAAAATGCACCCTAAATCCTATATATATATATATATATATTTCTTTTCAATTCCTCCTACGCATTCCAACGACGCTTCTTCTCCCATTGTTTGAACTAAGCGCCGGGTCGGTAGGGGTAAGCGTGTGGCGTGTGAATCCGTCCATTTCTGACATCAGATGATTCTGATGCCTTTAAGCACTAAAACGGGGAAAAAAAATGATGGACATGCGTTGGCCAAGGATTGGAGTCCACATGTAAAGCTACGTGCAGACTCCAGACGTAATATTTTCTCGTCCCTTGAACGATTCTTAATCTGCCAAATGATATGACGCACGTGCTAACATCAGCGAAATATTTTATATCTAAATTGGCATTTTTATTTTCCCTCTCCCTCATTCCTAAATCTTTTAAAAAAGACGATCTTAAATCTTGGTCAAAGACTCAAAGTGCACAAATCCGGAGATGCTATATATAATAAATTTTTCAAAAAATTAAATTTATAATCATTCAAACTTCAATTTTATATTTGAACTAAATATATTGACTAGATAAATCCAACCACCTAAAGTTTGAAGCCAATGACCATTGATAGCAATCTCTAACCACGGCCAACGGCCATACTTTATTTATTTATTTTTATTTTTTTAGATTGTTGTTGCATGAATTCCCTATTTCATAATCGTACATTTCATAATTAAGAAGAAGACTTAACTTTTATAACTTTAATCATATAATGATTACTTTCGTTGGTCAAGACCCTTTTTTTATTATTATTGAATTTTTCACATAAAAAATCTATTTTTCTCTTTCATTAAAATTTTTTTGAAACAAAATAGGCTATCGCCATCTATGGGATGAAATCTACCATCACAAGATTTATAAAGTATAAATTCAATGGCACCACAATAATGAAGCCTCTCACTCTAAAACCCATAATTATTGAGATCAGTCTTTAAATCAAGCACTAAACTTCTATCTCTTTTCTCCTTGATAGGTACTACCCTATTTTTTAGGGTGCATTGAGCTTATCTCTAAAGAACTAACTACATCTATTTCTTATAAAAATTTCTCTATTGACTTGAAATCACTGAGTTTGTATAATAATAATAATAATAATATTATTATTATTATTATTATTATTATTATTATTATTATTATTATTATAGTTATCTTAATTAATTAATTAATGACATAATTGAAAGTTATTATTATATTAATTAATTTTTTTAAAAATAATTTAATTAATTTGTTTATATATATATATATATATATATATATATATATATATATATATATATATATATATATATATATATATGAGCTATCTCATCATTATCATAGGTGTTGTAATAATCTTCTTCAACAAGTTATTAGTATGTAATCCAAGTCCTTATCAAAGACATTCACAAGTTATCCTCCTTTCATGAAGTTGAAATAATCACTTCCTCTCAAAAAAAAAAATTTATTTCACAAAACAAACAATTTCATGAACTTCACGAAGAGACTCATATAATCACTGCAAATAAGGTCACCACCTTTATGTCTCCAAACCACGTGTTGGCCATTCTTGATAGCATTGGATCTATAGATGCAATCAAATATCACTCTATTGTGGGTGGGCTTCTTTAACTCTTTTTCAATCTGTTGAATTATTACCTTTGTTATCGATAAAATCTATCCAAAATATGCATAGACCTCCCACTAGACGCTAGAGTGCCAACCTACCACTACAACCATCAATCAACAGATAATTCATCATCACCACTTCCATTATTTTTACATGATATCTCTGATACCAACTATGTATGCAGCATTTATTATCACACCTAAATCATTGCTCATCTATTTTTTGCCTTTACCATAATACTATCATATGGAGCTTCAAGAAATAATGAATGATTGGTCCCTCATCCATTGAAGCTGAATATCATGCTATTGCCTCTATCAAAATTGAATTCACCCAACCACAATCATTATTCATGTAGTTGGCATTTAGTTACCCATTGCACCTATAATTTGTTATGCCATTTAATAGAGAAGGAAGAGATTTTGAGAGGAAGGAATTATTTCAACATCATGAAAGGAGGATAGCTTGTGGAGGTCTTTGATAAAAACTTGGATTACAAACATACTGGTGACTAGTTGAAAAGATTTGTTACACTACCTATGATACCAATGCTATTTTTGAACATAATATTACAACAATAAATTAAAAAATAAAAATTAAGAAATGGTAATAGTTACCTCAAAGCGTCATCCGTAATATAAATGCTAATATGTATAAAAATTAAGACATGGTTAATAAGTAAAATAAAAATAAATCATAAAAAAGTATAATAATTTTAGATAATGAGAGCCTAAGGCCGACGACACCCCATTTCTTCCCTATGGCATCATCTTTGTCTCACCTTACTAATGAATCTCACTTGAATATAGGTGTTCCATTCTCAAATCTATATATCATGTTAATGACATTTTCAGGAAACAAGATATAATGAGTGTTGTTGCCTCTCGCTCATTTAAAGATTTGATTGTGAATAAATTGATCTTCGTATGTACAAATTTAAACCCTAAAATCTCAATTTTTCATGATAAGCCTATTATCATCTTAATAAATGATGATATTGAAACCCTTGTAATCCCTTTGGAGTTAACTTTTATTGGAAAATTTTCCCTTTGTTGTCCTTTGATAGAGATTATTCATTATTTTTCCCATAATCTGAAGCTTATGGTGTTTTTCTCAGTTTGTTTACTTTGTGCTAGACATGTTGTGATTCAACTTTCAAATGATCTTGATTACAGTTGTATTTTTGCTCATAATTTTTATTATATAAGTAATTATCAAGTAAGTTTACTTAAATGAGCTCCCTATTTTGACATAAAAGAAAAATATCTAAACATCCCTATTTGAATTTCTCTTCCTAATATGCTTTTGCACTTGATTAACCACCAAGTTATCCATGCCATAGATTCAATCATGGGTTGATCCCATCAAATAGAGCAAGCAACTACCTTTGATACATGTCCTTTTATGGATAGGGTTTTAGTGAGATTGGATGTCTCCAAAAAGCATCCTTAATAATTTTGGAATTGGAGAAGAATGGCTATTTCCATAAAATAGAATTTGAAAATTTCTCAATCATTTGTAGCCACTATATGATCCAGGGACCCTTAGCCAAGGAGTGTTTCATTTTCCATCCATATTTGAATCCCAAAAGCCTAATAATCAATTTTTCAATATAATGGATATAAAAAATATGAAAGTTTTGATTATTAAACCTAAAATTAATAGTTATATGTGCATTCTTACTAAGATTTATGTAGATACATATCAAGCCATAGATTGGAAGGAAGTAATACTTGAGAAACCCATCCCTCCTTTCTAATAACATTCATAACGAGGAGGAAAAAAACTTTGTTCTAATTGTGATCATAATACTAATGATATCTGAAATGAGAATAATCTCTTATAAAAAAATCAAGTTGTTGATTCATTTGATCACAAGGCTTGCTATGAACACTGGTTGGTTGAAAATGTAGAAGGATTATTACCCTAGACTTGTTAATAATTTTCTCCATTGTCTCTCCTTCAAGAAGTGTTTCTAGCTCCCTCTTTTTCTTGTTATGAACCATGAAAGTATTCCACACAATGTGAATATGGAAAGTGAAGCAAACTCAATGCTTTATGTGGAGCATTTTACTATATGTTTTTCAAAGTACTTTTCTCCTTTGACACTCATATCTCAAGATTATGTTTACATTGAGGAGAACTATATATTGAAACTTATTTTTTCACCCATTTCTCCTTCCCCACTTGACAATCAACACATTTTGATGTATCCAGTAACATCAAATCCAAAGATTATTCTTCTATAGACTATTTCAAACCTATCTTGAATCGATGTGATAGAAATAAAAAGAAATTTTATGGAAAGTTCCATTACTTCACCCCAAGCATTAACTAGTTATTTTGAAAAGTGGACCATCATAATGAAAAATTGATTATGTTGCATGAAGGAGACTTTAGGGAGGAAATTTTGATGAATTAAAGCTTAATTCATACTGATCGTAGATCATAGATATTAATTTTTTTAATTGGAATAATATTCACATGACTCCTGGCATCATCCCCTTGTAGGGGGCTGCATCGAGAGTATTTTGGCCTACTCGGTACGCGCTGCTGAGCATAACGAGTGGTGTCTTGCGACATCATAGCCGGTTTTCATCTCGTCACTCCCTGTTGAGCACAATGAGCCCTTTAAACCTAAAAAAAGACAAATGCAATATATATTCATTCCTTTTTTTTAAGTATGGAAATTGAACAAAATTTGGTAGCTCCGGCATCCGTAGACGTGTATTTTATTTTGGCTTACTCTGTTGAGATAATAATTGTCTCATGCACCAGATTTTATCTCGTCACACCCTATTGAGCACGACGAGATCTTTAGACCTGAAAGAAGACAAATGCAATATATATTCATCCCCTCTTTTCTAAGTATAATTTACAAAATTTTGACCTCCTGAGTCATCCCCAGTGTGTTGCATCGAGGTGTTTGCTAATTGACGCCTCCTGAGCATCAGTGGTTTCTGACACCGAAATGAAGTTTTCATCTCACCACTTGAGCACAACGAGTCTGACCGAAAGAAGACATACAATGTAATATATATTCATGCCACTTTCTTTTTTTCTAAGTCTAGAATTAGAAGCAAGATTTCGATTTAACATCCAAAAGTGGCTTTACTGCAAATTGAATGAATGCGTAGACACCACAACCTGCTTTCATCTCGTCGGTCATGTTAACAATTCTTCAAATGTGCAAAGCAACACAAGCATGTATATATATATTTACATTCACAGATCCCACAAGTTCTGATGCATTTTTGATCGCAAAGGCAAAGGAAGGGGTTTAGGTAGATAATGATAAAGTAGGAGTGTGACGGAAAACGAAGAAGAATTCGGACGATTTTCTTCCCGGTTTATGGAGGAGTGAAACGAGAAGAAGAGAAGAAAATCGGTGAAGAATTGGTCTGACGCTGTTCTTCCCATTCACCAAAAAAAAATAAAGACTAAAAGGATGACGCTTGAAATCGAAGACTCGTCTGACCATATTCTTCCCATGCGGATGAAAACATCTACATTTGGATGTGTTGACAGGATGAGATCAGGAAGGAACGGACCGCAAGGAAGGAGGTTTGCTAGCTGATATGGGCTGTGGGCTATGCAGTTTTGTGGGCTGGACGAAAGAGCTGCGGGCCTTTCCATTTTTGTGGGCTGCAGGAAGGAGCTGTGGGCCTGGGCTGAAGGGAAGGAGGCTGGCGGGCTGGCAGGCTGGGCTAGATTGGACTGGTGGGCTGTAGGCAGGCAGCGGGCCATGGGCTAGTGGAAAACGGTGGGCTGGGCCGTAGAATTGGGCTGGCAGAACGGCGCGGGTCGCTGTGTGGGACACGCTCAGTTTTGATACGAGCACGCACGGAGGTCACCGGCCGGGCGGATCATGCGCGGAAGAGGCTGCGGGTCGCGGTACACGAGGCGCGGGTCGCGTGGGTCGTATGGAATCGGGTCAGGCGCGGCGCACCTTGGCAGCCGCGGTCAGGTTGATGACGGATGACGAGCGCGGACGCGGCAGTTGGCATTTGGTTTGGTTTCGGCGGCACGCGGCAGGCAGACGCTGTCTGGCCGGACAACGGAGCAGCGGCAGCGGGATGCACATCTGCAACGGACCTGGAGAGGCGAAATTCCGCCAGTGGCGGTGCTTACGACGTGGTTTTACGCAGAACGGAAGAAAAATGGCAGAAATAGAGAGAGAGAGAGAGTAGTGGGGGGAATAATAAGGGAAGTTGCCATAATAGAAAGAAAAATAGGGGGAGTGGTTTCTTTTCAATTTTAATTTTTTTTTTTTGCTTTTTTTTTCAGAAAATTGAAAATGGGGGGAGCGGTTGAGCATAGGGGTAATTTAAAAATTTTTAAATTAATTTTAAATTAATTTAAATTAATTAATTTTCAATAAATATGATAGTATATATATATATATATATATATATATATATATATATATATATATATATATATATATATATATATATATATATCAATTGTGATAATTATTTCAACGAATCATTGCGTTTTATATGACGCAAACATTTGATCTGCCGATCGATTGATCATTAAGTCTTATATTTATATCCCATCCAATTTCAATGCTCAACACAACAAGGTTCATTGATCGAAAGTCATTTCGACCATTTTCAAATATCATCCAAGACATCCCCAATTTATGCTCTCCAAAGTCCATCGAATTTGATTTATGGGCTTATCTTGACTTATGGCATGTATGTGGAGGTCAACAAATGCCCCCCAACAAATGTGATTTGCGTATGAAGCGAGTCACATTTGTTGAAAACTGGTTGACCATTTGGGCTGGCCATAAAGCTTGGATCATTTCAGCTTTGATTGTGATAGCTTACGAAACTTTGATAAGATTTGTCATTAGTATGCTACCTTATTCAGGACATGCTAAATGATAGGCTTGACCGATTTTTTAGAATCAACTTGTTGGATAGATAAGAGCTCTTACACCACCTACTAGCTGCCTCAATGGCTTTGTTGAAGATCTCTTTCTTTTATGTCTTTGCATATTTGAGCCTCCTCCGACCCTGGCTTCATGCTTGGTTGGGTTTGATGGAGGAATTGGTCTGCTTATTTTTCTGAAGGATTCCACTAGGGAATTAGTTTATCTGTGCTTGAACAGATTTAAAATTCCTTCTGTCCTAGCTTTGAGCTTGATGGACTTGATGAAGGACTAACCTGATTTGTCCCTATTGACTTGTCAGGAAGTGTATGTACGCCATGAACTTTATGCTTGATGTTTTGACGGATTCGTTGAAGGATACATAGATGCCCTTATATATCAATGGTTATTAATCAAGAACGTATGCAATGATCAATAATCATGAAATTCCTTTAGTCCATCTATCGACTTTGTTTGAACTATGGAATCGCTTCCTCAGTCCTGCGCTTTTTGGTTTGATGGACTTAATGAGGAGATAAGCTTTGATCTGTGCTTTAAGCTTGATCAGATCATTTGAGGATAGATTGAAATATCACCTTGCAGGTAATATATAGATTGATTTGAGGTATCTCTGAATTGAGCGTTTCCTCAGATTGTCTTGATTTATCGATCAAATAGAAAGATCTCTTGGATCCCGGTTGCTTGTAATACCTAAGATGGATTTGGTTTGAGATTGAACAGCTATCATCATTGGACTGACGAGCGGGGGCTCTTTCACTGCGGCATTTTCTTACGGCTTATTGAGTGAGGAGAGCGTCAGCAACTCGGCCATATTTGGGCTTGTTAAGTTCGACCTTTAGAACCTACTCAAGTCTCGACTTAGATATAGTTTTGTGATTTGGTCATCATTGACGAAGGGCTCTTTCACTGCCTTGTTGAGTGAGGAGAGCATCAGCAACTCGGCCATTTATGGACTTGTTAAGTTCGACCTTTAGAACCCATCCGTGTCTTAGACTTCAGGATGTAGAGGTTGATGCTTCTCAAACTAAGTTGATTGAAGCTTCCGAAATCAGGAGTTCTTCTAACTTGATCTCCAAAATTTAGCAAATCTAGGAAATAAATTTCTTGATATTTAACGCTTCATGAAAATAGATTTTTTATTTTACAAGACTAACAAGTAATTAATTATTGATATATCCAGGGATTTCGGCATAAAGCTCGATGTCAACCTGAATAAGAATATATTTGAGAATCTCGTCTTATAGCACGACGTCAACTCAAATAAACTTAAACTAAAAAAATATCCCCTGTCTTGTAGGGGGGAATTCTAAAGTACATTTAGGAGAATTTTCAAGATGAAAATACATCAATATTTGAATTGATATGCTCTAAAGGGAGTTTCAACATGTAGCATTGCTTTCGCCTATGTATATAAATATAAAATGCCTCCTGTATAACAGGGGAATTTTCATGAAAAAGTTCTTCATCTTGAGTATGTTTATTTATGGATCTCGGGATAAAGCACGATGTCGACCTAAATAGATATACTAAAAAAATGCCCCCTGTCTTGCAGGAGAATTTCTATTGTACTTTGGGAATGTATTTGTCATGTATAATACTTTTTTAGGTAACAACCGTTGATTGGCGGCATTGGTCTTTCACCCTTTAGGTTGATGAGTTGGTATGCCCCTCCTTGATACACTTTTTCAATGACAAAAGAGCCTTCCCAGTTAGGCTCAAATTTGCCACCAAATTTTCAATTGGGAATAATTGGTCTTCTCAGCACCAGGAACAATTCCCCTTTTTGGAATGTTCAAGGTCGCACCGTATAGCCAAAAGCCCTGGACATCTTTGCTCGATAGACTTCCATTTTGATGTAAATCTAACTTCATCAAGCGCCGAGTTCCTCCATTCTCAAATGAGCATTTTGATCTTCGCTAGATTGTATGGGTGGCTACTCAAGTGAAGGCAACTCAACTTCTGGAACGCTTCAGCCCAAAGACCAATGAATATGGAGTGTTTTTACCAATGTCTTGTAGGTGATGCCCATAGAGTCTCTACTAGCTTGGTATGTCATTCTCTTTTATTTTTAGTAAAAATCTTCTTGAGCAGTTTGACTAATGTCTTGTTGAAGGCCTCCGCCAAAACATTTTCTCTTGGATTATATATTGAAGAGTATCAAAATCAAATGTCGAATCTATAAATCTTTGCACTTTTAAAGTCAGGGTCATTATCAAAAAATTATTCAGGCACTCCAAATCTATAGACTATTATGTGTGAAGAAGTTGATCACTCAGTCAGCAGTGACTTTTTTAAATGGAGTAGCCTCAGCCCACTTAGAGAAATAATCAGCTGATGAAGGATCCACCGACGACGGATCAATTGGTCCAATTACATTGTACCCCAACATTCGAATGGTCGATGCTATTGTGTAATGGATTTGGAGGTTGATAGATGAGATTCCCATGTACTTGACACTCATGACACTTCTTAGCATGATTAATACGCTCACCATAGATGCCAATAATAACCCATCCTTTTGATCTTTACTGCCATCTTGGGACCTGACTGATGTGCACCACAAAGTCCTTCATGAACTTCAACCATATCTTTACTAGCTTCATCTAGTCATCGTAGCCATATTTGTTCAAAGGATCTACGATATAAAGTGTTGTTGACGAAAGCATAACAAAGCATTCTCTTTTCGATTTGAGCTGTCAATGATTTATTACTTGGTAATTTACCTTCTTTAAAGTACTCGATGAAGGCTTTCCTCCAATCACGTGACTCTTCTACAACAAAGCCTTCACACTGCTTTTCTGAGGCAATGTCATTCTTAGCTCTTCTTGGTATAACTTCTTGTTGATTTTGGGGAGTATGGAACAACCCAGTCGCATCCCATCGGTCGATTTAACACCACTGGGGATTGATACTTTATCGGCTCTAGAACTCATCGAGTAAATATGACAATCATGACATAATCACCATTCATACTTGTCATTTCCTTAGCTAATTTTGCCAAGAAATCGGCTTTACTGTTCTCGAATCGAGAAACTCGAGTTAGTGTGATATTTGGTATCTATTTCTTATGCTCAAAAACTCGCTTGTGATAGAAAGCTAACTCAAGCTTATTAATTCTATAGATGCAAAGTACTTGATTTATAATAAGCTGAGAGTCACCAAAAATGTGCAGGTTTTGAATGCTTATGAAAATAGCTTCTTCAAGACCTCTCACTAATGCTTCATATTCAGCTTCATTATTAGTTCTCCAATCCATATGATCGCTCATTATCCCTCATTCGAAGATGATGACAATGTTGATTCCTTGCTCTTGAAAAATTTAGATGTTGAACTTGTTTGATCGATGAGGCTCCATCAAAGTACATTTCCTAAATTTGTGATTTTTCTTTGTCATAAATGAGCATAATTTGCTCATCGGACAAATCATTAAAGAGAAGATTCCAGATGGATGTAGAAATCTAAGATTTGTCCCTTCCCTTCTTCTCGTAACATATGTGATATCAAATTGTAACCTTTACCGCAACAGCCCGCTCATCTTGTCAAGTGATTGATCCTTGAGATAAGGGTAATCTTGTGAGATAACATATAATGATGAAGCTTTTGGACTGCAAAGATCAATGCTAAACAATGATTCTCTATTAGAGAGTATATCATTTCTGCTCCAATCAGCCTCCGACGGATATAATAAAGAGCATTCTCTTTACTTTCTTCATTGTGTTGCACCAATAATGCTCCAAAGGACTCTTCTAATGTACTGTATATAATGAGGGCTTCCTGTGAGTAGTGTCGCAAGGATTGGTGGATTTAACAGATAGCTTTTAATGCTATTGAAAATTTCCTGGCACTCCTTATCCCACTTGAATGGGGCATCCTTCTTCATCAACCTTGCAAATGGTTGACAGCATCTTGATAGATTTGATATGAATCAACGGACAAATGCAAGCTGTCCTTATAAAGAACAAAGTTGATGCAAACTGTTCGGTGGAGACATCTTCACAATTGTCTTGATTTTAGCATAATCAATTTCAATATCTCTGTGACATACAATGTACCCCAGGAATTTTTTAGAGGATACCCCGAATGCATATTTTAGAGGATTCATCTTGAGAACATATTTTCTGATTCTCTCTAGTATAATTCTCAAGTCTTCGAAGTGGTTTTCACTATTCAAGCTCTTCACCACAAAATCATCAACATAACATTCCACTTTTTGGTGGATTAACTCATCAAAAATATACGTCATGGCTTTTTGGTATGTAGCTCCAACATTTTTCAAGCTAAAGGGCATGACCGTGTAACAATAGATGTCAATAGGTGTTCTGAATAATGTATATTTTTCATCCTCAGGTGCCATTTTGATTTGGTTATATCCCAATGATTCGTCCATGAATGAGAACATGTCATAGTTGGAAGTGTTGTCCACCAATAGTTTTGATATTAGAAGCAAAAAAGTCATCTTTTGGGCATGCCAAATTTTCATCTCGGAAGTCAATGTAGAGATAGATTTGGTCGTTCTTTTCCTAACTGGGATAATGTTGGCTATCCAATCTGCATACTTCTCCTCCTGATAAAGCCCGCTTTCTTAGTTTCAATTACCTATTTCAATCTCCAATCTCATCTCGCCTAGAGCTTGCTTAATGTGCAGCATCTGGTTTAATAGCTAGTTTATGAATTGCTACATCAAGAGATAAGCCTGATATTTCAGAATATGTCCGCGCAAAGCAATCCATGAATTCACAAAGTAGCATTTTTAACTTTTCAACTTTCTCATCATGCAGAAGGGCACTAACAAAAGTTGGACGGGGATCATCTTCAGCTCCTAGGTTGATTTCTTTATGTTCATCCATAGTAGCTATTTTTCCACCATCTTCAAGTTCTTCAGGTACGAGCTTGGCCTCTACTTCATCATTTTAAGAAGAATTTCATGAGAATCATCTTCTTTGTCAATATGAGTTTCTAACTCAGCTTCTATTATATTATAACAAGCTCTATCTTGATGAGATTTGCGGATGAACCCCAAACTTCTTCATGCTGCTTGAGGACTTCTTTGGATCCACATCTTATTAAATATTTGAGTCCTATGTTTAGTAGTTTCAATATGAATTCCAAGCTTATGCAGCATTCTTCATAATTTTTGTGGATAGTATATTGATATTCTTATTGATACTATCTCATCAGAAGTTTCATGTTGAGTAGCTTGCTCAAAATTGTGAGGCTAAGTCTCTTCAGATTTATAAAATAGAGTTCATGTTCCACCACTCTCACTCAACGGCGTCACATAGAATGTTATCAATTCTTTAATATTATGAATCTCCAGTGGACTGATTTCTTTGATGCACTGCTGAGGGATGGGTATAATTTTGAGTGAGTCATCTAACTCTACCAAGTGAGCTATCCTCCTTGATCCAGCCATCTAAACTCTATTTCCATAAGTAGATTCAAAATCATAATCTGAATCTGAATCACTTATTTCATACTCTACCTTTCTTGAAAGCTTATAAGTTCCCTTACGTTTGACAGACATATCTTCTTCTTCTTCCGTGTCACTTCCCAAATGAGGAACCGACCTAACTTAGGTGCAGAATCAAGTGCTTTAGGAGAGAGCCTTCTCTTCTTCTTCCTCGCTTCTTTCACTTTGTAAAATTACTTTTCGGTTCCTGAAGTGGATGCTACCGCTTTAAGAGGCTCTGTTAGCTTAGGCTCTTTGAGGATGAAATATTTTTCATCTTCATAGATCTTTACTTCATTGACGGAGAATGGTTGTAGGTTACCAAAAATTTTGAGTTCTTCTCCAACTTTTAGATACTTCATACATTGATGCATAGTTGATGAAACCATGTCATACTCATGTAACCATGGCCGACCCAAGAGAGCTCTAAATGATGTATCGGCATCGATTACATGAAACTTGGCTTCTGTATATAAATCCCTGAACTTGAGCGGGAGAATAAAAGAACCCAGAGTTTTTTGCCCCTTTTCATTGAAATCATGAACCATCAACTTATCTCTCCCAAGATGTTGGATATCAAGTGATAATCCTCTTAATCCTTTTAAACTCATAAGATTGATAGAAGAACTTGGATCAATCAATATTCGGCTGATTGAGATGTCATCACTCTCTGCAGTAACATAAAGAGGATGGTTGTGATCCGCAGTTCCTAACATAAGATCTTCTTCAAAAAAAATATGATTATTGGGAGATCTTGAGTTTGCAATGCTTCAGTCATGCATTTTTCAGCAAAGTAAGCTTCATAACTCTCCAGATCTTTGAGAGCCTATATCAAAGTCTCTCAGAGGTCTTTTGACATCAAGAGAGCCTCATATAGACTTAATTATGCAGGGATCTTTCTCAGATGTGATAGAATATTATAATCTATCTTCTCACTCGATTTAGGCTTTATTCTAGGATTTCTGGGAATAATATCATCGTCGACTTCAATTTGTTTACCTTTGTCTTTATTTTCATTTTCCTTCTTTGATGAAGGTGGTAAGACTTTACGACTTCTCAACTGAACTTGAATCACATTATCTTGCTAAGATTCTTCTGAAGAGGTAGTTTCTTCAAATTTTCTCTATATTGTTAATGATCTTTTGAGTTGTAGTTCTCTTCTTGATCATCATTTTCTTAGCGAGCTTTTTTAATTTATGAGACCTACTTTTAGTAGACTAATTCTCATGCTGTGATGAAGTAGCCTTATCAGAATGCCACTGAGAAGCCCAAATAATTGGTTTAGGCATCTCTCTTAAGTCCAATATAGGTTCAAGTGGTGATTTCCACTTAACACTAGGGACATCTTTTAGCTACTTCAGCATCTTCACAGTCTTTTTGGATACTATTGTTTGCCACTCTTTAATTAGAAGTGATTTCTCATTCTTTTTATCTTTATTGGATGATACGGAAGAGGACGAAATCATCCTTGTAGACTCTCTTTTTGGGTTGACTAGAACACCGTCTGATTCAAATTCACCTCACTACTTCTAGCCAATCTTTGAAGACATAACAATCTTTGATAGGATGACTGAGCATCCGATAATAAGGATAGTAATTTGGATTACTGAATTGATCAGCTTCTTCAGGCCTTTTAATTTTTAGTAATTGTAAATCAGTTTTAACTGCTTGCCGAAATAATTTAGCCGCACTGTCGCTTCTAAAGAAATATTCTTTGCTCATCTTTTCTTTAAAAAATGGCTGCATTCGCTCATCATCTCTTGTTGCTTATTTGGGACGCTCCCCACCACTTGGAAAAGTTCGAGATTTGTCATTACCTCCTAACACCAATTTTGGATGTGGATTAGAATAAACAGGCTTCTTTCCCTTATCATCATTGTACATCGATTGCTTTCCTTTATCCACATTGAATATCATCCACTTTTTGCCATTTGAGCTATAAGAAGTGGCGTCAATTTCATTTCTTCTTGAGTCTAAAGGTTTGTTTCTCTTTGCTTTATCTGCATAGAGTTCAAAGTTAGGGCGATTCAACTTTTTGAATTTAGCCACCCTATCGAGCAAGTCCTGGAATGTTACAATCGACGCCATGCATAGAAATGGTGTCATTTTATCATCCATATTGCCCATTAGTAATTGGATTGCATGTTCTTCCTCCAATTATTGCTCACACTTCACACTTAGGTTGTGCCAACGACTTATGAATTTTTTCACTCAATCATCTTTCCTCTTTTACAGCAAGGCAAGGTCAACGATTGTCACTTTCTCGGTTGCACTGGCAAACCTCTTCACAAATATAGTCTCTAATTCAGCAAATATTTTAACTGAATCATTCAGCAATTCTGCATTCCACAAAGACAAGCATTAACGAATTGAGGCAAAGGCATCGCTCCTCCTATGTTACCAAGTAGTCTTAAATTGGGCTAAGTGTTGCTTTGGATTACCAAGCCCACTGAAAGTATTAAATTCTCAGACCGAGTAACCTTTGCACAAAGACTTGGTCATATTCGGTTAGCGGCTCCTTTACTCACCAATTTTTCAGCCTGCTCTGAGGCTATGACTGTCTTTATCTTTTCATTGATTATTATTTCTATCTGAGCAGTTGTTACCGTTCTAGGTGTGCTAGCTAGATTTTGAATTATTAGCTAGAGAGGTAGTGGGTTAACTTCGTTTCTCGCTTCATGCATAGCATGCACTGTAGGAGCTTGAGGTATCACAATGACTGGTGGTATAGAAGTTGTATTATTATCTACCTGTTGATTAGCAGACAAAACAGGTGTTACATTTGATGTGATATTCTTCTGCAACATCTCCATCATGATGTTCATTTGTACCATCATATCATTCATTTTCGTATCGAGCTATGCAATCTCCTTGTCTTTGACCTCCATTTGACGTTGCATTTCTCTTTGCTCTCTAGCTAGCGCCATGGCGTTAATCAGTACAGACTCTTCTTCTTCTTCTATTTCTTGTTTCTATTCTACACCTTGCTCATTTTCAGGAGAAGAACTTGACTATCCTTCTCCTTAAATTAATAACATGTATGTGTTGACCTCCACATATGTGTCATAAGTCAAGTCAAGTCCACAAGTCAAATTCGATGGATTTCGGTGATGATAGTACGCAAACTGAGGCTCAAAATGCACTAGACGTCACTAAAAATGGTCGAAATGACCTCCAATCAGCGAACGAACTTCGACGTTACGTTCAAAATATTGAAATTAATCAAAATATAAATTTTGCAAAATCTAATGAGCAATCGATTAAGTGCTCGAGCTATCAATATGTCGATGCGCATATTGGAGTTGAAAAGCTACGATGATGTCCAAATAATCTCGATTTATGAAATTGATTACATCGTTAGCTTTAAAATATTGAAAACTATCAAATAAGACTATACACGCTCAATTCAGATGAGTCTGTGCAAATGTCAAATGATTTAAAATGACAGCACATAAATCAATGCTCAAAGGCACGGGACGACACCAAAATCAACTCGAATGACCTCCGATCGATGAACGAACTTTGTCGTTGTGTTCAGAACATCAAAATTATTCAAAATATCATTTTACGATCAAGCAAGCGCCAGTCATCACCACGCTCGACAAGAGTCGTATATCGACGCAGTTAAACCACTGCTCGGCAGCGCTTAATGGCTTTCAAACATCAAAATCTATCAAGTAGCATACTCAATTTCGAGTACGAATTGAATGTCGGCGACGACGCATTCGGTGCCACTAACCCAATTTGACGACAACCAAAGAGCCGACATGAAATGGCCAGTGAACATCGGAAAAGAAGATTGATATATATATATATATATATATATATATATATATATATATATATATATATATATATATATATCAACTATATGAGTCTGTTGACGTAAAATTTATAATTAAGATTAATTAAATATTTGAAAAAATCAATTAAGCCTATTTATGCTTAAAAGCTCTTAACTGTTCCCTCCCTCTTTTATTCATGTTTCTCCTAACCGAAAGAAAAATTACTCCCACTCTTTCTCTCAGCTCCAACTCCTCTAACTGCAAGGGACGAGGAGTTGCTTCCTTCTTCATAGTTCTTTTCTTCTCCCGTGCATCTCTCTCTCTCTCTCTTTCTCTTTCTCTATTCCCACGCTCTGACCTCCCTCTGTATAGGTAATTCCCTCTTCCTATCTCACTCTCTTCTCCCATTCAACCTGCTCTGCTTCGCTTCTTGCTCCTCCAACCAACCACAGGCCCACCGTTCTGTCGTTCCTTCTTTCCCGCGCCTCTGCTTTGCAGCCCATGCAAGCCCGCCGCTCCGCTGCTCTAGCCATGTCCATAGCCGCATCCCGCTATCCGGCCCACAAGCCTGCCGCTGTTGCCAGCCTGTGTTGAGCTCCATTGTCCGTCTGCAGCTGCTCCTCCGCTACCCAGGTCAGGCTCGGCTGCATCCGTTGTCCGTCTGTAAGCCTGTCACTCTGCCACTCTACCCAGGATCGTAGCCGCATCCCGTTGTCTGACCCGCAGGCCCCCCACTCTGCTGCTTTTCCTAGGCCCGTAGCTGCAACCCTCTGTCCGGCTCGTAGGCCCGCCGCTCCGCTGCTCTGCCTAGGCCCATAGCCGTATCCCACTGTCCAGCCCGATCGCTTCTTCACATGAGCCCGATCATTTCTTCACACGAGCCCGCCACAGCCTTCTTCCCATAGCCCGCAACCCATTTGATTCTTTCTTTTGTCGTAGCTGAGGAAGAACACCATTAAGAGGCGGATTCTTCTTTCGATTTTTAGTATCGTACTCTTCACATTATCCTTCCAATCTTCGCTTCATCGCAACCGGGGAAGAACATCGTTAATGTTCTTCGTTTTCAACATCAGATTCCCATTACCTCTTTAAATTACCAGTATAGAAGAAACACCATCAAGGTTCTTCTCTTGGTTTTATACCCAACCGCCATCATCATCAAAAAAGAATGAGTCGAATACGCTGTGAGATGTGAATGAATATATATATATATATATATATATATATATATATATATATATATATATATATATATATATATATATATATATATATATATATATATATATATATATATATACACGTTTCATGCTTTTCGGTTTGAAGGCCTCGGCTCAAGAGGATGAGATAAAAAAACCGTTGAAGACACACGCTATGCTCAAGTGGACACACAGAGTAAGCCAACATCCGTTAGATGTCGCTCCCCTAGATAAAATACTGTCAAAATTTTGTCTAATTTCTAGACTTACAATAAAAAAGGGAAAGAATATATATTGCATTGTATGTATTATTTCAAGTTTGAAGGCCTTGTTGTGCTCAAGAGGGCACGACGAGATAAAACAAAAGACACCACTCTATGCTTAATGAGGGATGCATAGAAGAAAACACTTGATGCACCCACAGAGAGATGATAGTGAAATTAGATTAAAATTAAAAACTTAACAAATTCAAATGGAATTACCTAAACTTAAGTCAAACAAATGAATACATGATAAATATTAAGATAAACGTTAAATCAAAGAGAAATAGGGGGAGAATACTTAAAGAAAATTTTAGAAAGAATGTAACACTCATTTAAAATGCAAGTAAAATTTGTAGAGCCTAATATTAAACTTACAAACTCTAATAAAGATTCTCTATGGCTTAAATTGAAGTAATGAGTGAGTTCTCTTTTCTTATAAATTCCTCAAAATTAAACAAGCCTTAATTAAAACTTGGGAAGACTAATACTAGACTGATAACAAATTGGCAATAAACTTAAAGCCTATAAAATTTGATATAGAGTTAAGGATGAATCCAAATAAGGTTTAATAACTCTTACATGAATATGGAGGTGATCATTATCCTAGCTAATAAGCATGAGTAAGGAAAAAGCAATAAACACTGAAATCGGCATAACTTATCAAAAGTGATTAAATTGAACATAATCAAGTTGGGAGAATAATAAAAACTCAACAAGTAAACTAAGTGCAAGTAATATTTTAAACTATAATCTAAATCTAAATGTCTTCTTTGCCATCGAATCTGCAACTCTTTGTACAAGCAGACAGAATGCGATACTAAATCAAAATCTATAA
Source organism: Cymbidium sinense (assembly GCA_021442155.1). Classification (NCBI taxonomy): domain Eukaryota; kingdom Viridiplantae; phylum Streptophyta; class Magnoliopsida; order Asparagales; family Orchidaceae; genus Cymbidium; species Cymbidium sinense. The sequence goes on along the minus strand of CM038227.1, from coordinate 47,516,434 downwards.
AATCATAGGGCTTCTTTTAATCAAAAATTGAGAGATTTCATTCTAATTATGAATTTTAAAATCAACAAAATCACTAATTAAGTGGAATTATATAAAACTATAAATTCCTGCATGTACTCGGACACAGAGATTTCAAGTGGAAATTTTAATGTCTAAAAAGGCTGCGCAAGTTAAATTGGAATAAAAAAATAAAAATACAAAATTAATCTCATAATTCAAACATAAAATTATCTAAAATTACTATGCACCCACATGGACCCCGACACTATGCTGAATGCTTAAATTCAAGTGTCTTAGGATATTGCGCAGGTTATTTCTTTATTTAGTCTTAGGACTGGGTCCGAGTTAACAAAACCTAAAAACATATTATAAGAGTTTCAAATCAGCGAAATGTCTGAGAAACTGATTCTATCACATGATAGTAGATCTAATCCTCTATTAGCAACTAAATAGAGTTGACAGAATCTAAAGCTCTTAAACATATTCAAATTAATCAATTATTCAAATCAAATTAACTCAAATTAAAAATCAATATAAAAAATTATTTAAATGAAATTCCATCATTAAAAACTTAAATCAAACTCAATCTATCTACCTTCCATAACTATTTATCGGGGTGACAAATTAAGAAAACTCTAGCTCATAAAGGAGCTAATGTCAAATCAAGTGTTCTGCTATGTTCACTCTCAATCAATCTCATACTAGTAAGGATGTGGCCATGTCCTCAAGCATTGCAAGAGACTCCACAAATGAAGCAGTTACAACCAAAGTCCTCTTGAGTAGCGTCAGCCAGCTCCATTATATTATGAACACGTAATCAGGTAGTGCTTCCCAATGGCTCGCCTGAGGTTGTGAATCATGTATATCTGATAGGGCAAATAGCTCTGTCAAATAAAGGTAGACTTAAGTCATCTCCTGACAAACACCACACCGCCTACAAGAATTTCTTGTAATCCATGTTATCAAGGTGATCCTTCTATCGTCATCGACTACCTCTAACTAAGTAGACTAGAGACCACGATAGCCCGAGATGATGAAACCATGGGATCTAGATCGTGCACGTCATCATTCCCCCAACCATCCAGTTTAAGCTTAAATGATGAATTTCATAATTTAAATTTTAAAACTCCATATGTTGTTATTATACGCTACGCACTAAGCGATCTAACGACTAGCCTTAATCGAAAGTTCTCTCTCACTCACTAAGATGGGTAATTAACTATAGGTGCTTGTGCCTATAAGAAACCTAGAACCGGATCTAAAGCCCGCAGAAAATGAGGGTGAAATCTCTGGGTAGTGTCTTATCTACTATTCCATCTACCTTCTAAAAATTACACCGACACTTTCAATCGCTCTCTTTAATTCAAATATTTTTGAGAGGTAGCTATTGATAGGGTTGAACGATGTCGTTGATTATAAAAGCACTAAGTTGCATTATTTTCATCATTGTTCAAACCATATACATGTACCACACCCATGATATCTTTTCTCATTCTCTTCTTCTTCTTCATCTTCAAAGAAAGATCAAGATCCATCCTTTTATTTCTTCTCAGGAATACTCTTTTCTTCATAAGCATCAAATCCAAAGTTCGTATTCCCTCGATTCATTGTCTGATAATGCGTTTAAAAGTTCATTCATCTGTATCTCTGACCATATAGACAACTTTCACTTCTATAGTGTCCTCTTCATTATTTTCTTCTTGCACATGAATTTTTGATCGACGTTTCCAGTGGATCTCTAGTTCAATGTGCGGAACAAACACTTCTTCTATTAAAGGACTGCGATCAAAGACAACATTCTCATGTGGGGGTGAACTTGATTGATGATGGGATCCCCTAGAAGATTCTCTAGAGTGTCGACCATCATGTCTTTCATCAATGATATTCCTTCTTTTAGGTATCCACTTCTAATGAGTTGTTTTAGAGGCAGATTTCTAAGTATATGTATCAGATGTCACACCTCTTCTGTTCTTCGGGATTTCATCATGGGCCCTTGGCCTCCATATCTGTTTACCCATTCACTGGGACCTTTCCCGAAAGTCACTGGGACCTTTCAACAGTGTATTCTTGGATACGCGGACCAAGTATCATGCTCTGATGCTCACCATGCAAAGCATACTAGGCTCGATGGCTAGTTATCAGAAGAGATGGAAACTTTCTTGGTGGAGCTTCAGTATTTTCCATCACCACAGGCCTCTGAAATCTTCTTTTCATTAGGCCTTTATCCTTAGTTACTTTGAGAACTTTATGTATCCTGGTAGATAGTGTTTCAAGTTATCTCCTTTATGGTGGCTGAGCTTGATGTGGTTGGTTTCAGAAGGACTACTTTACTTCACCAGTAGAGCTATCCCTTTTTACCCACTTTAAGTTGTCAAAATTGTTGTGGGTAGGGATAATCGCTTCTGCCAACAATATCGCTTATTCATTAGGTCATTCAAAGGAGATCTGCTGAGCCCTCAGCTCAGTGTTTCTCCTTCTTCTCAGTCTTCTGGTTAATTTGCTTCCTGATGAGGAAGCTTCATGATCATGCTTTCCAGGTATCAGAGGCTCAATCGGCGCAGTAGATGTACCACGAAGCATTAAAGACATAGTATGCCCCTTGACGATTCTTTTCATCATAGGAGCTTCAAATTGACCTAGCCTTTTGAAAATTGAAGTTCTTTGTTGGGAGAACTCTTTGATAGTGGTTGGTTGTTGAACTGGTTGGCACACATGGCTAGAAGGAGCTTCAGTAACTTGAGGCCTTCCGGCCTCGGGCGAATGTACGGGTGGGTACTTGAGAGTTGCATTACGATGGGAGAAATTCAAGCTACCAAATTGAATGGTAACCCTGACATCTCCCGTGTTGATAACGGCATTGGCTAGGCATATGTTTGCCCCACGCCCTAGCTGGACAGTGAAAGGAGTACTTTGTAGATCCATTTTTGTAAAAGTGAAAGATAGGGATTAGTAATTATTAATTATTATTTCACCCCATACTTTCAAGATGAAGAGAAACTATAGAACAAATAATAGTGTAATAAAGATATATTCTATGAAATGATTCATTCTACATAAAGTCTCATATTGAATTTATTACATAATTAAATCACCATTTTGTTATTTTGAATTTTAAAGATTTTATTACTACATATATACTCGACAAAGATGGAAAGAGAATCATCCCAGTGCGTAGAAATCTGTGGGCTCCAAAAATTCACCACCAACCTCTCAATAATATTTGAATTGAAGAGAGTGATTGAAATTATCGGTGTAATTTTCAGAAGGCATATGGAATAGTATATAAGACACTACCCAGAGATTTCACTCTCATTTTGTGAGGACTTTAGATCTGGTTCTAGGTTTCCTATAAGTGCAAGACCCTATAGTAAATTACCCCTCTCAATGAGTAAGATCAAACTTTCGATTAAGGCTAGTCGCTTAATGCGTAGCGTATAATAGCAACATATGGAGTTTCAAAATTTAGATTATGAAATTCATCATTTAAGCTTAAACTGGATGGTTGGGGGAATGATGACATACCCAATCTAGATCTCATTGTTCCGTCATCTCGGGCTGTCGTGATCCCTAGTCTACTTAGTCAGAGGAGGTAGTCAACCCATCCTGACCAAAGGATCCTTATCGGCAACACATGAGTTATGTCATCCAAGAAATTCTTGTAGACCTGGGGTGTTGTTTATCTTAGGAGATAGGCTTAAGTCTACCTTAGCTGATAGAGGGTTGTTTGCCCTATTAAGTATACATTATGATTCAAAACTTAAAAGGCAGAGCCATTGGGAGCATAGCCGATCATAATATAATGGAGCACTAGCCAAACCACTGATCAAAAGGACTCGGTCGAATCGCTTCATCTATGAGCTCTGCCACAATCAAAGGACACAGGTCATGTCCTTATTGGCATGAGATTGATTGAGAGTGAACATAGCGTACTGATTTTACATCCTCAAGAGTTTTCTTAATTTGTCACCCACAAAATAGAAGGTAGATAGATTGAGTTTGATTTAAGTTTTTAATGATGGAATTTCATTTAAATAGTCTTTTTTATATTGATTTTTAATTTAAGTTAATTTAATTTGAACAATTGATTAATTTGAATATGTTTAAGAGTTTTAGATCATGCCAACTCTGTTTAGCTGCTAACAGAGGATTAGATCTACTATCATCTGATAGAATCAGTTTCTCAGACATTTCACTGATTTGAATCTCTTATTATAGGTTTGTAGGTTTTTTTAACCTCGACCTAGTCTTAAGACTAAACTAAGAAATACCCACGCAGCATCCTCAGACACTTGAATTTAAGCATTCAGCGTAGTATCGGGACCCATGCGAGTGTATACTAATTTTAGGTAATTTTATGTTTGAATTATGAGATTAATTTTGTATTTTCAATTTTTTTTATTCCAATTAGCTCATGATTTTGTGACATTATTTACAAAATTTCTATGTTCAAGCACATGCAGAAATTTATAGTTTTAGATAATTTCACTTAATTAATGATTTTATTTATTTTAAAATTTATAATTCGAATGAAATCCCTCAATTTTTGATTAAAGGAAGCCCTATGATTTTATAGATTTTGATTTAGTTCTTTCTGCTTATACAAAGAGTCGATTCTTGAAAAAAAAGGCATTTTGATTTAGATTGTAGTTTAAAACATTACTTGCACTTAGTTTAATTGTTGAGTTTTTGTAATTCTCTCAACTTGATTATGTTTAATTTACATTATTTTTGATAAGTTATGTTGATTTCAGTGTTTATTGCTTTAGCCCTACTCATGCTTATTAGCTAGCATAATGATCACTTACATATTCGTATAAGAGTTATTAAACCCAATTTGGATTCATCCTTAACTCCATATCAAATTTTATAGGCTTTAAGTTTATTGTCAATTTGTTATGAGTCTAGTATTAGTCTCCCCAAGTTTCAATTAAGGTTTGTTTACTTTTGAAGAATTTATAAGAAAAGAGAACTCATTCATTACTTCAATTTAAGCTATAGAGAATCGCTATTAGAGTTTGTGAGTTTAATATTAGCATCTCCAAATTTTACTTGCATTTTAAATGAGTGTTCCTTTTTTTCCAAAATTTTCTTTAAGTGTTCTCCCCATATTTTTCTTTGATTTAACATTTATCTTCATATTTATCATATATTCTTTTGTTTGATTAAGTTTAGGTAATTCCATTTGAATTTGTTTAAGTCTTTAATTTTGGTCTAAATTTCGACACCCTCCCGGTGTCATCCCCATGTTAGAGGCTGCATCTAGAGTATTTTGGCTTACTCAGTACAACCTCATGAGCGTAGCGAGTGGTGTCTTGCGACACCATAGCCAATTTTTCATTTCATTGCGCCTTCTTGAGCACGACGAGGCCTTCAAACCTGAAAGAAGACATACAATGCAATATATATTCATTCTTTTTTTTATTGTAAGCCTAGAAATTAGATAAAATTTCGGCAGCATTTCATCTATGGGAAGTGATATCTAACATGTTTTTACTCGACGCTCTCTATATAAATGAAGTGTCTTGTTGTCAGAAGCTCATATCGTCGCGCCCTATTGATCTTGATGATGCCTTCAAACCTGCAAAGAAATACAATCATGTATATATATCCACATTCATAGATCCCACATGTTCTGACTCATTTTTCGGTGCGCTGCAATGATCGACAAGGAAAAAAAGTTGGTTATGCCGAAAACCAAGAGAAGAACTCGCCTCTTGACGGTGTTGCTTCTCTGGATGTGGTGAGGCGAATTTAAAGAGGCAATGCAAGGAATGAGACACCGAAAACCGAAAGAAGAACCCGCCTCTTGGCGGTGTTCTTCCCCCATTACGATGAAGTGAAGATTCGAAGGATAATGCAAGGAGTGCGATGCCGAAGAAAGAAAACCCTCTATCAAGGTTCTTCCTTATGCAAAAGGAAGAATCGACGGGTTATATGTGGGAAGAAGGCTGCAGTGTGGAAGAGCCGGCCTGGACATGGGATCTACTCTGAAGAGCAAATGAGCGGCAACTTCTACACTGAGATGCTACGGTCAGCAGAGCAAGAGTGAGCGGCCCACCCTGACAAATGGACGCTGATGAAGCTGGCAGAGCTGGAGCGGAGGGCAAAGCTGAATGCCCTGGGTAGATAAATGAGCAATGGCAGGACAAAGACGATGTATTAATGGCTCTGCAAAGGCACGGAGTCATTTACTCTGGACAAAGACTGAATTACTGGCAAAGCTGAGAGCATGAGGCTGAGTTTTGAGCAAAAGAGAAGGAAGGGAATGGAGTCTGGTCGATGAGAGAAGCAGAGCAGAGCAAAAAAGAAGGGAAGAGTGAGATAGGAAGAGGGAATTACCTGTGCAGAGGGAGGTCGGAGCGTGGGAATAGAGAAAGAGAGAGACGCATGAAAAATGAAAAGAACCATGAAGAAGGAAGCAACCCCTCGTCCCTTGCGGTTGGAGGAGTTGGAGCTGAGAGAAAGAGTGGGAGTAGTTTTTCTTTTGGCTAGGGGAAACACAAATAAAAGAGGGAGGGAACGGTTAAGAGCTTTTAGGCATAAATAGGATTAATTGATTTTTTCCAAATATTTAATTAATCTTAATTATGAATTTTGCACCGATAGACTCATATGGTTGATTTATATATCAATTTTATCTTTTTTTGATATTTCGGATGCAACAACATAGTCCATTTTATAATCGGAGGCCGTTTGATTCAAGTCGGCGTCAAATTGGGTTAATTTCAGCTCAGAATGTGCGTCACTGCTTTCAACGCTCGACTTTCGTGCAGACTCATCTGAATTGATTGCGAATAATCTTACTTGATAGATTTCGATATTTCGAAGCTAACAACGCAGTCAATTTTGCAAATGGAGGTTGTTTGGCTTACGTCGACGCCTCCTGACTTCGATATACGTGCAAGTGCGTTAATAACTCGAGCGCTTCCTTAGTTGATCATCAAGTCGTATAATTTTATATTCTTTTGATGTTCTGAATGCAACGGCGATGTTTGTTCATCGATCGGAGGTCATTTGAGTTAATTTTGGTGTCGTCCTATGCCTTTTGAGCCTCGATTTGCGCACTGTCACTTCAAATCATTCGACATTTGTACAGACTTATCTGAATTGGGTGCAGACAGTCTCATTTGATATTTTTCAATATTTCAAAGCTAATGACATGATCAATTTCATAAACGGAGGTCATTCAGATATCGTCACAGCATTCTGACTCCGTTATACGCATCGATACATTGATAGCTCGAGCACTTAATCGATTGCACATTAGATTTTACAAATTTATATTTCGATCAATTTTGACATTCTGAACGCAACGGCGAAGTCCATTCATTAATCAAAGGTCATTTCGATCATTTTCAGTGACATCCAGTGCATTTTGAACTTTAGTTTACGTACTGTCACCTCCGAAGCCGTCGAATTTGACTTGTGAACTTGAATTGACTTATGACACATATGTGGAGGTCAACACGGCTGCAATCGAGCGGCAACAGAAGTGGTCGAGTGCAGGATTGAGGGGCCGATGGTGGTGTCAGCGGTCAAGCGCGTGGACCAACGGCGATGGTCGACAACGGTGAGGACCGGTGATGACCTAGGGCCAATAATGGTCGACAACGCACCGACGGTGGTCTGCGGGCGATGATGATTGGTGGCGATGGTGGTGACGATGATGATTGGTGCGGCGCGGCCGTCGGCTGGGCGGTCGCGGTGCGGGTCGGCGATGACCGGCGGTTGGCGAGTGTCGACTGGTGGCACGATTATGCTTGGAGGTTCTTCAAGCCTCAGAGCTCTCTCATCTCTTTAGCTTAGCCTCCCCTCATGTGAAGAATGATAGACTATTTATAGATTAGAGGAGTGAAATTTCTGTAAATACATGCAAAATCCAAATCACTCCATCGAACGGCTCAAAATGATTCTCTTGATCATCTGATGTATTTTAAGTATTTGAATGATCAAATGAAGTTAGAATTAGGAGATCTTAGGCTTGTTAGATATGGCTCGTCAAGATGCTTGATTTGATTATAAATTCTCTATATTTAGGAACCGACTGATATCACAAAGTTTTCAATAAAGATTGATTTTAACTCGATCGATTTTTACATCGATTTATGTTTATAGTGAAAGGTCATATCAATATCATTATAAAGTACAGAAAAAAAAAGCTCCAAGTTATGTGGCATAGTCCAGGCCAAAAGGCTCGTAATGAGTGAGGAAATATATGAAATTATTTTTATTTATTTATATATTTTTTATTTTTTTTAAGTTATTTTGTATATTTTTGGCGTTTTAAGTTATGTTGTAAAGCCCTGGCTAAAAGGTTCCTAAAAACCAAAAGATTTGCTTATTATTTAATGTTTATGTAATTCATTTTTTATTTTGATGTTTCGAAGCTAATGACATGATTAATTTTACAAACGGAGGTCTTTTGGTCCGCGTCGGTGCTTCCTGACCTCGATATATGTGTAGGCATGTTGACGACTCGAGTGCTTGATCGGTTGATCATCATGTCATACAATAGTTACATTCTGCCTAGTTTTGACATTCTGAATGCAATAGTGACTAGTGAAATCCGTTCATCGATCGGAGATCATTTGAGTTGATTTTGGTGACGTCCTGGGCATTTTAGCCTCGATTTATGTGATGTCACTTCAAATCATTTGTTATTTGTACAGACTTGTCTGAATTGAGTGCGAACAGTCTCATTTGATATTTTTTGATGTTATGAGGCTAACTGAATGATTAATTTCATGAACGGATGTTATTTGGATATCATCGCAGTTTCCTGACTCTAATATACTCGTCGATAATATACTCATCACAGCTTCCTGACTCTAGATCGCTTGATAGGTTGATCATTAGATTATATAATATTTATATCTTGATCAATTTCTACATTCTAAATATGATGGCAAAGTCTTTTCATTGATCGGAGGTCATTTCAATCATTTTCAGTGATGCCCAGTGCATTTTGAGCCCGGATTTGCGTACTGTCACCTCTGAAATCTGTCAAATTAAACTTGTGAGCTTGTCTTGATTTATGACACATATGAGGAGGTCAACAAATTCCCCCCAACAAATATGATTTGCGCATGGAGTGAGTCACGTTTATTGAAAACTGGTTGACCTTTTGGGCTGGCCATAGAACTTGGATCATTCCAGCTTCGATTGCAGTAGCTTATGGAGCTTTTGATAGGATTTATCATTAGTATGATGCCTTATTTAGGATATGGTAAATGACGGGATTGATCGTTTTGTCAGAAATGACTTATTGAATAAATAAGAGTTTTTACACCATCTACTATCTGCTTCAATAACATTACTGAAGATCTCTTTCTTTTATGTCGTTGCAGATTTGAGTTTTCTCCAATCCTATCTTCGTGCTTGGTTGGGTTTGATGGATGAATTAGTTTATTTATTTTGATGAAGGATTCCACTAGGGAATTGGTTTATTTGTGCTTGGTTAGATTTGAAATTCCTTATGTCCTAGCTTTAAGCTTGACGGACTTGACGAAGAACTGACCTGATTTGTCTATATTTACTTGTCAGGAAGCGTATGCACTCCATGAACCCTATGCTTGCTACTTTGATGGATTCGTTGAAGGGTACATATAGATGACCCAACCTCTAGCTTATATAAAGTCTATGTTGAGTTATCAGTTTAGCAATGTGTGCTTTAACAGATTGAATAACCACAAAATTCCTTTACTTCGGCCATCGGCATTGTATGAACTATGGAATTGCTTCCTTGATCCTGTGCTTTCTATTTTGATGAACTTGATGAGGAGAATGGCTTTGATCTATGCTTTGATCTTGATCAGATCATTTGAGAATAAATTGAGATATCACCCTGCGGGTGATTTGAGATAGCACTAAATTGAGAGTTTCCTCAGATTGTCTTCGTCTATCAATCAAGTAGAAAGATCTCTTGGATCCTGGTTGCTTATAATCACTAAGTTAGATCTGGTTTGAGATTGAACAACTATCATCATTGGACTGATGAGCAGGGTCTCTTTCATAGCGGCCTTTTCTTATGGCTTGTTGAGTGAGGAGAGCGTCAGTAACTCAATCATTTTTGGGCTTGTTGAGTTTGACCTTTAGAACCTACTCGAGTCTTCGACTTAAGCTATGATGGGTTGGTAGTTTGGTAATTAGACTAACGAACGAAGGCTCTTTCACTTCGGCCTTTTCTTGCAGCTTGTTGAGTGAGGAGAGCATTTACAACTCAGCCATTTGTGGGCTTGTTGAGTTTGACCTTTAGACTCATCCATGTCCTAGACATCAGGATGTAGAAGTTGATATTTTTTCAACTCAGTTGATTGAAACTTCTGAAATCAGGAGTTCTTCTGGCTTGCTCTTCAGAAGTTTGGCAAATCTGGGAAATAAATTTCTTGACATTTTAGGGTTGTCTTTTCCTGTGTAGCAATAGATTCTTTTTATTCCTGTAAGAACCTGCAACTTAACAATGACAATTATGTATATATTTAGGGATTTTGGCGTAAAGCTCAATGTCAACTTGAATTAGAATATATTGGAGGATCTTACAACACAACGTCAACTCAAATAAACTTATTATAAACTAAAAAATGCCCCATGTGTAATAGGAGAATTTTCAAGGAAAAGCTCTTTTTTTTTCATTTGGAGTGAGTATATTTATTTAGGGATCTCGGCATGAAGCACGATGTCGACCTAAATAGATATACTAAAAAAAAATCTCCCTGTCTTGCAGGGGGATTTCTATTGTACCTTGGAAATATATTCGTCATGTATAATACTTTTCAAGTATCGACCGTTAATTGGCGGTATTAGCCTTTCACCCTTTAGTTCGATGAGTTGGTATGCCCCTCCTTGGTATACTTTTTCAATGACAAAAGGACCTTCCCAATTAGGCTCAAATTTTCCACCGAATTTTCGACTGGGGATAATTGGTCTTCTCAATACCAGAACCAATTCTACTCTTTGGAATATTTGAGGCCGCACCATATGGTCAAAAGACCTAGACATCTTTGCTCGATAGACTTCCAGATTTTGATGAGCTTGCAATCTAACTTCATCAAGTGTGTCTAGTTCCTCCATTCTTAGATGAGTATTTTGATCTTCAGCTAGATTGTATGATGGCTACTCGAAGGGAAGGTAACTCAACTTTGAGCAGAAGAACTATTTTAGTTCCAAATACCAATGAATAAGAAGTGGTTTTAGTCGTCGTCTTATAGGTGGTTCAATGCGCCTATAGAGCCTCTATTAGCTTGGTATGTCATTCTCTCTTATTTTTAGTGAGAATTTTCTTGAGCAGTTTGACCAATGTCTTATTGAAAGCTTCTGCCAAACTATTTGCTCTTGGATTGTATATTGAAGAGTATCGCCAATTAATATTGTATCAATAGACGAATCTATAAATCTTTGCACTTTTAAAGGTTGTGTCATTGTTAAAAATTATTCGGTGTGACACTCCAAATCTATATACCATATTATGCGTGAAGAAGTTGATCACTCGGTCAGCAGTAACTTCTTTTAATGGGGTAGCATCAGCCCACTTAGAGAAATAGTCAGTCGCTGCTAGGATGAAGCAGTGACCACTTGATGATGGTGAGTCGATTGGTCCAATTACATCTGTACCCCAACATTCAAATGGCCAAGTTTGCTACTGTTGGGTGTAATGGATTCAGAGGTTGATGAATGAGATTCCCATGTACATGACACTCATGACACTTCTTAGCATGATTAATACAGTCTCTCACCATAGATGGCCAATAATAGCCCATTCTTTTGATCTTTACTGCCATCTTGGGACCTGGCTGATGTGCACCACAAAGTCTTTCATGAACTTCAACCATCACTTTGGTACCTTCATTAATATTTAGGCATCGTAGCCACATTTGTTCAAATAATCCACGATATAAAGTATTATTAACGAAAGCATAGCATAGCATTCTCTTCTTGATTTGAGCTACCAGTGATTTATTATTTGGTAATTTGCCTTCTTTAAAATAATTGATGAAGGGTTTCTTCCAATCACGTGACTCTTCTACCGTAAAGGCTTCACACTGCTTTTCTAAGACAATGTTATTCTTAGCTCTTCTTGGTACAACTTCTTGTTAATTTTGGAGAGTGTGAGGAGCATCCTGGGTCACATCCTGTTGGGTTAGATTTGATAACTCCTCTACCTGCGGGGATTGATACTTTATTGGCTCTAAGACTCGTCGAGTAAATATGATGATCATGACATAATCACCATTCATACTTGTCATTTCCTTAGCTAGTTTTGCTAAGCAGTCAGCTTTGCTATTCTCGGATCGTGAGACTCGAGTTAGTGTGATATTTGGTATTTGCTTCATAAGCTCGAGAACTCGCTTGTAATAAAAATCTAACTCAAGCTTATTGATTCTATAGATGCCAAGTACTTGATTTATAATAAGCTGAGAATCGTCAAAAATATGCAAGTTTTGAATGCCTATGAAAATAGCTTCTTCCAGACCTTCCATTAATGCTTCATATTCAACTTCATTATTAGTTCTTGGCTCGGTCAATCCATATGATCGTCTCATTATACCTGCTTCTAGTGTTATGAAGACGATGTTGATTCCTGCTCATGCTCTTGGAAAATTTAGATGTTGTACTTGTTTGATTGATGAGGCTTCATCAAAGTACATTTCCCTAATTTGTGATTTTTTTCTTTCATGAATGAGCATAATTTGCTCATCAGGCAAGTCGTCATTAAGAGAAGAGTCCGCAGGGATAGGATGTGCACCTAGAAAATCTGCTAAGACTTGTCCCTTCACTGCTTTCTGTGGAACGTATGTGATATCAAATTGCAAAAGCAGTACTGCCCATCTTGCCAAGCAACCTGTCAATGCTGGTTTTGTCATCAAATACTTCAGCGGATTGATCCTTGAGATTAGAGTAATCTTGTGAGATAACATATAATGATGGAGCTTTTGGACTGCAAAGATCAATGCTAAGCAGTACTTCTCTATCGGAGAGTATCTCATTTTTGTTCCTATTAATCTTCTACTGATATAATAAAGAGCATTCTCTTTACTTTCTTCATTGTGTTGTGCCAATAATACCTCGAGAGACTCTTCTAACGCAACTGTGTATAGAATGAGGGGTTTCTCAGGAGTAGGAGCTACAAGGATTGGTGGATTTAACAAGTAGCTTTTAATGATATTGAATGCTTCTTGACACTCTTTGTCCCATTTGAATGGAGCATCCTTCTTCATTAACCTTGCAAATGGTTGACAGCATCCTGATAGGTTTGATATAAATCGATGGATGAATGCAAGCTATCCTTGTAAAGAACGGAGCTGACGCAAACTCTTCGATGGAGGCATCTCCACAATTGCCTTGATCTTAGCAAGATCAATTTCAATACCTCTGTGATGTACAATATACACAAGAAGTTTTTCAGAGGATACCCCAAATGCATATTTTAGAGGATTCATCTTGAGATCATATTTTCTGATTCTCTCCAATACAATTCTTAAGCCTTCAAAGTGATTTTTATGATTTAAGCTTTGCACCACCAAATCATCAACATAACATTCCACCTTCCGATGAATCAACTCATCAAAAATATACATCATGGCTCTTTGGTATGTACCAAAGATTTTTCCCAAAGCATAATGCTAGAAATAGATGTCAATAGGTGTTCTGAATGATGTATATTTTTCATCTTCAGGTGCCATTTTGATTTGGTTGTATCCTAACGATACATCCATAAATGAGAACATGTCATAGTTGGAAGTGTTGTCCACCAATAGTTCTAATATTATAAGCAGAAAATTATCTTTTGGGCATGCCTTATTTAGGTCCCAGAAGTCAATGCAGAGACAGATTTAGCCGTTCTTCTTCTTCACTGGGTGTTGACCTCCACATATGTGTCATAAATCAAGACAAGCCCACAAGTTAAATTTGATGGACTTGAATTAATGCGAATCGTGTTCAAAATGCACTTGACATCTTCAAATCGATGACTTTCAATGATTTCCATCGAGATTCGATGAAATTGGGTGATATAAATATAAGACAACTTAATGATCAACAGATCGCTGAGTTGTCAACATGCTTATATGCATATCGTGAGTCACCGCAAAATAACCCGTTCATGAAATTGACATATCGTTATGAAACATCAAAATCTATCAAATGAGACTATCGCGCTCAATTTGAATGACTCTGTGCAAATGTCGAATAATCAGAAGTTATAGCACGCAAATCGAGGCTGAAATATACTAGACGTCACCAAACTCAATCTAAATGACCTCTGATCAATGAACAGACTTTGCCATCATATTCAGAACATCAAAATTATTAAGGATATAAATATTACATGACTTGATGAGCAACCAATCAAGTGCTTATGTTAACGCCACGCAAATCGAGTGGCGCCGACGTAAGTCAAATTCACGTGGCAAAATTGATCACTCCATGAAATGTTAAACTCTATCAAATAAGCATCGTTTCGCATTCATAATGAAGCTGAAAATCGAGTAAAACGGTGATGCGATTTTGAAATAAATTACTCAATTTTCCAACTGAATAAAATGACTGACGTGAAACATACTACGTTTCGTGAATGTAATAATCTAAATCAATATATATATATATATATATATATATATATATATATATATATATATATATATATATATATATATATATATATATATATATATATATATATATATATATATATATATATATATATATATATATATATATATGACTATATGTTTTTGAGAAAATTCACATTTAAAATATTTAATAAATTCAAAATTTGAATAAAATTCCTAAATTACCCTCACTCAGCAACAGTTCCTCTCATTTTTGTTTTTTTTCAGTTTTCTTAAAAAGAAAAATTAAAAAAAAAACTGAAAAGAAAATTACTCATCTCATTTTGGGCAAAAAATTTTTCGCTCTCCCTCATTCTCTGCCCACTTTTCTCTCTCCGGACTTTCCCTCACGTTCAAAATAAAAACTCCCCTCAGGGTAAATTTTCTTCCCTCAGAATTTTCTGGTTCCGGCCGCGACCCTCTCAATTTCCTCCCGTCGGCCCGTGCTCCAACCCGCGGCGCGACCCGCCGCCAGTCCGAAATCCCGCTCCGCGCGCTCCATCGGCCCACTCTCCCACCTCCACGCACGCTGCCCCGCATGCGAGATCCCTATCGCCGGCCAAGCCCGCTCCCGCGGCCGCGACCCGCCGTCGGTCTGAAATCTCGCTCCGCGAGCTCTGTCGCCCACGTCTATCCCGCCGACCCGCGTGACCTGAGCCCGCGACCCGCCGACTGGAGGCCTGCTCCGCTGACCTGCTGCCACCGACCCACGCATCCTGCGTTCCGCAAAGCGACCCGTGTGACCCGCTCTGACCCACTTGATCCAACCCGTTTCAGCCTAAAACCGACCCGTACGGTTTTTCCGTGGCCCATGCCGCTGATCTGACCCGTTCCAGCCAATAAAAATCGGCCCGTTCCGACCCTCCAGCCCACTGTTCTGGCCCGCCAGCCTCCTTCCCTTCAGCCCAAGGCTAGCAGCTCCTTCCTGCAGCCCACAAAACTACAAAAGCCCACAGCTCCTTCCTCCAGCCCACAAAACTGCATACCTCATGTCCCATCAGCCAGCAAACCTCCTTTCTTGCGGCCCGTTCAACACAATCCTTATTGCAAGCTCACAATACATCCAAATTTCGCCATTTTCACTGCGTCGCAAATCAGGAAAGGACATCATCAACAAGCGAATTCTTGCTTTGATTTCTAACATCACATCCTCGATAGGTTTCATAAATCAAGAACATTCAGACGAATTCTTCTTCTTATTTTTGGTGATCGTCCTGCTTTACTCCAACCTTCGCTTCAATCGGAAGAACATCGTCAACAGGTGAATTATTCTATTAGTTTTCGTCATCGCACTCCTTGTCTTACATTCCCAATTGCATACCTAACCCTGTTTGTTTTCCTAGCCTTGCAGCACACCGAAAAATGCATCAGAACATGTGGGATTTGTGAATATATATATATATATATACTTGCTTTTCTTTACAAGTTTGAAGACCTCGTTGTGCTCAACAAAGCACGACGAGATAAAAAGTAAAATGTGGTGCGCAAGATAACGCCACTACGCATGCGGTAAGCCACCACTTGGAAGCTCTCCCTACAAAATATCTAAATTTTATCTAATTTTCAGACTTAGAAAAAAGGGAGAAATATATATTGCATTATATGACTTCTTCGGTCAAGGCCTTGTGCTCAACATATAAGATGAAAAATTGTGGTGTGTATAAGACACCACTCGCTATGCTCAGAGCATACCCATAGTAAAACATCGACTATATAGGGATGACGCCGAGAGGCTGCCAAAATTTTATCTAATTTCTAGACTTAAAAAAAGGGGGATGAATATATATTGCATTATATGTCTTCTTTTAGGTCTGAAGGCCTCATTGTGCTAAATAGGGCGCAACGAGATGAAAATCATTGGTCATTAAGACACCACTCACGCTTCAATGGCTTCCGAGTAGCCAAAACACTGATGCAACCCCATACACGAGGATGACGCTCAAAGACTGTCAAAATTTTGTCAAATCTTTTGACTTAGAAAAATGGGAGGGTAAAATGAACTGACTTAAGAACGCTAAGTAGGGAAACCTACAACTACTTTTAAACTAAAAGCGTCAAACAAGAAAAAAAATTGGGGGAGCCTTTAAAGCAAATTTTGGAAATAATATAATATTCATTTAAAATCAAAGTGAAATTTGGGTGAGGTTAATATTAAACTCACAAGCTTTAATTGCAATTCTCTATGGCTTAAATAAAAGCGGTAAAGTGAGTTCTCTTTTCTTGTAAATTTTCTCAAAATTAAATAAGCTTTAATTGGAACTTGGAGGGTCTAATGCCAAACTCACAACAAACTTGCAATAAAGTCAAAATCTAAGGATGAATCCAAATTGGGTTTAATAACTTTTATATCAATATGGGTATGATTACTTATGCTAATAAAAGCTAAAGCAACAAACACTGAAATCAGCATAACTTATCAAAATTGATGTAAATTGAGCATAATCAAATCAGGAGAATTGTAAAGCTCAATAATTAAACTAAGTGCAAGTAATGTGTTAAAGTACAACCTAAATTAAAACGTCTTCATTGCTACCGGATCTGCAACCCTTTGTACAAGCAAACAGAAGGCGATACTAAATCAAAATCTACAAAAATCATAGGGCCTCCTTTAATTAAAAATTAATGAATTTCATCCTAATTATGATTTTCAAGATTAATAATTTTATTAATTAGATGAAATTATCTAAGCTATAAACACCTGTATGTGCTCGGACATAGAGATTTCAAGTACAGATTTTAATGTCTGAAAATGCTGCGTAAACTAAGTTGGAATTAAATAAAAAAAATCTTAAATCAATCTCATAATTCAAACACAAAATTACCTAAAATTACTATACACCCGCATATGCCCCAACACTATGCTAAATGCTTAAATTCAAGTGTTTGAGGATGCTGTGCGGGTTGCTTTCCGGTTTAGTCTTATGATTGGGTCCAGGTTAACGAATCCTAAAAAATATAATAAGAGTTTCAAATTAGTGAAATATATGAGAAATAGATTCTGTGAGGTGATAGTAGATCTAATCCTCTGTTAGCAGCTAAACAGAGTTGACAGGATCTAAAGATCTTAAACATATTGCAATCAATCAATTTTGTAAATCAAATTAAATGAAAAATCTAAAATTGATCTCATAACTCAGAAATAAAAACTGCATAAATTCTTAAATACACCCGCATGGGCCCCGATACTACGCTGAATGCTTAAATTCATGTATTTGAGGATGTTGCGTGGGTTGCTTCCTGGTTTAGTCTTAGGACTGGGTCCGGGTAAACAAAACTTAAAAACTTATAATAAGAGTTTCAAATCAGTGAAATGTCTGAAAAACTAATTCTGTCAGGTGACACTAGACCTAATCCTCTGTTAGTAACTAAACAAAGTTGACAGGATATAAAGCTCTTATCCATATTCAAATTAATCAATTTTTCAAATCAAATTAAGTAGCAATCTGAAATCAATCTCATAATTCAAACATAAAATTAAATAAAACTATTATACACTGGAGACACTATCAATGCTTAAATTCAAGTCCGAGAATGCCGCAGTGTATCCCGCTTTAGTCTTAGATTGGGTCGTTAACAAAACCTAAAACCTATAATAAGTGTTTCAAATCTGAAATATCTAAAAATTATGTCGACAAGAGATATAATCCTCTGTTAGGAGCTAAACAGAGTTGATAAGATCTAAAGCTCTTAAACATATTCCAATTAAGTAATTGCTTAAATCAAATTGACTCAAATTAAAAATCAATATAAAAACATTTATTTGAATGAAATTCTATCATTAAAACTTAAATAAAACCCAATCTATCCACCTTTCGCAACAGTTTGTCAAAGTGGTGAATTAAGAAAACTCTAGCTCACAAAAGAGTCAATGTCAAATTAAGTGTTCTACTATGTTCACTCTTAATCAATCTTTTGTCAGTAAGGACGTGGCCCATGTCCTATGACTATGTGACTTGGCCAAGAAGCTATGACAAGTAGTTATGAGTCCTCGACTGGTTTGGCCAATCTGGCTCCATTATATTACGATCACGACCGTAGCTCGTATGCTTCCCAATGGCTCTGCCCTTTGAGTTGTGAATCATAGGGTATACTTGATAGGGAAAATAACCCTCTATCAGCTAAGGTAAACTTAAGATTGTATCCTTAGACAAACACCACTCCAGGTCTATAAAGATTTCTTGGACTACATAACCCATGTGTTATGGATGAGGATCATTATGTCAGGTTAGGCCGACTACCTCCTCTGACTAAGTAGACTAGGGACCACGACTGCCCGGGATGACAGAACCATGGGATCTAGATCAGGCACGTCATCATTCCCCCAACCATCCGGTTATAATGATGAATTTCATATCTCAAATTCTAAAACTCTACATGTTGCTACTATACGCTACGCATTCAGTGATCTAATGACTAGCCTTAATCGAAAGTTCTCTCTCACTTACTGAGAGGGGTAATTAACTATAGGGGCTTGCGCCTATACAAAACCTGGAACCAGATCTAAAGTTCTCACCAAATGAGGACGAAATCTTTGGGTAGTGTCTTATCTACTATTCCATCTGCCTTCTGAAAATTTCACTGACATTTAAAACACTCTTCTCATCGAAAAGGTATGAATTTTAGAGCCCACGATTCTAGTGACTCACTGGGATTTGTTTCTTCTTCAGGAATAATATTGGCTATCCAATGATACTTCTCCTCTGATGAAGCCTACTTGAGCCTTTTTAGTTTTTATTACACCGCTTCAATCCAATCTCATTCTCCTAGGATCTTGCTAAACTAGTGTCGCATCTAGTTTAATAGCTAGTTTATGAACTCCTACATCAGGGGATAAGCCTGGCATTTCAGAATATGTCTAGGCAAAGCAATCCCTGTTCACAAAGTAGCATTTTTAGCTCTCCAACTTTCTCATTAGGTAGAAGGGCACTGACGAAAGTTCGACGGGGATCATCCTTAGCTTATAGGCTAATTTCTTTAAGTTCATCCATAGTAGATATTTGTCCACCATCTTCTAGTTCTTCAGGTGCGGGCTTGGCTTCTACATCTTCATCATTTTTAAGAAGAATTTCATGGGAATCATCTTCTTCATCACTATGAGTTTCTATCTCAGCTTCTATTATATTATAACATGCTCTATTTTGATGAGATTTGTAGATGAACTCAAGACCTTTAGTGATAAACTTATCACTTCTTCGTGATGCCTGAGGACTTCTTTGACTCCACATCTTGTTAAAGATTTGTGTCCTATGTTTAGTAGTTCCAATATGAATTCTAAGCTTATGCATCATTCTTCATAATTTTTGTGGATAATATATTAGTATTCTTATTAGTACTATCTCATCATAATTTTCATGTTGAGCGGGCTGCTAAAAATTATGAGGCTGAGACTCTTCATATTTGTAAAATAAAGTTCCTATTCTGCCACCCTCACTCAATGGTGGCACATAGAATATTATCAATTTTTCAATATTATGAACCTCTAGTAAACTGATTTCTTTGAAGCACTGTTGAGGGATGGGTGTAATTTTGAGTGAGTCATCTGACTCTGCTAAGTGAGCTATCCTCCTTGATGCAGCCATCTGAACTCTATTTCCATAAGTAAATTCAAAATCATAGTCTGAATCATAATCACTTATTTCATATTCTGCTTTTCTTGAGAGCTTATAAGTTCTCTTAGATTTGATAGGAATATCTTCTCCTTCTTCTGTGTTAGTTCCCAAATGAGAAACTAATTTTCTTGATTTATGTGCACAATCAAGTGCTTTAGGGAGAGTCGACATTGTCTTATCTCTTTCTCTTTGCTTCTTCTCTTTCACTTTATGAAATTATTTTTAGTTCCTAAAGTGGATGCTACCACTTCAAGAGGCTCTATTGGCTTAGGCTCTTTGGGATGAAATATTTTGCATCTTCATAGATCTTATTTCATTGATGGAGAATGGTTACAGGTTACTGAGAATTTTGAATTCTTCTCCTTCTTTTAGGTACTTAATACAATAATGCATAGTTGATTTGACCATGCCATACTCATGCAGCCACGGCCGGCCTAAGAGAGCTCTAAATGATATATCGGTGTCGATTACATAAAACTTGGCTTCTGTATATAAATTCCTGAACTTGAGAGGGAGAATAAAAGAACCCAGAGTTTTCTGCCCTTTTTCATTGAAATCATGAATCATCAACTTATCTCTCCCAAGATGTTGGATATCAAGGGATAATCTTCTTAATATCTTTAGACTCATAAGATTGATAAAAGAACTTGGATCAATCAATATTCGGCTGATCGAGATGTCATCACTCCCTGCAGTAACATATAGAGGACGGTTGTGAACTGTTGTTCTCAATATAAGATCTTCTTCAGAAAATATGATTACTGGGAGATCTTGAGTTTGAAATGCTTCATTCATGCATTTTTCAATGTCTCTCGGAGCTTCATAACTCTCCAAATCTTTGAGAGCCTGTATCAAAGTCTCTCGGAGCTCTTTTGACATCAAGAGAGCCTCGTACACACTCAGTTGTGCAGGGATCTTTCTTAGATGTGATAGAATATTCTAATCTATCTTTTTGCTTGATTTAGGCTTCACTCTAGGATTTTCGAGAATGATATCCTCATTGACTTCAATTTATTTGCCTTTGTCTTTATTTGTATTTCCCTTCTATGATGAATGTGGTAAGACTTTACCACTTCTCAATTGAACCTGAATCACCTTATCTTGCTCAGATTCTTCTGAAGAGGTAGTTTCTTCAGGTTTCCTTCTTATTCTAGAAGATTGGCCAAAAGGGCTAGACTCATTTTTCAATGTCATACATTTCATACGTGATGATATCAATGAGTTTGACTCTTCTCCATTGGGAAAACATAAATCTTCATCTAAATTGTTAGTATTTTGTTGAGTCATTAAACAAAATTCAGATGTTAGCTCCTCGGGCTCTTCTTGGTTTCTTGACAAGAATTGTGATGGGTTGGTCAAGTATGTCTGACTACCCTTGCCATTTCAGAGTAACTGATGTTGAAAAATATTTGACATCATGTAGATGATTCAGCATGTCTCTATTGGACAAGATTCACCATTATCTTTTTCATCTGATTCAGCAATGTGAAGTTTAGGCATTAAGTCTGCAAGCCTAAATAGTTGTCTTGCCAGCTGGTGATACTCCTTTAGATTGTTAATAATCTTTTGAGTTGTAGTCCTCTTCTTGATCTTTCTTTCCTTAGCCAGCTTCTTTGATTTATGAGGTCTGTGTTTAGTAGACTACTTCTTATGCTGTGATGAAGTAGCCTTATCAGAATATTGCTGAGAAGCCCAAATACTTGATTTAGGTATCTCTCTTAAGTCCAATATAGGTTCAAGTGGTGATTTATACTTAACACTAAGGATGTATTTTACCTTTCAATCAAATAACCATTTCTTCTTCTTTTTATCTTTGTTGGATGATACAGAAGAGGACATAATCATCTTTGTAGACTCTCATTTTGGGATGACTAGAACACTATCGTATAGTGTAAATTGACCTCGTTGATACTTCCTTTCAAGCCAATCTTTGAAGAGATAACAGACTTCGATAGGATGACTGATCATCCGATAATAGAGATAGTAATTTAGATTACTAACTTGATCAGCTTCTTCAAGATTTTTAATTTCTGGTAATTATAAACCACCTTTGACCGCTCAAATAAATATAGCAAATATGTAACTGAACGAATATTCTGTTCATCTTTTTCTTAAGAAATAGTCACATTCGCTCATCATATATTGTCGCTTGTTTAGGACGCTCCCTAGCACTTGAAAAAGTCTGAGATTTGCCATTGCCTCCCAATACTAATTTTGGTTGTGGATTAGAATAGACAGACTTCTTTCCCTTATCATCATTATACATTGGTTGTTTTCCTTTATCCACATTATGTATCACTCGCTTTTTGCCATTTGAGCTATAGAAAGTGACATAAATTTTTTTTCTTCTTGAGTGTGAAGGGTTGTTTCTCTTTGCTTTATCTGTATAGATTTTAGACTTAGGGAGGTTCAACTTTTCAAATTTAGCCAGCTTATCGAGCAAGTCCTGGAATGTTGCAATCGATGCCATGCATAGAAATGGTGCTATTTTATCATCCATATTGTCCATTAGCAATTGGATCGCATGTTCTTCTTCCAATTGTTGCTCGTACTTCATACTTAGGTTGTGCCAATGACTTATGAATTTTATCACTGACTCATCTTTATTCTCTTTTAGTAAGGCGAGGTCAGCGATTGTGATTTTCTTAGTTGCACTGGCGAACCTCTTCACAAATATAGTTTCTAATTCAACAAATATTTTAACTGAATCATTTGATAATTTTGCATACCATTCAAAAGCGACTGACATCAGGCTACTAATGAATTGATGGAAAAGTAATGCATCATTCCCATTTGTGTTACCATAAATAGCTTTAAATTGGGCTAGATGTTGCTTTGAATTATCAAGCCTACTGAAAGTATTAAATTTTGTAACCCTTTCTGTATGACACTTGGTCATATTCAAATTTGTAAGGATGACCTTACTCACCTTTTCACTATGAGGCTATGCCTTTATCTTTTCATTGGTTATTATTTCTACGAAAGTATTACCGTTCCAAGTGCTGTGATTTTGAATTATCGGAGAGGTAATGGGTTAACTGTTCCTCGCTTCATGCATAGCATGTACGTAGAGCTTGAGGTACAGTGGTCGGGGTATAGAAGTTGTATTATTAGCTGCCTGTTGATTAGTAGATAAAATAGGTGCTGCACTAGATGTGATATTCTTCTGCAATATCTCCATCATGATGTTCATTTGTACCATCATATCATTCATTTTGGTACCAAGCTGTGCAATCTCCTTGTCTTTGACCTCCATTTGATGTTGCATTTCTCTTTGCTCTCTAGCTAGCGTCATGGTATCAATCAATACAGGCTCTTCTTCTTCTTCTATTTATTATTGATGTTCTGCTCCTTGCTCATTTTCAGGGGAAGAACTTAACTATCCTTCTCCTTGTGCATTTACAAAGACAGCTGTTGCTGGAGTTGTACAATGACGCTGAATATAAAAGCATGTACCAGGCTGATCATTTCTTGGTTCAACCATATAGACATCTTTGACACCTTCTCATTCTGGCCTTCTTCTTCTTCATCTTCAACAAAGATCGAAGATCCATCCTCTATTTTCTTTTGTGAAGACTCTTCTTCATAAATGTCAAATTTAGGTTCAGGTTCCCTGAGTTCGTGTTGCTGCTGATGGTGCTGAGCGGAGAGTTCATCTATATCTCTGACCATATAGACAACTTCCAATTCCATAGTGTTCTCTTCATTATTTTCTTCTTGCACATGAATTTCTTATCGACATTTCCAGTAGATCTCTGGTTCAATGTGTGGAATAAACACTTCTTCTATTAAAGGACTGCGATCAAAGTTAACCTTTTTTTGTGGGGTTGAACCTGATCGATGATGGGATCCCCTAGAGGATTCTCCAGGGTGTCGACCATCATGTCTTTCATCAATGATATCCTTTCTTTTGGGTTTCCACTTCTGATGAGTTATTCTTGAGGTGGATTTCTAAGTATATGTATCAAATGTCACACATCTTCCATTATTCCAAGTTTCATTACGGGCCTTGGCCTCCATATCTATTTACCCTTTTGCTGGGACCTTTCAGCCACGGATTCTTGAACACACGGTCCAAGTGTCACGCTGTGATGCTCACCATATGAAGCATACTGAACTCGATGGATTGTTACCAGAATATATGGCAACTTTCTTGGTGGAGCTTCAGTATTTTCCATCACCATAGGCCTCTCAAATCTTCTTTTCATTAGGCCTTTGTCTTTGGCTACTTTGAGAACTTTATGTATCTAGCGAGTTTTTGTGTCTCCTCGTGGTGGAGCTTGACGTGGTTGGTTCTTCCAAAAAGATTACTTTACTTCACCAGTAGAGCTATTCCTTTTTACCTACTTTAGGTTATCAAAGTTGTTGTGGGTAGGGATACTCGCTTCTAATGGCAGTATCGCTTGTTCGCTAGGTCATTTAAAGAAGATCTACTGAGCCCTCAGCTCAATGTTTCTCCTTCTTCTCTATCTTCTGGTTAATTTTCTCCCTGATGAGGAAGCTTCATGATCATGCTTTCTGGGTACAAAAGGTTCAATTGGCGAAGCAATTATATCACGAGGCATTAAATACACAGTTTGCCCATTAATGGCTTTTTTTCATCACGGGAGCTTTAGATTGACCTAGCCTTTTGAAAATTGAAGTTCTCTATTGGGAGAATTCTTTGACATCGGTTGACTGTTGAACTGGATGGCACACATGGCCAGTAGAAACTTCAGTAACTTGAGGCCTTCTAGCATGGCCTCGGACGAATGTACCACGGGTGGCTACTTTAGGAGTTACAGTTTCTATGGCCAGGAAATTCAAGCTACCAAATTAAATGGTAGCCCCGACATCTCTTGTGTTGATGACGGCATTGGCTAGACAGATGTTCACACCATGCCCTAGCTGAACGGTGAAAGGAGTGCTTTGTAGATCTATTTTGCAAAAGTGAAAGATAGGGATTAGTAATTAACAATTATTATTTCACCTCATACTTTCAAGATGAAGAGGCACTACAGAACAAAATAATGGTGCAATAAAGATATACTCTCCGGAATGAGTCATTCAACATAGTGTCTCATATTGAATTTATTACACACTTAAATCACCATTTTTTTATTTTGAATTTTCAAAAATTTTATTGCTACTATAGCACATATATGACTAGCCAAAGATGGAAAGAGAATCCTATTCCAGCGGAGTCGCCAGAAATCTATGGCTCCAAAAATTCGCCACCGACCTCTCGACAATATTATTTGAATTGAAGAGAGCTTGATTTAAAGTGTCAGTGTAATTTTCAGAAGGCAGATGGAATAGTAGATAAGACACTACCCTGAAATTTCGCTCTCATTTTAATAGGACTTTAGATCTAGTTCCAGGTATCCTATAGGCGCAAGCCCCTATAGTTAATTACCCCTCTCAATAAGTGAGAGAGAACTTTCGATTAAGGCTAGTCACTAGATCGCTAAATGCATAGCATATAGTAGCAACATGTGGAGTTTAAAATTTAGATTATGAAATTCATCATTTCAGCTTAAACCGGATGGTTGGGGAAATGATGATGTGACTGATCCAGATCCCATGGTTTCATCATCCTAGGTAGTCGTGGTCTCTAGTCTACTTAGTCAGAGGAGGTAGTCGACCCAACCTGACTGAATATTCTTTATCATTAACACATGGGTTACGTCATCCAAGAAATCTTTGTAGACCTAGGATGGTGTTTGTCTAAGGAGACAAACTTAAGTCTACCTTAGCTGATAGAGGGCTGCTTGCCCTATCAAGTATACCATATGATTCACAACTCAAAGGGCGAGCCATTGGAGCATACTACGGCCGTGATCATAATATAATGGAGTGAGCCAACCCACCCAATCGTGAGGACATGTCATAAGCACGATGAGGACACGCCATATCCTTACTGGCAAGATATTGATTGAGAGTGAACATAGTAAAATAATTGACTTGACATTGGCTCCTTTGTGAGCTAGAGTTTTCTTAATCTGTCACCCCCGATAAATAATTATGAAAGGTGGATAGATTGAGTTTTGATTTAAGCTTTTAATAATAGAATTTAATTTAAGCAATTTTCAATCGATATTTGATTTGATTTAATTTGATTAGAAAAATTGAATAATTTGAATATATTTAAGATCTTTAGATCCTGTCAACTCTGTTTAGCTGCTAACAGAGAATTAGATCTACTGTCACCTGACATAATCACTTTCTCAAATATTTCACTGATTTGAAACTTTTATTATAGGTTTTTAGATTTTATTAACCCAACTACCCTAAGACTAAACTAAAAGCAACCCACAAGATCCTCAAACATTTGAATTCAAACATAAATTAGAATGCGGGTGTATTTAAGACTTTATGTAGTGTTTATTTCTTAATTATGAGATTGAATTCAGATTTTCATTTAATTCCAACTTAGCCTGTGCATCCTTTTCAGACATTAAAATTTGCACTTGAAACCTCTATGTCTAAGCACATGTAAGTGTTTATTGCTTAGCTAATTTTATCTAATTAATGAAATCATTGATTTTGAAGATCATAATTAGAATAAAATTTCTTAAATTTTGATTGAAGGAAACCGAATGACTTTTGTAGATTTTTATTTGGTATCATCTTCTGTCTGCTTGTACAAAGAGTTACAGATTCGGTAGCGATTTTTGTTTTGAAGCTAGAGGTTCAAAGAATAATTTAGTTTGTTATTTTAAAAGAAGATTTACCCTTCAAAGTAATTCTCATTTTCTCCCTTTTTTGACGCTTTAAATTTAAAATTAGTTGTAGGTTTTCTTACTTAACGTTCTTAAGCTAGTTCATTTCACTCTCTCATTTTTCTGAAGTCAAAAGATTTGATGCAATTTTGGCAGCCTCCCAGCATCATCCCCGCATAGGGGGTTACATCGAGAGCACTTTGGCTTTCTCGGTACGCCCTCATAAGCGTAGCGAGTGGTGTCTTGTGACACCACAATTGTCTTCACACCCATTACGCCCTCATGGGCATTAGCAGGGTCTTGAAACCTGCAGAAAGAGAAATGCAGTGCAAAGTGTATTCATTTCATTTTTTTTTCCTAAGTCTAGAAATTAGACAAAATTTTGGCAACATTTTATCTAAGGGAGTGACATCTAACGGATGTTGGCTTACTCGGTACACCCACTTGAGCTTAGTGAGCGGTGTCTTGCAACACCACAACCAGTTTTTCATCTCATCCTCATGAGCACGACGAGGCCTTCGAACTTGCAAAGAAATACAAGCATGTGTATATATATATATATATATATATATATCCACATTCACATATCCCACATATTCTGACTAATCTTTCTGCGGGTTGCAATGATCGGCAAGGAAACAAGGATGGGTATGTTGAAAACCAAAGAAGAACCCGCCTCTTGACGGTGTTCTTCTCTAGCTGCGGCGAGGCAAATTTGAAGAGGTAATGCTAGGAATGTGATGCAGAAAACTGAAAGAAGAAACCGCCTCTTGACGGTGTTCTTCCCCGGTTTGCGATGAAGCAAATATTGGAAGGATAATGCGAGGAGTGCGACACCAAAAATCAAAAGAAGAACCTACCTCTTGACAGAGTTCTTCCCCAGTTTCAGTGAAGTGAAGATTGGAAGGATAATGCGAAGTGCAATGCCGAAAAATGAAAGCAAAACCCGCCTCTTGATGGTGTTCTTCCCCGGTTGAGGCGAAGCGAAGATTGGAAGGGTGATGCAAGGAGTGCGATGCCAGAAATCGAAAGAAGAACCCGCCTCTTGACGGTGTTACTTCTTTCAATTGCGGTGAAATTCGGATTAGGGATATGGGGAAAATTTTGGATTGGTGGAAAATAATGGAATTTGAAAATTGATTTTCAGTTTTTGAGAGAAATGAGGAAAAAATGAAAATACTAATTTTGGATTGGAGAAGGAAGATCGGAGAGGAGTTTTTTGCGGTTTGGAGAAGGAAAATCGGAGAAGATCAATGCGATTTGGAGAAGGAAAAGGAAAAAAACATTAAAAAAATGATTTTTGGATTTGGGGAAAAATGGAAGAAGAAAAGAAAAGGAAGGAAGAAGAAGGAAGAGAAGAGAAGAGAAAGATCACCATTCTCTTTTATGGTTTCCTTGAGAGAAGAAGTTTTTGGATTAGAGAGAGCGGTTCTTTGTGATTTTGGAGAATGAAGAAGGGGAAGAAGGTTGTCTGCGGTTTCTGCGTGCGGTTTGGAGGAAAAGCCGTGGGCTTTGGAGGAGGGAAGGCAGGAGGCCATGCATGAGGCTGCGCGGCTTCGCAATCGAGATGAAGGGAGAGTCGAAGGCTTTCCGTTCTGTTCCTGTGTGTGTGGTCGAGCGAATGAGGGATCTCGTTTGGTCATGGGCTTCAGGCATGAAGAGGAGAAGAACCGGGTCGGGTTAGGGCAAGGATCTGTTTGGGTTAGAGTGGTTTAGGTATTTTGGTTATATTAGGGATTTTAAATAGATTTTTTAAATTGATTAACCAACTTTAAATTGAATTTTATGTTGACACGATTAGAAAATCAATATATATATATATATATATATATATATATATATATATATATATATATATATATATATATATATTCAAGGTTATTCGATATTCAATAATACAATGCTTTTGCAACGGAGGCGTTTAGTCATGGCATCAAATTGAGTCCATTTCGCCAAAATATGCCGCTTTCACCGACATTCATGTAATTCATCCAATTGAGTGCAAATAATTTTACTTGATAGATTTTGACATTTTGAAGCTAACGACATGATCAATTTTACGAATGGAGATCTTTTGGTCCGCATCGGCGCCTCCTGACCTCGATATACGTGCAAACATATTGACAACTCGAGCGCTTGATCGGTTGATCATTAAGTCATGCAATATTTATATTTTGACCAGTTTTGAAGTTCTGAACATGAAGGAAAAATCTGTTCATCAATCGAATATCATTTGAGTTGATTTTTGTGACGTCCTGGGCATTTCAGCCTCGATTTACGTATTATCACTTCAAATCATTAGACACTTGCACGGTCTCGTCTGAATTGAGCGAGGACAATCTCATTTGATAGTTTTTGATATTTTGAAGCTAACAAAGTGATCAATTTCAAACAAGTCGTCGTATATCGTAGCTTTTCGACCGATATGCGACACATTAATAACTACTGATAAATTGATCATTAGATTATACAATATATATATATATATATATATATATATATATATATATATATATATATATATATATATATATATATATATATATATATATATATATATATATATATATTGATCAATTTCAATATTTTGAAGCAATAAAGTTTGTTCATCGATCAAGATCGTTAACCATTTTCTGACTCCCGCATTTTGAGCCCGATCATTGTGACCTCAGTCCATCAAATTAAACTTGTGGGCATGTCTTGATTTATGACACATATGAGGAGGTCAACACTTTTTTTAGAAGTGTTTCTCTCTATGCTCAATATATTTTAGCAAGCATTTTTGTCACCCTTTTACTAGATGGCCCTTGGGCAATCTCGAGGAATGGTATCGTTGTCAATCTAATATCATTTATTGGATTTTTATATATAAGTCTATGGCAATGTTCTGCTCTAATTCTATTCTTCGCAATAAATTGTTTTCTCCAAATGGATGGCACATTGCAACTTGAGAGGTTTTTCTATCATAACTCTTAGTCCAATGTGGAATTAATGTTTCTCTCCCTGGAGATAGTGAATGGGACTTTTACAATTTTTTATTCTCATTACAACTCGGATCACAAAAATGTCCATAATCGATCAAATTTGGTTTGATATGGCTAACAAAAATTCCATTCTGGCACCAAGAGTAATTTTTTTTCTCACTAATCAAAATCTTTTTTTTTTGTTTTAAAAAATTCATGAAAAAGAACACAAGCTTGGTGTATAAATCTCAAACACCAAACTAATTCTAGGAGGATAAATTCCTAATATTTACAGTAGGATATCAATCTTGCTAGATGTTTCGCC
Organism: Cymbidium sinense; assembly: GCA_021442155.1. Classification (NCBI taxonomy): domain Eukaryota; kingdom Viridiplantae; phylum Streptophyta; class Magnoliopsida; order Asparagales; family Orchidaceae; genus Cymbidium; species Cymbidium sinense. The sequence goes on along the minus strand of CM038227.1, from coordinate 47,486,230 downwards.
TTGATTTTTGACAGGTGAGAATCATCTTTGGGCATTTTCTCTTCCTCATGCATTTCTCCTAGAAAATCTCTAAATCATCCAAAGGCATTATCTTCTTCTCCTATTTTCAATGAAAAGCTTTTCTATTATTACTACTTAACTATTAGCCTAGTAACATCATAGTCCTTGTCAACTATGCTACTATTGTGGGTAGATGCACTTGCCTTTGATGCTAATTCCTCTTATTATGTGGCATGCTCAATCTTGAACAAGATGTCTATGAGAAGAAAATCTTATTATGATTTCCCCCTAGCTAGATAAGAAAAGAAGTAAAATTAGATGAGTAATAATATATAAATTAGTGTTGAACTTCACATATGCTACACTAGCCGAATCGAGCTTATAAGGTGAATTCAATCGACTTCAGATGCTTTAGAGCACAAATCGGAGGAGAGTTATGCCAAACATTGCCAAAATTAGTCCAAATGATCTCCGATTAACGAACAGACTTTGGCATCGCGTTCAGAACATCGAAATTGGTCAAAATATAAATATTGCATAAACTAAAGATCATCGTATCATCAATGTATCGAGCATCGAGTCGGAAGCTACGATGTCCAAACGACATTCATCATAAAATTGATTGCCTCATTGGCTTTAAAATGTTGAGACATACCAAATGAGACTGTCCATGCTCAATTCAGACGAGTCTATGCAAATGTTGAATGATCGGAAGTGATAGCACATAAATTGAGGTTAAAATATACTGGACATCACCAAAATTAGTCAAAATGATCTCTAATTGGTGAACAGATTTTATCATTGCATTCAAAACATTAAAACTAGTTAGAATATAAATATTGCACAACCTAATGATCAACCGATCAAGCGATCGAGTCATCCATGTATCTACACGCATATCAAGGTCCGGAGGCACCGACTTAATCTGAACGACCTCCATTTATAAAATTGATTGCCCTGTAAGTTTTAAAACATTGAAATCTATCACGTAAGACTGTTCATACTCAATTCGGATAAGTTTGTGCAAAAATCGAGCGGTCAGAAGTGATAACATGTATTTTGAACTAAAATTGATCAAATTTGATGCTGACTTGAACCAAATGGCATCCGATTGTGAAATGGGTTGTACTGTTGCATTTGGAACATCAGAATAACCTTGAATCAACCATATATTGGGGTTAGCGTAAATTTCATATTAAAGCTGATTAAGCAATAAAAAAATATTATTAAAATCCCTAACTAACCTAAATCTAACCTGAATCCCTAAACCGTTCGGCCCGACCTCTTCACGCACGATCTGAGCCCTTCTTCTTCATGCACGCAAGCCCTCTTCATGCACGTCTCAGCCTCCTCTTCATGTACAATCCCGATCAACGAAGATTCCTCCCTCCCGCTCGTCTGTTTGAATGGATCAATCGATCCCGCGTCTCCCCCTTCAATCGTTCCCTCCTTTCTCCTCCTCAAGCAAACCACAAGACAAAAGGGCAAGACGTTTGGTTTTCTCTTTCTCTTCTCCCACTTCTCTCGTCCAAGCTGCCAACTCTCACATATACATCTCTCATCCAAACTGCAAGCAAAGGTAGGCTTCCCTTTTCTCTTCTTCTATTCTTCCTTCTCATTCTTCCCTAGCCGAAATCTTTCTTCCTCTTCACTCGATCCCTTCAAACCCATTCCTTAGTCTGGTTCAGTTTATAGAACTTTTATGGTTCATTTGTTGATTCACGGGTTCAGCTATAACATTAATTATAGGCATTTTTTTAAAATTAAGTATGGTTAGAAGCTTAATTAGGTAATTAAGTATTAATAAAAAAATTTAAGATTACTCATCTATGACCATGCTACGCCGATTATGAGGCGATTACACATGAAATTGAGGCCAATCGCCCACTAATTGGTTGACTAGCTTGACAGGAAGCCGCAAAGAAGTGAGCTTCAGATACGGGAGCTGCTGCACTAATCGCGATCGCCCACATATTATTAGGGTTGATCGCCCTATCTCCATAGTTTCGCCGATTCGCCCCTTCGCTCGCCTCTGGAGCTCCAACCAACCGACCGCCCAAGCACGCCCCACCTGAACTTCCCTGCCGTAGGTATCGACCTCAGACAGACGTCGTCTGTGTATTCGATAGAAACTTTTTTCCGCAAAGATGACGCTAAACTTCCTCTCTCTCATTTACACTCGAGCCAACGGATTCTCGAATGACAAGAGCCCATTTCATTTTAAAATTAGCAAATACGTAACTGGAATTGGCGGATTCTACATTTTTTAGCGCACTTCCCCGTCGTTCTTCATAAACACATAGTAAATCACTTTATTTATCAATTTATTTAGGTGTTAAGTAGCCAAAAGTAGTATTAATTAGAGTGTCGGTTAATATAAATTATCATTATTCATATAACTTGTTTTGCAAGAATGAATAGAGAATTTGTTTTATTTGATTTTTTTTCTATGGAAGCGGCGAGTATCGATGAGCAATTCGGTCAAGTTATGTGGGAGGTGTCGTCCAGTTAAGGTTGGCGTCACACCTTCGGAATTGAAGCAATGAATTATGAGAAGCTTGCACATTGATCCAGAGCATCACACAGTCACTCTAACAGGTCGTTAGCTAGTGGGTAGCGGATTTGTAGCATCTGTAATATCTGACGATGACGTTTGAGAAGTTACACTTGACGAAGCTTCCCTTCAGATATTGGTATTCTATGTCGAAGTGGAAGATGTTAATATTGCATCCACATCGGTTCCATTAGTAAGGTCAGTAGATATACCGCTAACACATACACAGGCTTTCATCGCACAAGCACCTCCAGGGATACAACGTAGCTTTGATGGGTTGATTCCCAGGTAGTATATCATCAAAATTTATCTGATTATACTTGTAATAATTAATATGATAATTTGTTGCTCAACTTATAAGTTATGTGGCGGTGGCAATCTTTGTCTGGATTGGATGAGCGTATGTGCCTCGAGTCTTTGCGGTCGAAGATGAGTATCGGTATGAGTAGTGGCTCAAGTAGTGAGTCACGGCGGGGATATTAGTGATGATGGTATTTGTTCGGGTTAAAGCTACCGTGCGAGAATATGAAGCGGTCATAATCTTGAAAAATCACTCATTTCGTATGTGATTGAGAGTCATATATTTGTCCACAAGCGAGTATGTCATGGGATGTGGCAAAACTATGAACAACGATGTTTACTTTGGACGTCGATGAAAGCTGTCTAAAGATGAAATTGAAATTCCAAATGTCGAAGGTATGTGTTTTGCAAGTAAGCGAGTTTGCAATTTCTATTGTTGTGGTGCATAGTAAATAATATTCAATTCAAACGACCTCTAACGAAGAACTACGGTTGTATGTGTATACGATAGTCCCAGAAGGCCTGTAAGTGGCATTTGCATTGTATAGCAGAGATGATTAGGGGTGCTTGGAGAATATCAAGTTGGTGAAAATCATAGATGTATCAATGCTAAGTGCATCCGGTCATCGGCTGTTAAAGTTCAAAATTCATGCGTCATCTTACATGTGATCGGGCACCAGATTGATCTGAAACCTAGAGAGATTATAGGTAGAATGAAGTCAAAATTCAGTGTTAAAGTTTCGTATATGAAAGCATGGGATGCAAGGCGTAAGGCAATAAAAGCAATATTCGGCAACTGGAAAGAGTCCTATAGGACTCTCAGTCTTTATATGGAATCAGTTTGTACTTTACGTACGGTCTACGAATTCAATCCACTACATATTTTGAGACTTTTTTGGGCTTTTGGACCTTCAATAATGGGATGGAGTTCTTTGTAGACCGTGTTGAGCTTAGACGGTACTTTTTTGTTGGGCAAGTATCGTGGTACATTATTAACAGCCGTAGGAATCGATGGCAATAATGGGTTGTTTCCTCTAGCTTTTGCTATTGTGGAATCAGAGAATGTTGATTCGTGGTTATGGTTCTTGTTGTGCTTGCATGATGTGTTGTCCGTAGTGTCTAGTAAACATGATTTGTGCATAATATCTGATAAACATGCTAGTCTGTTACGTGGATGCAAAGAGATTTTTCTGTGGGCAGAGCATAGGCATTGTTTGTGCCATTTGCGTGAAAATTTTAAAAAGATCGTACGCAGACTAGGGATTGGTGATGTTGAGTTTCTATGCCAAAAGATGTATATGGCAGGTAACACTGATGATATTCGTCAGTTCAACCGTTTAATGTTAGATATTAAAAATGTTAAAGAAGAATGGTACAATTGGCTTGTAGAGCATGACCCTGTAAAATGGTCCCTTGTGCACGATGGTGGTATGCGTTATGGGACAATGAAAATGAATGCATCTGAGTGTTTTAATGGTGTATTGAAACGGGCACGTGGTTTATCGATTCAGGCTTTAATCACTCCTATCTATTACAACTTAGTAGCCTTGTTCATGAAATGATTATCCACTGCTACTCAGCAAGAGGAAGTCAGCTTATTTATTTATACTCATGGGATCTCCACACTGTTACAGCATACTGAAAGGGAGGCTAAGCATTTCTCTGAACCTGTAAATATCAACCCATGTGAGATGCAAGTTTTTGACAAGTCCAGCCGATCATTCAGAGTTGATTTGTTAGATAATGGTCTATGTGATTATAATTGTGGTAGAACGATCATATATCATTGTCCATGCCCACATGTGATTGCTGCATTGGGATTTCGATGGTTGAACCATCTTACGTGTGTGTCATAGTACTGCACTCTACAACTGTATAAGCTAACATACATAAATGAATTTCATACTCTACCAGATCGTTCTGATTAGCCATCTATCAGTGTAGAGCATGGATTAGTCACGTTGTAGCCACCTAACTTTTGCGGTCGGTGACCTGTAATAGATTGAACACAATGGATGAAAATGTAGATACCGATGCGAACTTGTAGCATATGCAAAATACGGTCACTTCTGAGGTCATCGTGCCCCCATAATATTAACAGTCGGCATTTTCCAATAGGATAATGCTTATCTTTCTCTTTCCGGTTGCACTGATCTACTTAGATTTTACAATATTAGCACTATTATATTTGTGATTCTTTTCTGACAGGTATGATGGCAGAGGGGCACCGCCCGCCTGCTAGACGTCGGCGACATAGCCTTGTTAGGGCCACCATCATGCGTGTTCGTCCATCCGTGCACGACGTACACACAGGGGTGGTCATTATGAACCGAGGAAGACAATTGTCACGGTTTAGGGTTTAGGGATACTTTTTGTGTCGACTACATTTTATTTATCTATTTCATTACAAACTTAAGAGTCTTGTACACGTTAAATTTGGTTATGTCATAATGAACTTCTTATTATTTGTCAATTTTGAAATGAATTGGTTAACTTCATATGAAAATTGCGGACATACTTCGATTATTGTAGTCTCTTGGTTGTTCAATTCATCTTTATTGTGGGGCATTGAGCTCAATGGTTGATGGATACCTATTTATCAAATAAATGTATGATTGTTTCAACTCAGAATGTATTTAATAAACCTACATTATTCAACAAATATCTTACCTGCTCAAGAATGATCTTTTTATAATGTTTGGCTAGCACATTTGTTGAGGTGTTAGTATTGAGATAAGATGTTGTGTCACTCTTTGCTAAAATATATAGGCATGATCACTTAAAACATGCATTTTAAAATTCAATCGATATGATTAGATGAAGCATCTTATTTTTTATTCCACAATAAAAAATAATAAACATTATTAAAACATCCATTCTGAAGTTGAGTGGAAATCAGTAAAGATGCCTTTTACATTAACACGAAAAATGATAATATGAAACAATTGCCCGCTTTTTTTTGTTACTTATTTCGCATCTTAAAAAAAATTAACACGAGGCCGATTCTAGTGTAGACCGGCTCCGTCTGAATTAGCCACCATTGGGCGGCGGCTTCGTATCAGTCGATCCTACTTAATTGGGCGGCGGGTATCTGCCGCAATTAGTGGTGTGGCCTCAATTTCATTACGCACGCCATCTTTGGAAGCGGCGTGTGGCGTTCTAATTGGGTGGCTATACCTATTCTTAAATTTTTTTAATACTTAATTACCTAATTAAGCTTCTAACCATACTTAATTTAAAAAAATTGCCTTGATTATATGGGTCTTTACTGTAGTTCCTGATTCTTTGGATAGGAGTCATGTGATGATGTTGTCATTATTCTCTGTTTATACGATGATGCTTGTGGTTATTCCATACTGGCATGGGCATGCTATCGTGCCTATCCTCTATACTAGTGAGACTATATTTTATTTGATCAAATCTATCAACCATAGGTTCTTAGGATTTCAGCAACTGTAGTTCAAAATTCAGTACGAGTTTGTTCAGGGAGAAATTATAGAGATTCTGGACTTAAGCAATTTGAATGTTAAAAATATCAAAATTTGAGATAATCCTATCCAGTATTAAGTTGGATTAGGAATCCTAAACCTAAAGATGTTTTCTTCACTTCAGCAAAATCTGATGATCAAGATAATCACACAAAAAAAATTCATTTCTCTTTGATGAATCCACCTTTAGCCGACCTCCTTTCTTTTTACAAGTGAGGATAATAGAGGCAACATCTTGTCATCTTGGGTTCTTCCTCTAATAAGCGTGTGAATTCTCTCTTCACCATTCCTTTACCACAACCAGAGGAACAGCATGTCGGCATGTTCTTCTCTTGGTTTTTCTTCCTCTGTCTACTTGACCTTTTCATTTCTTCTCTTAATTTTTAGCCTCTCCCTCCCCGTCTCCCTCAAGCTTTAGTGAATGTGCAATAAAAAAAGATTGAAATGTGTGAATGTGAAAGTATATGTGTGTGTGTGTGTGTGTGTGTGTGTGTGTGTGTGTGTGTGTGTGTGTGCGTGCTTGTATTTCTTTGTAGGTTTGAAGGCCTCGTCATGTCATCAGGGCATGGTGTGGAAAACAAAATGGTCATGTTGCTCATCGCCAAAATTTCATCAAATCTTTGGACTTAGAAAAAAATGGAGGAATAAAAAATTGGCTTAAAAGCACTAAATAAAGAAATCTAAAGCTAAATTCAAATTAAAAGAATCAAACAAGGAAAAAGAGGGGAGGGAAAGAACATATAATGAATACAAAGGTAAAATATTAAATCAAAGAGAAAAGAGGTAAAAAGCACTTACAAGATATATCTTAATAAAGTTGAAAGCCCACCACTCCAACTCCTCAAACAAGTGGAATGAAATAGAAGTCCCCCCTCTTAGCCTTATTTATAGGAATTGGAGAAAACAATGTGGAACTCATCCTTATCTAAATTTAATAATCAGGTGTGATGACGGGGTTTGAGGGATGATACTAAACTCACAAACTTTAATTGTAATCCTTAGTGGTTTAAATTGAAGAGGTAAAATGGGTTCGCTTTTTTTCAAAACTTCGCAAAACTAAACAAGCTTTAGTTGAAATTTGGATAGGCTGATATCAAACTTATAAAAGAACTAATGGAACAATTGAAAATTAGAGGATATCGAAAGAAGTAGGAATCTTGATTGAACATCAAATCAAAGCACAAAAGAGCCTCTTTGAATGAAGATATTCTCTTTAAATATACTCAAATAAATTGAATAAAATTAAAGAATTTATCAGAGTTTTTCCATGAAATCGAATGATTTCTAATAAGCATAAACGATGAATCCTTGGAAAATATTTGAATATATTCATCACCATATTAAATACTTGAATTAGATCAAGGAGAAATTGAGTATAGTCGATGATAAATTTGAGAATTATCATAAGCGAGATTCTATTGAATATTTAAAAGACTAATCAACTTGGAATCAATTAGATATTGATCTGAAAGATCTAATAAGATATTATATCAATTTACAACACCATATACGCCACCAGATTCGTAACACATCATACAAGTGAATAGAAGGAGTTAATTAAGGCCTTCATAAATATACTCACATGGGCCCCGACATTACGTTGAATGCTTAAATCAATGTCTGAATATGATACGTAGGTTGCTTCCCAGTTTAGTCTTAGGACTCGGTCCGGATCAACCAAACCTAAAAATCCATTATAAGAGTTTCAATTTTTAAAAATATTTGAGAAGCTAATTCTGTCATATGTTAGTAGATATGATCCTTTATTAGGGGATAAATAGAGTTGGCAGGATCTAAAGTTCTCAAATATATTCGATTCAATCAATTAACTACCCCGATGATGATTGTGTTCAAAGGTGATTTCAACCGGAGGGGGTAATTCCATCAAAATGTGACTCTAATTTCAAATCAAATTAACTTAAATCAAGTATCAATCTAAAAACTGCTCAAATAAATTTAATCTTTAAAAGCTTAAAATAAAACTTAATCTATCCACATTCCACAATTATTTGTCAGAGATAATAAATTAAGAAAACTCTAGCTCATAAAGGAGTCAATGTCAAATTAAGTGCTCTACTATTTTCACTCTCAATCAATCTCATGTCAGTAAGGACATGGCCCGTGTCCTCTGACTGTGTGGCTTGGCCAGTAGGCTCCACAGATGATACAGTTACGACCAGAGTCCTCTGATTGGGTGGTTTGGCCAGTAAGGCTCCATTATATTATGATCATGATTGTTGCCCGTATGCTCCCCAATGACTCTACCCTTTAAGTTGTGAATCACAGAGTACACCAAATAGGGCAAAATATCCTCTGTCAGCTAAGGTAGACTTAAGCATGTCTCTTTAGACAAACACCACCCCAGGTCTACAAGGATTTCTTGGAAGACGTAACCCATGTGTTGCTAATAAGAATCATTCAGTCAGGTTGGGTCGACTAACTCCTCTGACTAAGTAGACTAGGGACCACGAAAGGTCGGGATGATGGAACCATGGAATCTAGATTGGGCACATCACCATTCCCCCAATCGTCCATTTTAAGCTAAAAATAATGAATTTTATAATCTCAAATTTTTAAACTCCACATGCTGCTACTATATGTTATGCATTTAGAGATCTAATGACTAGCCTTAATCAAAAGTTCTCTCTCTACATTGAGAGGGGTAGTTAACTATAAGTGCTTGCGCTTATAGGAAACCTGGAACCAGATCTAAAGTCCTCACAATATGAGGGTGAAATCTCTAAGTAGTGTCTTATCTACTATTCCATCTGCCTTCTGAAAATTACATCGATATTTTAAACCACGCTCTCTTCATCTTCATATGTTGAGAGGTCAGTGGCAAATTTTTAGAGCCCATAGATTTCTAGCAACTCTATTGGGGACAGGATTCTCTTTTCATCTTTAGCTAGTCATATCTATGCTATTATAACAACAAAACATTTAAAAATTAAAAATAAAAAATTGTGATTTAAATGTGTAATAAATTCAAATTACTAATGTATGAGGCTCTATTTCGAATGAATTATTTTGTAGAGTAAATCTTTATTATACTATTACTTTGTTCTGTAGTACCTCTACATTTTAAAAGTATGGGGTGAAATAATAATTACTAATCCCTATCTTTCACTTTCGCAAAATGGATCTATAGAGCACTCCTTTCACTGTTCAGCTAGGGCGTGGTGCAAACATCTACTTAGCCAATATCATCATCAACACAGGAGATGTTGGAGCTACCATTCAATTTGGTAGCTTGAATTTTCCAGCTATCATAACTACAATGCCTGAAGCACCCACCCGTGGTACACTCATCCGAGTCCATGCTGGAAGGCCTCAGGTTGCTGAAGCTCATACTAGTCATGCTCGCCAACCAGTTTAGCAACCAATCGCTATTAAGGAGTTCTCCCGATAGAGAACTTTAATTTTTAAAAGACTGGGTTAATCTGAAGCTGATGTGATGAAAAGAACAGTCAATGGGAAAACTGTGTCTTTAATGCCTCATGGTACAATTGCTTCATCGATTGAACCTTTTGTACCTGGAAAGCATGATCATGAAGCTTCTTCATCAAGAAGCAAATTAACTAGAAGGTAGAGACGAAGAAGAAATGCTGAGCTGAGGGCTCAGCGAATCTCATTCAAATGACCTAGTGAACAAACAATACTGCCACTAGAAGCGAATATTCTTACCCATAACAACTTTGACAATCTAAAATAGGTAAAAAAGAATAGCTCTACTGGTGAAGTAAAGCAATCTTTCTGGAATCATCAATGTCAAGCTCCACCACCATGGAGAAGATAGCCTGAAACACTATCCTCTAGAATACACAACGTTCTTGAAGTAGCCAAGGATAGAGGCTTAATGGAAAAGAAAATTTCAGAGGCCTGTGGTGATTGAAAATACTAAAGCTCCACCAAAGAGGTTATCATCTCTTATGGTAACTAGTCATCGAGTCAAGTATGATTCACATGGTGAGCATTGAAGCATGACACTCGAACTGCGTGCCCAAGAATCGATTATTGAAAGGTCCCGACGAAAAGATAAGCAAGTATGGAGGCCAAGGCCCCGTAATGAAACTTTGAAGAAAGAAAGAGGTGTGACATTTGATACATATACGCAGAAATTTGCCTCAAAAATAACTTATCATAAGTGGATACCTAAAAGAAGGGATATCACTGATGAAAGACATGACGATCGACACTCTCGAGAATCCTCTAGGGGATCCCATCATCGATCAGATTCAACCCCACAAGAGAAGGTTGATTTTGATCGCAGTCCTTTAATGGAAGAAGTTTTTGTTCCGCATAATGAACCGGAGATCCACTGGAAATGTCGATCATAAATTTGTGTGTAAGAAGAAGATAATGAAGATGACACTATGGAAGTGAAAGTCATCTATATGGTCAGAGATATAGATAAACTTTTAGCTCAACCCCATCAGCAGCAACATGGATCTAGGGAACCTGAACCTGAATTCGACATTTATGAAGAAGAGTCTTCACAGAAGTAAGTAGAAGATGGATCTTCAATCTCTACTGAAGAGGAAGAACAAGAAGATCAAAATGAGAAAGAGATCATGGGTGTTGAAACTATTTATATGGTTGAACTAGGAAATGATCAGCCTGGTACACATTTTTTATAATCAACGTCGCCGTTTAACCCAAGCAACAACTGTCCTTGCAAATGCACAAGGAGAAGGACAGTCAAGTTCTTCTCCTGAAGATGAGCAAGGAGTAGAACAATAATAAGAAATAAGAGAAAGAAGAGGAGCATGTACTTATTGACGTCGCGGCACTAGCTAGAGAGCAAAGATAAATGCAGCGTCAAATGGAAGTCAAAGATAAGAAAATTGCACAGCTTGGTACCAAGATGAATGATATGATGGTATAAATGAATATCATGATGGATATGTTGCAGAAGAATATCACATCAACTATAGCACATGTTTTATCTGCTAATCAACAGGTAGCTAATAATACAACCTTAATACCACTGCCGCTTCTAGTACCGCGTTCTGCAAGACAACACCAAGTAAGGAATGAAGTTAATAACTACCTCTTACGGCACTGTTAATATGAGATAGTTATACCTGAACTGTCACCAGTTAACAAGCAAGTGAGCTTGGTAATCGAAAGCAACATCTAGCCCAATTTAAGGCTACTTATGGTAACATAGGAGGGAATGATGCGCTGCTTTTTTGTCAGTTCATCAGTAGCCTGACCTTAGCTATTTTTGAGTGGTATGCAGAATTGTCAAATGATTCGGTTAAAATCTTTGCTAAGTTAGAGATAATATTCGTGAAAAGGTTTGCTAGTGCAACTGAGAAAATAACAATCGCTAACCCTGCCTTGCTGAAAATAAGAAAAGATGAGTATGTTAGTTTATTATTCTAGATCATGTCGACTCCATTAATTTAATAGTAGAAGATCATATCTAAATTTATACTTTGAGAATTTTGAATTTGAAATTGTTAAATATAAATATCTTGGATATTTTGATAATAATATCACATATGGTTGATATCTTCAATCAACTCAGCCATCATTGAGGTGGATATATTATTTTGCTATTCCAGATCTAATGTCGACTCTATTAATTTAATAATAGAGGAACAGATCTATTGTCTTCTTAGATAATTTACTAAGTTAAAATTTATAATATTATTATTTAATTTTTAGATTTTGTTAACTCGAACCCGGTCCTAAGACCCAACCAGGAATCAACCCACGCAGCATACTCAGACACTAAGTTTAAGTATTCAGTATTGTGTCAAGGCCCATGCTGGTAATTGATTGATTTTAACTTGAATGCTTACAAGCATTTTAGAGAATTCAATATCTTCTAAAGCACTTATACATATATCAATACAAGTAAACTAAACATAGGATTGCCTTACGATGCATATATAAATTATCAAATGTAAGTGCTTGCATAAATTTTAAAATACTCAAACTAGAAGATGATTTGCATTATAATTTGTGCAGGATTCGCTTCAATCTAATATTTTTTTGAATAAAAATTGAAGTATTTGTCTTGAATAGAATGCATGCACTATTCATTTAAAATTTGAGTCGATGCCTTCTGTCTGCTTCTAGACTCGTATTATAGATCTAGTGATGTAAAAGATTTGAAATTTACGTATTACTTTTAACTTGATTCCCCTTTAGATTCTTAGCAAGACGCTCTTTCAAAATTTTTGCTTTATTTGGGAGGCAAAGTTTGTTTGTAAATGACTTAAATATGTCTGTGGGCGGTGATTTTCATCTTTTTTTTGTGATTTGAATATGCACACGGGCGACAATTATTGTTTTCATATGCTTTGAATATTGCTTGACTGGCCCCATGAGATTTTCAAATTTAGCTATAAATATGAGGCAAGTTCAATGCATTTTCATTCAAATCCATTCAATTCTTCTGGGTGTTCTAAATGTTGTAGGTGCGAGGTGATTCTGCTGGCTCAAAGCTTCTTTCATTTCTTTGGGTTGCTTCCAATTAATATTACATATATGACTTAATTTTTAAAAAAAAATTATCACTTATAAGCTTATAATTTCTTTAATTTAAATTTAAGTTTAAGTAAACAAATTTTAATCATCAAATTAATCCATTTAGTTCTCATTGACTAAGAAGGGAAGGACTTTCACAAGAGTGATATGGGATTATAGCGAAGTTGACATGGCGGTCTTCCATTGACTAAGAAGGGCGGTTTAGGCGGTGGGAGATAATTAAACTTGGCGGGGAATATAGATTTTAGGGGGCTTAATAAATTTGGGATTATTATTACTCTTCTTTCTTTCTTTTTTCTAGATTTTTTTTTAAATATTATGGCTGCAAGACAATAATAATAAATAAATAGTGTAATATATATGCATGAATAACATTTATTAAATCTATATCCGTTTTACTAAGGTCCAAAAACAGGAATTAAATTGAATGATATTACTCAAATGAATTGCTACTTCCATCTGATTAAAGATATGCACATATTTATAACTTTTTTAAATCGCTTTTATATTCCTTGCTCTTTTATATCTCCTTTATTTTATCAAATAATTTTTTTTTTATTTAACTAGTTAAGCATGATGATTTGAAATATCTAGAATGAACTCCTTTTTGTGTAAATATTTATTTGGTTTAATTAGTTTTAAAAAAACTTATCTTTCCTCTTTTATTTATAATGATAATAGTTATATCGCTAAATGAGACTATATATATACTCATATGCGTAATCTAATTTAATTTCGCTTTGGTCTTAATTTATTTTTAATCATAACTTGTGTGATTTGATTTAATTTAGTCGATTTCATTTTCTTTGATACTAATTATGCCTTTGAAATGATAATATCCATGTATAATTTTAATGGATTATTTGAACATATTAACTTCTCTTTTCTCTTCTTCTTTTTTTTAGTATAATTCAAGTTATGTTAATTTTAATTTAATCAAATTTTCTTGAATCAACCTATCTAATATTGTTCTCTATTTTCTTAATAACATGCACGTTACCTTAAAAGAGTAGATTTTCTTTCTTTTTTTTATTATTATTTTATTTTTTACTTTGAAATAAAGTTTCATATTTTCTAATTTATTGAGCTTAATTTAAATCCTTTTTTTTATATCTTGATTTTATACTGAATCTGCATTATTTTATTTGTGCTATATTTTGAAAGATTTTGGTTGTCATTGAGGTATTTGAGCTTGTTTATATGATTGCATCTTTTACGGGCTATCAATTAATATTTGCTCACTTCTATTTATGACGTAGATGTAGAGGTCAACATTATTAAAATGGGAATTTTTTTAAAATAAGTATCATTATAAACTTAATTAGAGAATTAAGTATCATTAAAAAAATTTAGAAATAGATATAGTCGCCCACTAAGTGGGCGACTAGATGTCGTCAATTAGGCGTGGCATGAAAGTGTAATGTGAAGCCGGTCGCCTACTTAGGGGTGGCTTCATTCTGAAGCTTAGTTAGTGGGCGGTGGTAGAATCAAATCATCGGGCGATCGGCCGTCGACTATTCCTTCCCTCTAATCCATTCGTTATGCCCCTTATCATGCCTCTGACGCCTCCACCCGAGCCGCCCACCATTTTTCCCCTTCCGAGCACGGATATCTTCGTCTCCAAGCTTCCCGGTAGCCGTCGGCATTGCTCCAACCGCCGGCATTGTTTCATCTTCTCCTTCAAGCTAAAACCAGCTCGTTTTCTTCCCTGACAGACGCGTCCACGGCGTTTGACGACTTCCCTCTCCATCTAACAACCCTTGGAATCCAACATTAGCTTACGGCGATGATTCCGGTGGCTCCATTCCGTTCGGGGAAGTTTCATGCGGAGGATTATACAATTTTTTGCTCACATTCCAGTCGTTCTTCGTCAACACACGGTAAATCCCTAATTTTTTCTCATTTATAAATTAGTAGATTTTGTGTTCTAGGGCTTAGAGCTGTACTGTTAGAATTTTATGGTTGGATTTGATTTGTAAATTTGTGTTAGTGTTGCGGTTCATGTAATTTATTTGTAATTTTAGGTGACAATATGTCGAGTATATTATTATTTAGGGTCTACGACATATTTTTGAATGGTATGAGTTGGGTTTGAGTTTTTGTAGTTAGCCTATAAGCTAGAGCCCCGTTACTTGTAGTCAAGTTTAGGTGGCGGCTTTTATATAACGTGTCGATTGATTTAAATTTCTTATGATTTACGTAGTTTGTTCTACAAATAAATTTGTACGGGCAATGTTTTTTTAGATTTAGGAAATATTGATATGATTGGTTATTCTCCAGTTATTTGAGGAATGAGTAGGGAGTTTGTTTCGCTGATCCATTTCTATAGAGGCAAACTAAGTATCAATGAGCAGCTCACTCCAAGTTATGTGGGAGATCGAAATCGTCCAGTTAAGGTTCTACGGCACAGCACCTTATTGGAATTGAAACAGCGAATTATGATGTCATTGAACATTAATTCAGATCGCCACTCTGTAAGTCTTACATGTTGTTATCAGGTGGGTAACGGATTTATAACGTCTGTTATGTCTGATGATGAAGTTTGTGATGTTACACTGGATGAAGCTTCCTGACAGATATTAGTGTTGTATGTGGAAGTGGAGGATGTTAATGTTGCATCCACATTAGTTGATTTGGTAATAAGGTCAGTAGATATACCAATTACGCATACACAGGATTTCATCACACATGCACCTATGGCGACACAGCGCAGCTTTGATGAATTGATTCCCAGGTAATACCTTGTCAACATTTCCATATTTATACTTGTAATATTTAATATCATTTTCCATCTTGCTTATGAGTTTTGTGGCAGCGATGATGTTATTTTTCATTCAGAGGAACCGTATGTGCCTTAGAGTGCTGCAGGCGATGATGAGTATCAGACTATGAGTAGTGATTCAAGTAATGAGTCTGAGCAGGATATCAGTGATGATGATTGTTCAGTTGGGTTAGAAGCTACTGTGATTGGGAATATAACCAGCCATGATCTTTTAAAAAATTATTCACTCTGAAATATTGATAGTGAAAGTCAGATGTTGTCTATAAACTAGTATGTACGGATATGTCAAACTACGAGAGAGTGAGATAATGATATTTATTTTGATGGTCCATCTCATGAAAATGTCCTAACAGCAGATATTAAAATCTCAAGTGACCTTGTTGAGGGAATGTATTTTACAAGTAAACGGAGTCTTCAGTTTACTATTATTGGGTGGTGTATAGTGAATAATGTTCAATTCCAAATAGTTACCTCTAACCAGATACTCATTACATGTGTATATCATGATAGTCTTACCATACCATGTAATTGGCATTTTGCATTACGGCCAGAGTGCTTAGAGAATATCCAGAATTGGGGAACACCATAGATGTATCAATGCAGTTAGCGCAGTGTAGTTCCAAATTCATAGCTTATTTCATTATACCTGTGATCATGCATCAAATTGATCTGAAACCTAGGGAGATTATAGATAGAATGAAGTCAAAGTTTAATGTTAAAGTTTTCTACATTAAGGCTTGGGATGCAAGGCGTAAGGCAATAAGAACTATCTTTCGCAGTTGGGAAGAGTCTTACAGGACTCTCAACCTTTACATGAAATCAGTGTGTACTACTTTACCTAGTACAGTCTATAGAATTCAATCTAGCAGTACACAGTACTTCCAAAGACTTTTTTGGGCATTTGGTCCTTTCATTATGGGGTACGTGCAACGGCAAACGACATTTTTTTTGTTAGGCAAGTACCGTTGTACATTATTAACTGCTATTAGAATAGATGAAAATAATGGGTTATTTTCTCTTGCCTTTCTTTGTTGTAGTCCATTCGGTGATTCTTGGTTGTGGTTATTAATATATACATACATGATATCTTTTATAGTGTCTTAGATGTGATTTGTGCATCATATCTAATAAACATCTTGGTTTATTTACTGGGTGTAGAAGTTTTTCCATGGTGCTCAAGAACGCTTGCATCTTCGTGAAAATTTTAAAAAGGTGATACATAGATTAAGAATTTGTGATGTTGAATTTCTATGCTAGAAGATGTATATGGCAGGAAACACTAACGATATTTGTGAATTTAATCATTTCATGTGAGATATTAAAAATGTGAAAGAAGAAGCTCACAAATGGCTTGTAGAATGCGACCCTGTTAAATAGTCACTTGTACATGATGGTTCTAAGGTGTTTCTTATTGGGTGTTTCTTTTTGGGTGTTTCTTATTGGTTGTTTCTTACTGCCGGATACATCAGGTTCTGAGATCCACCTGTAGTATCTTTCACTTCTAGAGGACCTAGATTCATTCAATATGCTATCTATAGGAGGAGGCGATTCGCCCACCTCATAGAGAACTCTCTAGTCTCTAGGCAGCATAACATGGCACTTTCGCCTCTCATAGATATGGTCTTGGGAGCATCTTCATGTGGGGAGGGCGACCCTACATGTATTATATCTCACTGATCTTGATAGTCTCAACATTGGTTTGAGGTATATTTTATTTTCTGTACTTTCAAATTTTTAGCGTATATGTTTATTTTAAATGTGTTGTGTGCATAGGTGTAACGAGAGATATGTTCGCCAGATGCCAATGGCGAACATTACATTATATAGAAATGAGATGGATGGCTTGGTGCATACTCAGGTTGGACTTGTAGAGTACATTTTGATTCAAATTTCTATAATGTATATTCTAATTCAACATAATTTTTAATATGTGTAGGAGATTTGGGATCCGTACACTGAGCAGATCACGTGACATCTATCACATACATGCTTAGCAGGCTTTGATATATGGTTGACATGAGTCCCGCTGATCAGCATGAAGAGGGTGGAATGGCATTTACCAGTCTTTGTGGATTACTCATACCTAGAGTAGATGTGGCACCAGTTGACCCTAGTTTCAAAAGGGTTGATGGTCGAGGCAAAGCGGATGTCGACTGAGTTGATTATCACCAGCTACACATTACCTCTTGGGAGAGGCGAAAGGATTACCTCATCGAGGGCTTGGATGAAGATGAGGATAGGCTGGTGGCTATCAATCAATACATGTGCTGGTTCAGATCTTGAGTTTCTCTCTACTTATTGGTCGCCCTGACAAATCCTCCAACCACATACTATCCTAGAGCACCTGTAGAGCATATATATGTAAGCGTTAACATAAGTATTCAGTTGAATTCAATATGT
This sequence comes from Cymbidium sinense, assembly GCA_021442155.1. Lineage (NCBI taxonomy): Eukaryota > Viridiplantae > Streptophyta > Magnoliopsida > Asparagales > Orchidaceae > Cymbidium > Cymbidium sinense. The sequence goes on along the minus strand of CM038227.1, from coordinate 47,468,205 downwards.
TACTTGAGGCTAATTTCACACACTTTCATGCAGTCGAAGCACATATTGGCGACTCAGGACATCTTCCAATCGTACTTTGGCCATGTAGATGAGCACGAGCTACAGGGAGTCGCAAATAGGTACGAGGTATTATGCAAAGACTTGCGATTGTGTGTACATATCGACGACACACATTATGGATTGGAGCCTACGGAGGATGTCCCACAGCATGATTGGGGTGTCGGTTATCATATCTTGATCTAGGTCCATGTATGTTGATCGGTCCTTCTACATAGCTTACTTATGAGTCACGCGCTATCTTCCGTCTGGACTATCCGTGACTAAAGATCTTGCATTGGAGTCACCATCATGCGTGATCGAGCATCATACTGACCGATTACGTGAGAGGTTATTCCACACAGATGATGGAGGCGTTAGATATTTAGGATAATCTATTTGTGCGTCTATACTACATTTTTTCTTATCTGTTTTATTTTTGTTTTTGGATCATCCATTTATGTAAATACTTGTACTCACATTTTGGAATGACTTATAGAACTTATATTCATTTTTGTAATGAATCATCCATATACTTAGTTTTAGATCTACTTAAATGAAAACTTGCAGACTCTAAGGTTGACCTCTATAATTGCCGATAAGGGCTTAAAGCTCACAAATGGAACATCTAAACCTAAATTAAAAATATAAGAGCTTAAAGCCAATCCTTGATGTAATAGCCAATCGCATGTTAAAAAAAAAATATTTTCTCTCTAGTAGTCACTTAGTGGGACCTCTATCTGAACCAGTCTTATTGGTACTATCTATATGAGACTAGTATTCTAATTTGGCGGTTAGGCACTGTCTGGATTAGCTTCCACATACTAGTTGGCTATTTACTTAGCATTATCTATCTAAATTTTTTTAATAATACTTAATTCCTTAATTAAATTTATAATGATATTTATTTAAAAAAATGTCTCTGTCAAAATGCTATGATCAACAAAACAATCTTTGTTCTTATCCAAATAGTAAGATGGCCATCAAGGATATTTATCAAACATCTTGAGCGAGAGTATTAAATATATCACTGCAATCTTAACTGATTTGATTGGACACATTTATAAGCTGTTATCATTTGCATTCTTGATAGTTGTGTTTTCTTTTTCTTTTTTTTCATTTGCTACTGTCTAATTATACATCAATTAAATAAATATTTTGTATCCTAAAATAAAAATATATATCTAATTTTCTTCTCGATTCTTTTTCAAGCACTTACCAATAGGACTAGTTAGTATCAAAAATATTAGGGCTGCAAATGAATCGAGTCAAGCTGAGTATGTACTTGTTCGAGTTCAAGCTAGTTTATCATTATTGAGCTCAAGCTCAATTCGAGTTTTTAGGATAGTGTTGAAGCTCGAGCACAATAACAACAATAAGCCTTTATCCCACTATATGAGGTCGGCTATATGAATCCTTCTTTTTCATTATGTTCTATTATGTGTCAAAATGCAAATATATTAAAATAATTTAAAAGCCGTTATGCGAAGATGAAGAAGAGAATTAAAATTTGAGAGGCATTTAAAACCAGCGTCACACATGATCTCTTAAATATTTAAGAATAAAAATAAGCATCCTCATCAATAGTAAATAATGAATGCCTAAACACAGATCATCAATTTGCAAAGCATTATTTGCAATGTCGTTTGCAATCATTCAAACATTAAAAAAAAAATTCATTGCTGCAATTAATCTTTAAAGAACATCTTGTAGTTTACAAAAATAAAAATAAAAATTTCGTAACTGGTAGAAGTACAAGCCAACATATATTTCTACAGTTGCTCGTCTCCAAACACGTGACTTCACTTGTGGAATATCATATATTAGACGGCTTTCTTTGGAGCAGAAATGAGGAGGAATGATGAGTCGCTTCCATATACAACGTTTTGAGGAGCACACATATCATTTCCTTTCTAAAAGTTAATTGATTTGAACATTTCTGCGTCTGCAAAATCAGGCGTTGAATTTTTTTTCATAACCCACATGAGAATTTAACGAAGACGAATTCAAATGTGGAGCAAACGAGCATGGTTGAACGCAAGAGGTTCCCTCTCCGGCAACCTGTCGTTGCTCGCAACTGCTGAACGATCCACGGAACAGAACCGTGGACATCGACGGCGCACTGTACGCATCTTGCTTCCGGCGAGACAGCTTTTTCCAGCGTGGGAAAAGTGGCGATCATGGCGATGGTGCTGAGACACTCTTCCACCAAGATAGCATTTTCCAATCTGCGCAAAAACGCAAACGCTGGAGTGAAGAACATGGAGCACGCAAGCGTTGGCACCGAGTGAAGGAGCTGACAGGCCTTGCCCCCTTCGTGAAGGGCTGCCAGGCCCGGTGGATGAATCACCTTAATCCGAAATGCCGCATCATGTTAAAGCAAACCTCGCAGGATCTAGAAGATCCAGATAATCGCTTCAGGGATGAGGGGCAAAGCTACAATAACTTTATTCAAGAGCAAGCTTTCTCGGATAACTAGCTTGAGGAATTGTTTAACTTTGATGCGTATTATAGAGATGGTGAGCCATCTCTCGGATAACTGGTGTATCGTTTTATTGAAGAGGTAAAATATAATTATTAATCTTAGTTGGGATATTGAGCACCTGGAAGAAAGACGTCCGGGAAAGATCCTTTTCGATGTTCTACAACTGATTGGATCCAATATTATCACCCATTAAAGTGATCGGAGCCCATGCAGTTATATTCATCTCTTCCTAATCCGTGGCCATGGATAGCTTCATCTTCATCTTTGTTGCCAAAGAGATATAAAACCAAAAAAAAATAGAAAAAAAAAAAAATCTTTATGTCAATTCTAGCCTCTAGAGTGGCCACATTGAAGAAGAGATGTCCTATGATAAAGAAGACCGAATCAAGGGCCAAGACGAAGCAAAGCTTCGCCAAGGCGGACGGGATGTGTAACCCGTCTCTTTAACCTGAAGGATCATCTCTGAAAGATGGCAAGGAGGAAACCCACCATGAGAAAGCAAACTATTGGAAATATATGTTTTATATAGGCAACTCAAAATACTTAAATTGGGTTATGAGCTGTATGTGAGGAGAAAATATTACGTCCGGAGTCCGCACGTAGCTTAGGTCGGACTCAATCCATCGACATCTCGATTTTCCCGTTTACCGATTAGCGACTGAGATCGGACGACTTTCCCCGACCCGACCGTAACGTCGATGGCGTATTATGGGAGAATACATTTCTCCGGCACCGTTAGCGTCGTTCAAAAGCGGGAGGAATTTAAAGAAATATATAGGCAATTTAGGGTTGGGGTTAGTTTTTCAAAGCGAAGCGAGAAGAGATCTAAAATCTCATTTCCTTTTACAAAAGAATGAAGATGGAACGCGTTGAGGAAAAACAACCATTTTAGGAGGATGTATTAAATACAAATCCATTAATGCTTCTCGTGCATTTTTTTTGGTTTATTAGTGATATTCTTTATCTCGAAAAGAATATGTTCATTTCTTCCAATTAGAAGTAATTTGGATGTTTTTTTGTCGAATATTTAATTTTGAGTGTTATTTTGCATCTGTTCTTTAGTCTGGACCTCTTTTGACCTCTTTTTAATTTTTTTTCAACTCCTTATGATTATGTTTAGAACATTGCAAGGAAGCATTTGATGTCGGTTTGTGATTTGGGTGGTTTAGTGCATCTTACCACTGTACCTCTTTGGAGACCATTTTGACATTTTTTTCCCATTTTTTTTTGCCAACTCCTTATGATTATGTATAGAGCATTATAATGGAAGCATTTGATGTCAGTTTGGGTGATTTCTGGATGGTTTAGTGCATTTGTACCCTGTGTACCTCTTTGGAGGGTACAGACCATTTTTTTGTCCATTTTTTCCCATTTTTTTTGCCAACTCCTTATGATTATGTTTAGAACATTGCATAAGAAGCATTTGATGGCAGTTTGGGTGGTTTTGGGTGGTTTAGTGCATTCTGCACTATTACCTCTTTGGAGGTCTGGACCATTTTGACCCTTTTTTCCCAATTTTTTTGGCCAACTCCTTATGATTATGTTTAGAAAATTGCAAAGGAAGCATTTGATGGCAGTTTGGGTGGTTTCTGGGTGGTTTAGTGCATCTGTACCCTGTGTACCTCTTTGGAGGTCTGGACCTATCTTTTTGATTTTTCAACTCCTTATGATTATGTATAAAGCATTATAATGGAAGCATTTGATGGTTTGGGTGATTTTGGGTGAGTATTTTGCATGTACCACTGTGTACCTCTTTGGAGGTGACCTCTTTTGATTTTTTCCATTTTTTTGCCAACTCCTTATGATTATGTTTAGAATATTACAAAGGAAGCATTTTATGTCAGTTTGGGTGATTTCTGGGTGGTTTAGTGCATCTGTACCCTGTGTACCTCTTTGGAGGGTACAGACCATTTTTGACCTTTTTTTCCATTTTTTTGCCAACTCCTTATGATTATGTATAGAGCATTATAATGGAAGCATTTGATGGCGGTTGTTTGGTTTTGGGTGGGTATTTTGCATTTGTACCTGTGTACCTCTTTGGAGGACCTCTTTTGATCCTTTTTCCAATTTTTTTGCCAACTCCTTATGATTATGTTTAGAACATGCAAAGGAAGCATTTTATGTCGGTTTGGGTGATTTCGGGTGGTTTAGTGCATGTACCACTGTACCTCTTTGGAGGATCTGGACCATTTTGACCTTTTCCTTTTTTTTTTTGCCAACTCCTTATGATGTATAGAGCATTATAATGGAAGCATTTGATGGCGGTTTGGGTGGTTTTGGGTGGCATCCTGCAGTGTGTACCTCTTTGGAGGGTACAGATCATTTTTGACCTTTTTTCTAGTTTTTTTGCCAACTCCTTATGATTATGTTTAGAACATTGCAAAGGAAGCATTTGATGGCAGTTTGGGTAGTTTCTGGGTGGTTCTTGCATCTCCTCTGTACCTCTGAGGGAACAGACCATTTTGATCTTCTTTTCCAATTTTTTTGCCAACTCCTTATGATTATGTATAGGGCATTGCAAAGGAAGCATTTGATGGCAGTTTGGGTGGTTTCTGGGTGGTTTAGTGTATCTATACCCAGTATCCTCTTTGGAGGTGTATCCTCACCTTTTTTACAGTTTTTTCTGGCCAACTCCTTAGGATTATGTTTAGGACATTACAAAGGAAGCATTTGATGTCAGCTTGGGTGATTTCTGGGTGGTTTAGTGCATCTCAGTACTGTGTATCTCTTTGGAGTGGTCATTTTGACCCCACCATTTTTTTGCCAACTCCTTATGATTATGTTTAGGGCATTACAAGGAAGCATTTAATGGCGCTTGGGTGGTTTCAGGTGGTTTAGTGCATCGTACCACGTGTACCTCTTTGGAGAGTCTGAGACCTCTTTGACCTTTTGCGCTTTTTTTTCCAACTCCGCGATTATGTTTAGAACATTGCAAAGGAAGCATTTGATGTCTTTGGGTGATTTACGGTTGGGTATTTTCCATCCATATTTTCTAACATATTTTGTATCTGTTCGCGTAAATGCAAATTATATTTGGAGAAACTCACCTTTGAGAAACGGAGGCATATGCATACCTATGTGACTATCATCAAATTGGTGTTGGACCATACTATTTCAAAGAAATTGAAATCAAAAGATTTTCTATGTGCAAAATGGTGGAAGAAGTCCATCTAAATAATTGATAAAATTCCGGAAGGTTGTCTGAAGCTGGATGTCCTGATTAGATTCTGTTGATTTGGAGGGAATTGGACGATTAAAAAACATCTGAGTCATAATCATTCTTTGCGAACCCGACCTACATCTTCTCGTGATCTTGATGCATTAGCGATGAAAAGGCGTCGTGTTGAAGACAATAGTGGTATTAAAGATGCATTCAATTTATCTAGCGAGGAAGTTGGCGTAGAATATCGGGTTCACCAAAAGAGATGCTTTCAATTTTATTCAGAAAGAGAAAAGATCGAGGATTGCAAATGGTGATGGTAATGCATTAATACAGTTGTTTAAGGAGAGGCAAGCATCGGATGGGATGTTTGCATGGGATGTGCAAGTTGATGAGTCGGATTGCTTAGTAAGTTTTTTTTTTTGTAATGGCATGTCTAGAATAGAATATGATTGTTTTGGGGATGTGATAATTTTTGATACAATCGACTCAATAAATATAATCTCATTTGTGCCCTCTTGTTGGAGTGAATCATCAGCAAAATGTATTATTTGGAGTAGCCTTTTATTAGAAGAGACAATTGAGTCATTCTCATGGCTATTCCAAACTTTTCTTCGGTTGAATGAGACATCCTATAACAATATTCAGATCAAGATCGGCTATGGCGAGCCATTGAAATATTCGCATACTCATCATAGGTTGTACTGGATATATTTCAAAGAAAGCTCCTTCCAAGGTTCATTGCTTCAATAGTAATAAGATAGTACAAGGCCTATTTTATAAATGCATGAGTAAGTGTGACTCAGAGGAAGAGTTTAAAGAGGCTTGGTATGCCATGCTAGAAGAAGGCAATTTGCATGATCATGCTTGGTTGTCCCCTTTATAAGATTAGATCCAAGTGGTCCCTGCATTGTGAGGACTCATGGGCATCTTGTCAATGCATAGTGAGTCCACGAACAATGTATGCCATGGAATATCTAAACCAACAAGTTCTCAGATTATTTCTTGGGTTGGAAAAGGTTATGGAGACATGGCTGAATGAACATGACGAAGACTTCAAGTGTAGTACCATCGATTGTTCCATTGTTAAGACCCGGTCAATTCTAAAACAAGCTATGTTTTATACAAGAAAGGTTTACACTATGTTTGAAGAGGAATTTTGCATGGGGTTGGGGTCTATCGATTACTAAGTCATGACACCATGGAGTATTTGATAAGAAATTTAGAGAATAAAATGCATCCGTAACATGTTATTTCGATAGACTACCCTAGAAGTGACTTGTAGTTGCAAAAAATTTGAGATGATGGGATTACTTTGTGCCCATTGTATCAGTTCTTAGTCGAAGATGTTGTCGCATTCGACAAGTATCTTCCGATGATGGTCTACTAGAGCAAAGAGGGATATTTACAATGATAGTGCATACTGAAATTAAGAGATGTGGCAGATGGAAATGCTTCGGCATTATTTTTGGAATCACATAAGTCGATATGCATATCAAATAAGCGTGGGGCAGTGATAAGAGGAATTTACATGCTTGGATCCCTAGAAAACTATATGATTTTGACTCATAATAAGTGGAATTCCCTCGACAAAGCAGTTAGAAGAAGAAGTTAACCCGACGGATAAGGAAAAGACATCTTAAAAGATCCAGTTAAGCAACGTCAAAGGGTGTTTCCAACTCAAGGCTTAAGGGATATTGGGAGAGATCCAAGAAAGCCAAGTAATTTTACTTATTATTTTTGGTATTTTAAATATTGTTGTTAATCTTCAAACCCTTACTTTTTTTGGTTGCGAAACCAAACTACTGATCGATAAGCGTGGGCGAAGGTGCTTCCTCACAAGTTGCATCACCTTTCCTCTGCTATGCCAAAGTGTTTTTAGAGGTATGCACATAATATCATATATCGATGCTGTAAGAATGTATCAACTAATACGATGTTCTACATGCAGGAATTTAACTCGAGCTCCACAATGAAACAATCGGCTGAAGGGTACACTAAGCTGATGATGGATATTATCTCAGGAAAACATTTTGATACATGACATTATCCAGTTTTGGTTGGTTCTGATAGCTAGGAGATTTTGACACTGCTGTGTTTGTAGCTCTTTAAGCAATAGTGAATGAGTTAATCCCCTAAAATTGTAATCAATAAATATGTACCAATAATAGATCAATTTTGACTTTTGTTTTCCAGTTTTTTATTGCCAACTCCTTATGATTATGTTTAGGGCATTATAATGGAAGCATTTGATGTCAGTTTGGGTGGTTTCTGGGTGGTGTAGTGCATTTGTACCCTGTGTACCTCTTTGGAGGGTACAGACCATTTTTGACCCTTTTTTCCCATTTTTTTTTGGCCAACTCCTTATGATTATGTTTAGAACATTGCAAAGGAAGCATTTGATGGCATTTTGGGTGGTTTCTGGGTGGTTTAGTGCATTTGTACCCTCTGTACCTCTTTGGAGTCTGGACCATTTTGACCTTTTTACGCTTTTTTTTTTTAACTCCTTATGATTATGTTTAGAACATTGCATAGGAAGCATTTGATGGCATTTTGGGTGGTTTCTGGTGGTTTAGTGCATCTGTACCCTGTGTACCTCTTTGGAGGGTACAGACCTCTTTTGACCCTTTTATCCCATTTTTTTGCCAACTCCTATGATTATGTTTAGAACATTGCATGGAAGCATTTGATGTCGGTTGGGTGATTTCGGGTGGTTTAGTATATTTGTACCTGTCCTCTTTGGAGTACAGACCTCTTTTTTCCCATTTTTTTTGCCAACTCCTTATGATTATGTTTAGAACATTGCATAGGAAGCATTTGATGGCAGTTTGGGTGGTTTTGGATGGTTTAGTGCATTTGTACCATGTGTACCTCTTTGGAGGGTACAGACCATTTTTGACACTTTTTTCCCTTTTTTTTTGGCCAACTCCTTATGATTATGTTTAGAACAATGCAAAGGAAGCATTTTATATCAGTTTGGGTGATTTGGGTGGTTTAGTGCATCTCAGTACCTCTTTGGAGGGTGACCATTTTGTCCCTTTTTTCCAGTTTTTTTTGGCCACCTCCTTATGATTATGTTTAGAATATTGTAAAGGAAGCATTTGATGGCAGTTTGGGTGGTTTAGTGCATTTGTACCCTGTGTACCTCTTTGGAGGGTACAGACCATTTTTGACACTTTTTTCCCTTTTTTTTTGGCCAACTCCTTATGATTATGTTTAGAACACTGCAAAGGAAGCATTTGATGGCATTTTGGGTGGTTTCTATGTGTTTTAGTGCATCTGTACCCTCTGTACCTCTTTGGAGGGTACAGACCATTTTTGCCCTTTTTTTTTTTTTTTCCAACTCCTTATGATTATGTTTAGAGCATTATAATGGAAGCATTTGATGGCAGTTTGGCTAGTTTTGGGTGGGTATTTTGCATCTGTACCCTGTGTACCTCTTTGGAGGGTACAGATCAATTTTGACATTTTTTTCCATTTTTTTTTACTCCTTAGGATTATGTTTAGAATATTACAAAGCATTTGATGTCGGTTTGGGTGATTTTGGGTGGGTGTTTTTTGCATGTGTGTACCTCTTTGGAGAACAGATTATTTTGACATTTTTTCACATATTTTTTGCCAACTTCTTATGATTATGTTTAGAAACAGCAAAGGAAGCATTTGATGGCATTTTGGGTGGTTTGTAGTTTTAGTGCATCACACTCTGTACCTCTTTGGAGGTACTGGTCATTTTGACCTTTTTTTCCCATTTTATTTTGCCTACCCCTTATGATTATGTTTAGAACATTGCAAAGGAAGCATTTGATGGTTTGGTGGTTTTAGTGGGTATTTGCATCTGCGTACTACCTCTTGAGGGGACCATTTTAATCTTTTTTTTTACAGAGGATATATTATAATCTATTATAAACAATTGACTCAGTGTCGAATAAATTAAGCCTCTAAAGTGACAAAGCATAAATTGAGCTCATAAGTATATTCTAAGTGAGAAAAAAAAGTACGACATGTTAAGCACAAGCAATCTATCCAAGTAAATAGAATTACTAATCAACATTAACCTCACAATCAGAAATATAAATAATATATATAGCTTCAACAAACCACACTACTTAATAACATCATCACAGATATAACTACATTGCAAATCAACTAAAGATATATAACAGTCATTAATCATAAAACAAACAAAGCCATTTCCGGTGAAAAAACCTAAACATTTATTTTGAAAAGTTATTTTTTATAGATCCATCTCATAGAACTGAACTGAACCTGGGAATTATCAATCATCACTATCAAATACATTTCTCACTGTATCATATGTGAAAATATACAATGCAGAATCACTATTCATGACATGGAAATGCTCCATATTGAAGGAAAATATACAATGCATAATCACACTTTATGGCAGGGAAATCAATCTTTATTGGAATTAGCTTTGGGAGCTTCAGCATCGGATGCATGCACTTGATAGTGAGCCTTCAAAGCGAATAAAATATCATCCTGTCATGCACTTCAACTATATGAGATGAGAGAGGAGAAGTTAAACAAAGCAGAGTAAAATATCATCCCAGGTCTATGCACTTCAAAAAAAAAAATACAGCTCAGTCTTCAAAGCCACCTAACAGATGCATTAAACAAAATCTTATATCAGACAAAATAATATTGTTCTCACTTCCTGGGATTTTTAAGTCCCAAACAAAATGTAGCGTAAGCGAACTCAGCCCTAAATATATTCATTATCTTTGGCCAATCACTTGGTCTACCCATCCTGGAGGTTTGGATTCTTTGCTTCCATGTATTTGCGACAAACATTCCCGCGATCGACACTATTTTCTTGGTAATCCCACTCACTATGTCGATTGGCCATTTCCTTGGATAAAGCACAGATCTTCAACAAGTAATTTGATCTAAATAGGAGAAAAATTTCAATAAGTTGGATCGGGAAAAAAAAGTTAAGATGAACTAGATTTGAAAATAGTTCTTACAATCTCAGGAAGAATGCTCTTATGGGTTGGTTTGGGCAATGAGTCATAAAAATACCAGGCCTCTGATTTAATATGTCAACCAATAGTGTCCAGTCTTGATTATCTATAAGCGGCATTAAGATTAACTTCAGCCACGCCACTATCCGCATGATGATATCTTTGGATGAACATCTTGCTTTCCATCTTCAGGCCGTACCTGGCATAACTCTGCAGTAGAAAGAAGAGAACAATTACACATTACAGCTTTCATCTAAGCAAACAAGAACTGAATCGTAATACCGAACATTCATGCGGGGTAACATACCCAATGCAAGCATGAAATGTACAAATATGGTTCATACTGATCCGGCGAGCGAGCATTTCGGCTAGTAGGAAGCGAAGGCATCAATGTGTGCATCGAGAGATATTGATCCAGAACTCATCGATCGCCTCGTGCAATAATGATATTCCCGACCGAATCTTGTATCACCCGCAATTAATAAATATTTTAAAGTGATCGAACTAAACAAGTAGGTTATTTTACATTATGAAGGACGACGAGGCTTGACTTACTTGTCCTGAGCAGCACGATGTGTCAATAAGATCGAGCATTCGCCAGGCAAAATACGGATGAGAACTCGACAACATGAAGTGCCTCGATGCACATGCGAAATGCGACAAAAGCTAGCGATGAAGAGATACATTCACTATGAATAAATACTCGATCTCGATATGATGCATCCTCCGATGCTCCTCCACCATGGCGGTCTGGGTCATCGACCTCTATTGGCTCATCTTTCTAACCTATAAAATAATTTAGTGATGTGAGCTAGCTAAATATGACTTTGGATCGAGGGAGATTATTAATACCTGATCGATGCTCCTCCACCAGCGACACGTGGGTCATCGACCTTTATTGCATCATCACAGCTAACCTATACAAAAATTTAGTGAAAGACTATTTCTATTATTTCCAATTTAAAAGAAAGTAACTTAATACCTCGGTCTGATGCTCCTCCACCACAACAGTAGCAGCCTGTGGGTCATCGACCTTTATTGCATCATCTTTAACCTATACAAAAATTTAGTGAAAGACTATTTTATTATTTACAATTTAAAGAAAGTAACTTAATACCTGTGATGCTCCTCCACCACAACAGTAGCAGCCTGTGGGTCATCGACCTTTATTGCATCATCTATGCTATATACAAAACTTAGTTAAAGACTATTTCTATTATCTCAAATTTAAAGGAAAGTATCTTAATACCTCTTTTTTTCTGCTCTGGATGCGTGGAGGCCACCACATCATTTGTTCTTGCTCGAGACTTCCTGTAAGTGTGTGTGAAAGGGGAAGTAACAATTTTCCTCTTTCTTATCTGTCGAGCTTTAACACCACGCTCAATGCTGCCAATTACAGGTTTCGGAGCATCGTCATGTGTAGTGGTGGCCTCCACAAGAACTTCTCCTACTTGATTCCACCGGGCTTCCCCTTTGAAGTATCCAACTCAGATGGAATCTCTTGTGGTAGCCTCCACAAGAGCTTCCTGTTGTACCCTCCTGTACATGTGGTCTCCTGGGTACCATCCAGAAGCTCCGTGGTAGCCTCCAAGAGTTTCCCTTGTGGTGACCCCTAGAACCTCCCATTTGGGGTGGTAGGACCCGCTGGATAGAACATCCTCGATAGCGCGACCCAAGAAATCAAGCCCATCCAACCTCTGGGTTATTGTTGTATGGAAAGGCGATCTTGTCTCTCAGTCCTTCAAACGCAAACATCCTCTCCACCACAGTCTGTGGGGTGAGGCTCTGCGGGGGGGAGAATATCGAGGAGATATATAGGGAGAGTCGTGGGGCTTGATGGTGGACTTAAAAGCGGGACTATCGGGCTCCACATGTATGCAGGTTGGGGACTCAATGAAGGAGCCAATTCTCATCTTCCAATAAGTCCTCGAATGAAAGGCATGTGGTAAAAGGATAAAAAATTTTGAAGACATACAACATAAATGGATACATTCTTATTTGAACTAAGTGATATTATTATATGTCACTGGCGTCCCAAACCGGTGAAAGCATTTTTTGGGAACTCTATTTTAGCCCATCGCATCACGTGGCTGCGAGTTCGGATGGGCTTATGATGCTTATGTGCTCGGTAGCCCATATCTACAATGAATATATTAAGCGAGTAAACTCAAGACATTATATTTCACATTAATGGAGATATAAAACATACTATCGAGGAAAGAGTGACAAATCCACCATTGCCCTCCTGGTGCAGATCTTTGATGCAATAACATCAAATTGAGAGACTAGGAAGTCCCAAATGGCATCTGCCCAGTTGTACTCGGCAAATCTATCTATATCATCAGTAAGCAATCAATTTCGATGCGTAATTGTGATATACAAAAATAGATTGTGAAGAAAATGTATATACAATCGCAAAGCGTCTTTGAACGAGCCATTCGAATTCTCTGGCTCTTGTAGTCAGATAAATGACGGTGATGATTTCTCGCCATACAACCTTCTCCCTCTGTTTGGCATCAATGCAACTTCATCGGGGTGAAAGGAATGTCACCAGAAAGCTTGCTTTTTTATGTCCCAAAGACAGATTGATGTAATGGCAAGTCTTTGCGGATGTGAATTGATGGAGATGAAGCTTCTTTAAAATGTGGCTTCATCGGTAAAGCATGTTGTAATATTATCGAACACATTTCTCATAGGGCTGCTCGAGTTATCCTTTTCCCATGGTTAACTTGAAAGACAAGTAATTAGGTCAAAAAGTGCAGTACCCTCAAAGAGGTAAGGTACAAATGCAAAATACCCACCCAAAACCAAAACTACCATCAAATGCTTCCTTTGCAATGTTCTAAACATAATCATAAGGAGTTGGCAAAAAAATTGGGAAAAAAGATCAAAGAGGTCACTACCCTCAAAGAGGTACACAGATGCACCCTCAAAAACTACCATCAGATGCTTCCATTATAATGCTCATACATAATCATAGGGAGTTGGCAAAAAAAGTAAAAGGTCAAATTGATCGTACCCTCCAAAGAGGAACAGTACAAATGCACCCAAAACCATGATTTCCATTATAATGCTCTACATAATCATAAGGAGTTGGCAAAAAAAATGGGAAAAAAAGGTCAAAATGGTTGTACCCTCAAAGATACAGGATCTGGTCTAAACCAATCACCCAAGACATAAAATGCTTCCTTTGTAATATTCTAAACATAATCATAAGGAGTTGGCAAAAAAATTGGAAAAAAAGGGTCAAAAAAAGAGGTGTACCCTGAGTGCACAAATACCCACCAAAACCACACAAATGCTTCCATTATAATTATACATAATCATAAGGAGTTGGCCAAGAAAAATGTCAAAAAGATCAAAGAGGTCACCCTCAAAGAGGTACCAGGTAGATGCACTAAACCACCGAAACCACCCAAAGCGCCATCAAATGCTTCCTTTGCAATTTTCTAAACATAATCATAAGGAGTTGGGAAAAATTGTAAAGATCAAAAGAGGTGTACCCTCAAAGACACAGGTCTGGTCACTAAACCACTCGAAACCACCCAACTACCATCAATGCTTCCATTATAATGCTCATACATAATCATAGTTGGCAGAAAAAACTGTAAAAAGGTCAAAATTGATCTGTACCCTCCAAAGAGGTACAGAGACAAATGCAAAAACCCACCCAAAACTAAAAAGCCATCAAATGCTTCCATTATAATGCTCTATACATAATCATAAGGAGTTGGCAAAAAAAATGGGAAAAAAAAGGTCAAAATGGTGTACCCTCAAAGAGGTATATAGATGCACACTAAACCACCCAAACCGACATAAAATGCTTCCTTTGCAATATTCTAAACATAATCATAAGGAGTTGGCCAAAAAATTGGAAAAAGGGTCAAGAGGTCTGTACCCTCAAAGAGTGGTCTGAGATACCCACCCAAAACCACCCAAACCATCAAATGCTTCCATTATAATGCTCTATACATAATCATAAGGAGTTGGCCGGAAAAACTATCAAAAGATCAAAAGAGGTATGTACCTCAAAGAGGTGAGTCTGAATGCACTAAACCACCTAAAACCACCCAAACTGCCATCAAATGCTTCCTTTGCAATTTTCTAAACATAATCATAAGGAGTTGGCCAGGAAAAAATGTAAAAAAAGATCAAAGAGGTCTTACCCTCAAAGAGGTACAGTCTGATGCAAAAATACCAAAACCACAAGCGCCATCAAATGCTTCTATTATAATGCTATACATAATCATAAGGAGTTGGCGGAAAAATTAAAAAAAAGATCAAAGAATTCTTACCAAGAGGTACACATGCAAACCACTAAAACCACCCAAAGCGCCATCAAATGCTTCCTTTGATGTTCTAAACATAATCATAAAGTTGGCAAAAAAACATGTGAAAAAATGTCAAAATGGTCTATTCCAAAGTGCATGATACAATTCAAAACACCACCCAAAATCCGCCATCAAATGCTTCCTTTGCAATTTCTAAACATAATCATAAGGAGTTGGCCAAAAAATTGGGAAAAAGGGTCAAAATGGTCTATACCTCCAAAGAGGTACTGGGATGCACTAAACCACCCAAACCACCCAAACGTCATCAAATGCTTCCTTTGCAATGCCCCAGTAATCATAAGGAGTTGGAAAAAAATAGAAAAAAAAAGGTCAAAATGGTCAGTACCCTCAGAAGAGAGAGGAGTCTGATGCACTAAACCAAAACCACCCAAGCATCAAATGCTTCCTTTGCAATGTTAAACATAATCATAAGGAGTTGGCTAAAAAAACAGAGGTAAAAGAGGTGTACCCTCCAAAGAGGTACCTGAGTCTGAGATGCACTAAACCACCCGAAACCACCCAAGCGCCATCAAATGCTTCCTTTAATGTTCTAAACATAATCATAAGGAGGTGGCAAAAAAAACTGGAAAAAGGGATAAAATGGTCATTCTCAAAGAGAATACAGATAAATGATACAAAATAACATATAAAAATAGCTAATCTTTCCAGATATCTTGAGAAGAGCAGTAAACCCTAAATTCATTCAAGTTCGGAATGCATGTGTAAATACCTCATGTAGTCACCTACAGTACCTCAATTTATGATTTGCTATACCAGCGACGTCGGGCGTCCGATCGACAACGGGGCTAGGCGAGAAAAATCCTTATGTGATGAGGAATGTCGAACGTCGGTAATGTTTCTCGTTCTTCTTCTCCCTTTGAGCGACAGGCGGTCGGGGAGAAATGTATTCTACCGCGTGTTATCGCCATCGACGTTCTGGCGGGCGGGTCGGAAAGCCGTCGTTATCTGGCGCTCAGTTAATCGGTAAAGCAAAAAAAATCCGGAGATGTCGATGGATTGGAGTCCCGTAAAATACGTCGCGGACTCGACTAATATTTTTTCTATGTGAGGTCCATCCTTCAGAACAAGAGGTGGAGAATCAATTTATTGATTTGTTTTGTTTCTCCAACATATTATTTATTATGTGGTTTTTATTCACTTCAAATTTAACCATTCGTTTTAGGGGAGATGATAAAAAAAAGTTTTAAATAATTTTTAAATTTAAGTTTTTAAAAAATATAATTTATGATTAATTAAATAATTTGGATTGCCTTGCTCTAAATCTAAATAAGGCACTCAAGATTTTATAGTTCAACCAAGTTAAATTGGATGATATAATAAATAATAAATTTATTTTTATAAGATTTAAATGATATACTAATTACATAATTTATATATTTTATTTTATTTTATTTATTACTCTTTAAATTAAAATTCTTTGTTATTTAATATTATTTAAAATTAATATTTTGCAACAATATATTTTAAATTTTTTATCTATTTATAGTTTAGGATTTCAACTTTAAAGTTTAATTATTTTATCTAAAATTTGAACAATATTAAAATAGATATTTTCTTTAAAAAAAATTTGGCCCAATTCAAATTGTTGGCTTTGATTAGTACATATCGATGATTTTGGGCAGAAGCGATTTTACGAATCGACTCTTTTTAATATGCTGTTTTCAGCACATTAGTCTTTTTGTTAGGTTCACTGGACTCAATTCTTCAAGCTTAACGATGCTATAAGAAAAGTAAAGCTGCACTTAAGAGGCAGCTAATAATTTGCACCCCTCTTGAAGCTCTTCTGAATGTTTATATATATATATATATATATATATATATATATATATATATATATATAGAGAGAGAGAGAGAGAGAGAGAGAGAGAGAGAGAGATTGTCAACCTTTGTCTGAAAAAAAAGGGCAACCAGTCTTGTAGAAATTGGCTTCGCTTAGGGTTTTCTTACGGCCTCCTCAGATCTGACAAACCTTTCTCCTGTGCTCTTATACTGCGCTTGGTCTCCTTCTATCCGCAAGAAGCCTTCCTCTTCTATGGCTTCCTCAGTTATCAAAAAAATCTAGAATTTGCATGGTAATGTTGAACTCATCTCCTTAGCTGATGATTTTTCCTTTTTAAATTCAACTGTGCAGAAGGTTTGGATATGGTTCGGAATGGGGGTGTGTGGTATATACTAGGAAAGCCTTCTATTTTTAAGAGATAGACTCTTGATTTTACACCTACCTGAGAGGACTTCAAAGAGGTTCCTATTTCGGTTAAATTCCCAAACTTGCCTCTGTGATGCTGGTCAGAGAATGAGATTTCTAAAATCGCTAGTAAGATTGGAACCCCGTTAACTATTGACCCCCTCACAGCTCTGGGCTTACTTTTGCTCGGGTCAATATTCAAATTTCTACTTCCTCTATTTTGCCAGAATTGATTACACTTTCTCTTAACGGTAAAGAACTGGTTCAGCAAGTCATCTATGAATGGAAGTCATCCCCTTGTAGTACTTGCAACACCTTTGCCAATAATCCCTCAACTATAAACCCAGTATTTAATTAGAGCATAACTCCCCTGGAATCGTACAAAACCTATTTGCTACTCTCACTAACCACTCCATTGAAAATGGAGCTGATCAAACCAAGAATTCTAACCTTTCTAAAGCTTCTACTTCCAAGTCTACCACCTTATTATCCACCAACAAAGCTCGAAAAGGAAGACCAAAAGGGGGTTCCTCCCAAGCCCAAAAATAATATATGTCTAATATTAACATTGCCTCTTGGAATGTGAGAGGCTTTCATAGTGATACTAGAGTCATTGACTATAGAAATTTTGTCAAGAAGAATCAAATAGATATTATTTTTCAGCTTGAAACCAAACTCTCCCCTTCCTCTATTTCTAGCCCCCTGGATCTCAAGAAATTCAACATTTTCAACAAGGAAGATAGCTTTAATAACTTCTTGGATGCCCTTAACGGATGTATATGACTCAAATGGAATGCGATTGTGACTTCCTTTTCTGCTCCGTTATCTCATCCGCAGCTCATTCATGGTCAGTTTTCTTATAAATCCTCCATAAGTTTTCTTATCACTTTTGTATATGCAGCAAATAGTAATCATGGCAAGAAGGATCTGTGGAATTCCATTCTCTCTCTTGCTTCTAACATCAATGAACCATGGCTTACTATGGGAGACTTCAATTGTATTCGGAAGGCTAAAGAGAAAATGGGGGGTCATGCTCCTATTCCCAGTAAACTCCTTGATTTCAATAGATGTATTCTTAACTCTGGATTGTTAGAGCTTCAAAATATGGGTCTTTTATTTAATTGGTTCAACCAACAACTCAACAATCCTATCAGAGGATTATTAGATCATGTGCTTTATAATAATCAGTGGATATCCAGCTTCCCTCTTTCCCATTGGAAAGTCATGACTTCTCTTACCTCGGATTACTATCCTATTATGTTTTTAATGGGCATGCTGCCCAACCGTCGGCACAGATTTATTTATAAAAATTATTGGAGCCTATGTGTTGATTTTTACGATATTGTACGGAACTCTTTGAGGTTACAGGTGGGAGGTGATTCTATTTTTACTCTATGCAATCATCTCAAAAATGAACAGGAAGCTTTAAAATCTGTAAATTGTAACTCTTTTCACTACATATCAAATAAGATTTCAAAATTAAAGAAAAAGCTTAATGAGATATGCATCAACCTTGAGTCCAACCCCTCTTGCAAAGATCTCCTTTATAAAGCTCTTGCCACTCAAAACAATCTAAGTTATCTATAGAATGTGAGAATAGGTGGGTGATTCAATGGGCCAAGTGCGGTTGGCTTTCTAAAGGGGAAGATGATACCAAATTCCTTTATTAAAGTGTCAATATTATGAAAAAATAAAACCATATCAGCAATCTAAATTCAAATTGGATTGAGCTTAGCACTCAAGAGGATATGGCTAAGGAGATAATATCTTACTATTCATCTTTACTAAATAGCTTTAATACCTCCATGAATTCTCAGTGGTCGGATATCCCCGTTGGCCCTCTTATCTCTCAACAGGATAAAGAGATTCTCATCTCACCTTTTGCTCCTGGTGATATTAAAAAGGTTGTTTTTTTTATAGGACCGGACAAGGCGTCTAGGTCGGATGGTTTTACATTTAAATTATTCATGGATACTTGGAATATCACAGGCCCTTCAATGATTGAAGCTATTCAGTATTTTTTTTCTTCTTCAAAACTCTCATATAGAGTTAAACATTCAACCATCATTTTTATACCAAAGAATTCTCATGCTATAACTATTAATGATTATAGACATTTATCACTATGCAACATATTATACAAGGAATTTTTTAAACTGGTTGTTGATAGGATGAAGATTGTGCTCCCTACTATTATCCATCTTGCCCAAGCTGCTTTCTTAAAGGGGTGTCACATTGCTAATAACATCATCATTGCCAATAAAATTCTTTATGGGTTCAATCAAAAGAACAGCCCCATAAGTTTCTGTGCTAAAATAGATCTCAAGAAGGTCTTTGACAATATTAATCGACACTTTCTCCTACATAGAATGTTGTTTATGAAGTTTCCTCTTATCTTTATTAAGTGGATTGAAGTCTGTATTGACCATGTTCCCTTCTCCATTATCTTAAATGGAGAACTTATAGGAATTTTCTTTTCCACCTAGGATTTGAGACAATGATGTCCTTTGTCTTCTTATCTATTTATAATTATCATGGACACCTTCTCTAGACTTCTTAATAAATTTTGTAACGAAGATTCTTACAAGCCAATTAAAAAACAGAACTGCTCTATATCTCATCTCATATATGCAGACGACCTCCTGGTTTTTGGCAAACCTAAATCCTCAAATATAACTTGTCTCTCCTCTTTACTTCTTATATCCTACAATGAGACCAACTTTTCCACTAACGCTACCAAATCTGTTATCTGCTTTTCAAAAATCTGTGATTGATTCGGCTAGAGAAAATCTGAGCAATTTATTGGGTTTCATCAAAAACCACTTCCATGGGACTATCTTGGATTACCCATATCATACTCTAAATGAAATCCATCTGATTGTTTCAAGATTATTGATAAACTTCAGCTCTGATTTAGTGGTTGGAAACAGAATCTTCTTTCCTTCGCTGGTAAACTTCAACTTGTTAGATACGCTTGTTGGAGTTACTTTCATTATTGGTTTCGCTCCACCACTTTGTCGAAAAGCATTAGAAAGAAAATCACTAGCTTAGTTGGTGCTTTTTTACATAATAATGAGAATGGGAGTAAAATAATCACTATCTCTTGGACCAGAATATTTATGCCTTTACTCCATGCTGGACTGGGCCTTCCTAATTTGGATTCTCTTAATGTTTTGTGTAAATCTAAGATGATTTGGAGGATTTATAACTCAAATCTAATCTATCCACTTGGTTTTTAGGAAAGATATCTTCTATTTGGAATAACTTCAACACCTTTTTAACTCCCTTAATCAAAGACCTGAAGATTAATGCTCAAAGAGTTAAGAGCTGCATAGCATTTCTGGTTCTCAAATTAAACAGGTTATCCTTTTTCTTTGACCTGTGGCTGGAGGGTTTCTCTCTTTTCAGAAAGTATGGTAATGCTATTTTCTCTTGGTTTGATTGTCATTTGCAAACTTTGCTATGTGATGTCATTAGCAATAATGCTTAGAGCTTTCCTTATAACTCCTCTACTCCGGTTAGTTGCATTAACTTGATATGCAAAATTCCTATCAAGGATAAACCAATCAGATGTTTTTAGTTGGGAAAAGAACATTATAGTCACAAGGGAACTCATATATTCCTATTTAAAGATCTTGTCAAGCCAACATGGGAGAAATTTGTTTGGTTTAAAGGGTACTCTCTTAAATTTGCTACATTAGCTTGGAGGATTCTCATGGGTGGGTTGAAAACGAAAGATTTGTTGGCTCACAGAAATATTATGGTTGATCTGAATTGTGCCCTATGCCAAAGAGACAATGAAATGCATACTCATTTATTATTTGAATGTCCTTACTCTATGGAAGCTCTAAAAGAATGCATTCCTATATGGAATTTTTTTCATGTGAGCTACACTTTTGTGCAATTACTTACATATGCTTACTCCTTCATTTGCAAGGTCTCTAAAAGGTTTTTCTTCTTGTTATCCCCATTATTATTCATTATATTTGGTTGGAAAGAAATCAATGTATTTTTCAATCTAATGCTGCTTCAACCAATATTACTATCTCTAAAATATACATTACTATTAAGCAGAAAAGTTATAAATGGAAGTTATAGGGGACTATGCCAGAGTCAATACAAAACTTATACTTCTCTTAACTGTTCCTTTTCTTCTTTCTTTTTCTCCTACGAACTGTGAATTCTTGTCTACATAGCAGTGCTCTTTTTTTTATCAATACTGCAACAATATGGGGTACTCTGTATTTTTTGGAGCTATGATAGTATTCCAGCTTTTTGGGACTCAACCGAAAGTCAATAGTTTTAGTGTTTTTCTTAATACTATCCAACCAAGCTGTTCTACATATGATCTCTCTCCTAGGCAACTTTCATTATATGATGGATCTTGGATTGACCAAGAGTTTGGCTTCCTTGGATGGAGTCTGTTCGTATTATTCGACTTGTTGTATCTGCTGAGCTCGATTCCATACACTTGGAACCTCTTTTTTGTTTTATATGTAATTTCTTTCTTTTCTTGGTTTATTAGTTCATTAGTTAATTGTATTAAATGCTTCAGGCTCCATGTTTTTTTTCTCTTTTACTATTTCAGTAGATTTCCATTTTGTCTTGGGCTTTCTACCCTGCTCATAGTTGATGTAATTTTATAGTTGTTATCCTTCTTTTGTACTCAATCAGTTCTTTGAAATGAAACCTAGGCGAGGCCCTCATTATTCCTGAAAAAAAAGTCCTAATTATCTCCAAAAAAAAGATATGATGTTATTTATTCCCCATTATATGCGCACCTTACTTTAGCTACTCGAAGGCCAGACGTTAATCCTCTCCAAGTTAATTAACTACACAATAAGTACCATATTTTCCTGCAGACCTTCGCTTCAACATCGTCGTCCAACAATCATCTTAAACCTACCACCGAAATATTTGAGGTCAAGTAATGGCCAATGTGGAAAACTATTTATGTGATGTGAGACTTTTAAGGTTTGTGATTAGGGCTGAGAATGATCTGGTTTCAAACAGATCAAGGACCAGCTCGAAATCGGCTCGAATCAATTTTGTGTTGGCTCAAAATTGACTTGTAGCTCGTCTTGATGAAGTTCGAGCATTTCGACTTGAATAATGAGCTCGATCGATTCAAAAGCAATTTGGTATCATAAAGGGTAAATATAAGCACAAGAAAAGTAGAGTTATGTTGATCATTAAGTATAATAAAATGTACTGAAGAACCTTCCGAAGAATTCTCCCTAAACAAATAAAATCATTTAATATCATCACAGAAACATGCATTCCCATCAAAAGACAGGCCAGCTACTGTTGACCTCATTTTTGGATGAGGTTAATTTGGCAATTAAGAGATCATAATCTCAAATAGGATTTTCTTAATGCTTAGGACACTTCACCTAGTGTCCTAGAAAATCTTTATGAGTTCATTCTAACCTATTTGATATAGGTAGAATTAATCCAAATTTTTAATTTGGATTAACTCAAATAAATCAAATTAAAACTAAATTAAAATGAATAAAAGGATCTAAACCTATTCCATTTGAATTAAATTGATCATTTGAACTTGTTTGAAATCATACCAAACACATTTAAGCTAAATGAGTAAAAATGAAATTAAATTTAAAATCAATTCAAATTAAATAATTTAATCAAATCATAATGCAATTGATCATCAATTGCATTATGGTTTAAAAAATAAACTAAACAAATTCAATGGGTAAAGTTAAATCCAAATACTTTGCATCAAAGCATTTGGTTGGATTCAACCTCCCTGAGACAATTCAAATGAAATTAAATCTAATCTCAAATCCATTTTGAGATTAATTTGGGCATATCTTACTTTAATCCAAACTAAGATAATAATGTCATATTGCATGGAAATAATAACAGCAAAAAAAATTGAAATGGGAAATACAATTCACCATTAAATCAATAAACAAATCAGCAAATAAAATAAATAATAATAATAATAATAATAATAATAATAATAATAATAATAATAATAATAAAAGAAATTAAGAAAAGAGGGAAGAAAGGAAATTGAATTTTTCCTCTTCCCACATCAAGCCAAACTCTACCCCTTAACAAGGGTGGCTGCCTTCAAGGCAATTAAGGTAATCAAGAAAGCTTAAAAAGAGCTTGTCGTCACTCTAAAAAAAAGGAAGAGAAGAAAAAAAAGGGGGAGAGGAAATAAAGTGAATACTGCTCGGCCAAAATAAAGGAAGAACATATACACAACCTCAAGCCAAATTGACTTCTCCAACACCTTCACCACTCAAAACTAAACTTAATCAAAGCTTTTCCCACTTTCCATTGGCATTGAAACAAAGCCATTGTGTAGAGAAGTAGCTTGGTAGAGAGATCAAAAGACAAGGAATTGACTCAATTCCTTAGGCGCACAATCATCTTTCAAAGAATCAAAGCTCTAGGATCAATTGCAAGGTCAATCATCCAACGAATCGAGGTATGCCATTGTTGACCTTAAACTTTTCCTTAAAGAATTTAGTTTTGATCGTTTTCATAGGAAATGTGATTTTCAAATTGATCCAACCCTATAGAATCATAGGATTTCTTTCCACAGTCATGTAGCACTTGAAATCATGTGATTTTGTTATCTATATCAAAATATATTAGCAAAACATGTTGGATAGTTCTCGACTCCCACAGGAAATGAAGGAGACGAGCTCTTTGCCGTCTGATCCGTGTATTTGGATCAGACAGTCCGGATTTAGGTGCACAATTTGATTTAAATTCCTTAAGGACTGCGGGGGACGATTCAGATCGTCCGATCCGTGATTGGATGGTCCAGGATCGCCTGCGTTTTCAACCTGTGCATAGCAGCGTCCACATGTGACACGATTCAGCGCGAACCCTCCGCTTAAAAACTATTAGGATTAGTTGTTTAACGGTTTAATTAATTAAAGAAAATCCTAAAAACATTAAAAAAAATTATTTAAAATCAAAGAAAAATCAAAAAATTACAAATAAAAGCTCTATGAATTTGTCTTGATGAGAGGAATTTATTAAAATTAAAATTTACAATTTTTATAGGATACTTTTCTCTTAATTTGGGTTTAATTAAAAAACATTAAATCCTAATTATCCTCAAATTAATCATCCAATTAATTTAAAACTTTAGGGAAATGAAATTAAGCTTAAAACATACCTTAGGAAAATTTGTGGGGATTTAATTCTCTGAATTCAAGGAAAATTATAATTTCATGTGTTTAACCTTTAAATTAATTAAATTAATTACCCTTTAATGAAATAATTAGAAAACTTTAATCTAATAACCTTAAATAAACATAATAAATATTAATGAATATCATAATACTAAGTAAATCTAATCAAACCTATATGAACCTAATAGATCACTAATTAACTCAATTAGGTAATTAAAAGAAATAAATAATTAATTAAATGATATGAACTTAATTAAATCATAATAAATCAACCAGTTAACTAAAAATTATAAATAAATTCTCATTGGTAAGGTATTTAGGTGAAGAATAAGTGAAAAATAAAATCCCTTAATGAATCTTAATAAAGTAGGCTTAATTTAGATTTTTAATGAAATAATTAAAACATTAATTACATTATAATTACATCTCTAATCATGCTGAAACTTTAGAAACATAAAATTATCATGTAACCCCACTTGCATTATCTCAAACCCAATTGATCTATAAATTTATAATTCTTGATTTTCTAAATCTCTAGGTCAATATGAACTAAATAAAGAAGAATCATTAATTCATTGAATCAACAAATAAATTGAACTAATCTAAAATAAACATCATAAATACTTAGTGTAATTCATCAAAACTTCCTAAGTCAAAGAATTTAATCAAATATCAAAATTTTAAGAAAATCAATATTTAATGAAATTCAAACATAATTAAACAACTTGAGTTTAGTTTAATGAAATCATTCATCCTTAATGAATTTAAATAATGAACCTAAAACCTAGGTTAATCAAATCAGATCAAGTAATTAACCTAAGTACTTTAGGTTAAGTATAATCCACGAACAAACTTAAGGTACTAATTCATATTAATAGACTTAAAACTTAATCTTACAAATTCATAATTTAATAACTTAAGTTAAATTGAATAAAATCAAACTCCTTAAATTAACATAAGGCAAATCAAATGAAATCCACATAACTTAATTCAAAATGAAATAAATCAAATAAATTAAATCAAATAAAATAATTCAAACAAATGAAATAACATAAATCAAACCCAAATATAAATAAAATCAAAAGGATTAATTAAAATACTTAAGGATTTTAGTTAGACTTTTGGAGACTTCATTAGGATTTAGGATGTCGAATAAAGTGAGTTTCACCTAAAAATGAAATTCATTCTAATTCTCATTCTTGAAAACCTATACAACTTTAACCAAATAAAATACATAAAAATGGGAATTAAATCACTAAATCATTTGAATTGAAACCACCAAAAGGTAAAAATTAAACAAATTCAAACTTTAAATTAGAACTTGAACTTAAAGGAAAGAAGAAACCCACACACACACTAGATTACTTAGGTTATAGACCCTAGATCTAGGTTAGATCGTTCTGTGATTTTCTTTTAATCTCCTATGATATGTTGTGTTGTGCTTCACATGTCTGTGTGGTGTATTGCTTTAGAATAGATACATAGGCTTGTTTATTTTTTATACTGGATGTTATGACATTCTTTCTAGATTTGACACTATTTTTTTACAGGGGACTGTGTTAAAGAGATCACTATAATAAATAAATCATAAAACTGATGTTTGCTTGTTGGTGCTGAAAATCTCTTAATATAATCCATAGGATATGTGGGCTTAACAAGCAACCAATGATAAGCCCGTATGTTTGTGAAATATAAATTATTTTGTGTGTTATATGTATTTCCAAACATCTATTTTGCAGGGCTTAGGATTTCTTTTTTGAATTTTAAATGTAAATTTGAGCTTAGAATTAGGTTAGGATCTATGGGGTTTAGGATTAGCAGGAGCTGACCCAACTAGGAGATGGTGTGGTCGTCCCCTGTGGAGCCGATGGATGTACCTAAATAAGGAGACTTTCTTGGAAAGATAACCTGTAGATCTGAACTTATAGTTCTAGGCCGGGTTGTATAAGGGCGGAACTCGGCTGCCCATTTTTCTTTCTTTCGGGGTGTAGAGTAGTACCTGACTGCATTGGCATTTTTCTTATATAATTTAATTTGGCTTGATTTATTTTGGGTGCGCAATAGAAACAACATGTTTTTCTTAGGATTCTTTCTGTGCTATGTTTGTGTTGTGATGAATGCCTGGACATAGGCTCATAAGATAAACTAAATTTTCTACCCAACTAAATCAATTGAAACATAAAAATAAATATAACTTATAATCTTCATATATAAGCCTAGGCCATTAAAATAAGATAAAATATGTAGTAACCCCTTAGCTGGATGTTTTAACATCATGCATAAATCATATTATTTCACTCTTAGTTAATGAAGGAGTTCCATCCTTACCAGAGAACCTGGACTTGACCTTTGAGAGCTCATGACGGAAGTACACCTTCTTCTATTCTGATTTGACCCATAATTTTTTTTCTAATTACATGCATTAGGAATACATTATATTTCTATGACCTAAGTGAATCTTGAGTCAAAATTCATAAAAATCTAAAAAATCTGCATTAGTTAGGTGCATCTTCATACCCTACATGATCTTAGGGATTAGAGAGTAAGTCTAGGTTCATAGATTTCTTTCCTAAAACTGCAATAGCCCAGCCATCTTGCATTCATATGACTTAGCCTCATTGTTTTAAAATGCGCTTAGGTGGTGTTAACTGGCAATCTTCTCCAGACAGGTTGTAAGTCCAAAAGAGTCAGGGATAGGTTAATTCCCTCAAGGAGAATGACCAATGATTCTCAAGAATAGAACTAGGCCGAGCATCTGATATGTGTTAGAAGCACCAATAAACTAGGTTCTGAAGCATCCTTTTAGGAATAAGTCTTCAATCCTAAGCATTTCTATAGTCTTGTGATGTTAGAATCTAAGCTCTAAATTTCTAAGAAAATGATAACTTGAAATCTAAAATTAAATCTCAAATTTGAAGCACAATCATAGGATAGTTGAAATGTCTACTGAGCATCTCAGTACCAATAGACATTTCCTACTCTTTTCCATTTGACTCTTAAAAATAACTTTCTCCAATTTAGACCTCTCTCAATTGAATTTCTAAAATCATTCCTTTGAAAGCTATCTTAATAGTCTTTAAGATTAACAACTTATTTTTTTAATCGAGAGTATTCTTAGGAAGAGACACTTCCTAAGATGTAATTAACTATAGAGGTTTGTCTTTATAGGGAACCATGATCCCAGGATAAAATAGATCATGTTCTACTTTTCCATATTATTCAGGAGAAAATATTCTGGTACACAAAAGACTCATTAGCCTTAAGAGTCTTTTATTAAAATGATCGAATCCATTAAAGGAGAGCACGTTTATCTTTCGGGATAATATGATTATTCCTTAATATTGTATTTGATCATCTAAATAAAATATTTCTAAACTCTATGTGATATCATTTATTTTCTCTATTTCAGAGAAAAAAAGAACCAACAGCTACATATTTAATATAAGATTGCTGCTCCTCTGACCCTTTTATCTTACATCCAGTGATCCTCAAATATAAATATCATGCACTTTTTTATTTTTCTGTAAAACACTCTTATAAACTACAAGAAAATAATTGTCAAATTAATGTTGGATCATTAAGCGTAAATCATAATGCATTTAAAAAATATTTCTGCATAAAAAATGCATAGCAATTAACGACAGGGACATTAATCCAGAAAGAATAGTATATCCTTCATTATGAAAATGAAAGAACGGCAACTCGACAAGTTGGGTAAAATTAAGCTAAAGCTTAACATAAAGAAGCAACCCCAAAGCAAGCAAACATATGGAGTCTAAACCCAGAAGCCAACTTGAAGAAGAACTCGCACAGGCTTGAACGGAATCTCCACCTGCTTCGGCGTAGAATTCTCCCAATCAATAATCTTCTCCACATCCTTCCCCGACACCTGAAACTCATCACACTTCCTAATCGCCGACTCCAACAGAATCTTTATCGAGTACGGCAGCCAATCTGTATCCCCCACTCAAGAAAAGAATGGCCATTATGAAATGAATTCAGGTATGCTTAGCAAAGTTGAAGGGGGCATTTTCCTAACCAAAAACCCAAACCTATCACACCCCTAACATCAATACGCCACTGCAGAACTTACAGATCCTTGGATCATAAGGGCGGGCAAGCTATAGTACTTCCCAAACTCGATTACCAAAGCTTGCAGACTAAGGAGGCGAGGAATAGATGATCGTTCTTAGCCCTAGTTGCAGCAAATATGAGAAACAGAGAAAGAAGTCAGGAAGCGAAGCGTCGAAGCCTGAGGGCTGAAACCCTAGTTATAATCTTGATTCTAACATTCATCTCCATCGTTTATTAGACAAAGCCCTTAATCTCACGGTCCACAGCAGTCGCTCACTTGTAAAATGACCCGCGGGGCCACGAGACTCGACACGGGTATCGATCGATCACAGGCTCAAATAGCATTCGATCCATTCAAAAATCGAATGAGCAAATTTTTATACGGAATGAATTCGGCTTGATAAAAATTTTGAGCCAACATTTCAGCTCATAGCTCTTCTCATTTGCCTCAATTTGAGTCAAAATATGAGCTGATTTTCGAGCGATTAACAATTTTGATCTAAATTCTCTGCCCTACTTGTGAGAGCGTTGGACTTAGTTTAATATCCTAATATCAAACAATTTAAAAATATATTGATGAAAAAACAGAAAGTGTTTATAGATATGTTCATGCTTTAATTATGTTGCAAATAATTTTTAATTACTACTGTGTCTGACCCACCCTCTTTGATCTACACTTACTAGTAATCTTGAATAAAACCCTTTGAACTACAAGCACTAGTAAACTTTGATATAATTCATATAAAAAAAATTTGCATGATGATTTAACACCACAAATAATTTTTAATGAAAAATAATAATTCATAAAGACAAGCCATGTGGTCCAGGAAATGCATTTTTAGATTTAAAAAAATAATAGCTATGGCCCTCAATCATTTCATGCAAAATTTGTGCTTAGATTTAAATGTGTGCCTATGTCACTTTTAATGATTAGATATTTACCATATTCTTTAAGAAGAAACTCGAATTCAGAGCACTAACTTTAATCTTTTCTTTATGTCAAATGAAGGCTTAGATTAGATTAATGATCTGTTTGAGATAGTTGTAGCTTTTTGAAAAATTAATTATAAAACTTCTGTGAAGAAATTAGCTTTTTTGAAAAAACTGCTATGTGTGTTACAAATATTTTTCTTTATAAAAAATTCAAAAAAGTAGTTTTCTGATAGTCACCACACTAACAATTTTGATTCTCAAAATAATTTTTTCGCTACAAAATTTTTTGAAAAGCAGCTAAAAACTAATAGCAAAATGAAATTATTTTGTTTTCTAGCTATTTTCTAAAAAAGTAAAGTAGCCAGAAAACTGTCACAAACGTATCTTGAATGAAAGTAGGCATCTCTCTTGATAGCCTAGAGGTTGAGGAGTCATCTGCTCACCACAATAGGGAGAGGTCAAAATGCTCGTCGTTCTAAAATTTAGATTACTAACTCTCTCTCTCTCTCTTTTTTTGTAAATTAAATTACTTCTTCAAAATGAAATGTTGTTAGAAAAGGCATTATGTGACACCAACTTGAAAAAATAAAGCAAATAATCTAAGATGTAATCAATCCAATAATGACCATTAAAAGAGAAATTAACACAACATAAATAGCTTTATTATAAGTCAATATCATCATCATTAATCTTATCTTATCATCTTAACCACCATAAAATAATGGACCCACCCACTAATCCCTAAACTCTTGCATTGATATCAATCAAACAATACTTATTCATAAACAAACATACAATTTATATAATTTCAACATGCACCTCCCAAGCAATATAAAGTCAACAAATTTGACAAATTGAAACCATTAATGCTTCCAATGTGGAGCCACATTGGCTCATGTAATTGCACTTTAAATGAGGTGTAAAATACAATCAATGTGCCACAAATATATACCAAATATGATTAGCACATCCAACTACCCCAATTTTTACATCTTCCAATCACTTTCCTTTCCTTTCCTTTCCTTTCAAATCAATTAATATTAGAGGGCATTTAATTAAGCTTATCATAGTAATAATTTAGCTTAAGAAGTTGCTTTTTAAAGAAATAATTTAAAATTTTTATGTTAAAGATAGGGCTGTCAAAAAGCTGGTTGTTCTGAAACAGTGTTTCGATATGTAGCTGTTGACTCGTTCATTAACTAAAGGAGAAACGAATAGATATTTTTCGATATATAAATCTACATGAACAATCATTTGTTGTTCGTGTTATTTCAATTTCAAATAAAAATTATATTATATTATTATTATTATTATTATTATTATTATTATTATTATTTATTACTATTATTATTATTATTATTTTATTACTATTATTTTATTATTATTATTATTATTATTATTATTATTATTATTATTATTATTATTATTATTATTATTATTATTATTATTATTATTATTATATGCATACACATTTACTTATCACAAATACAAGCATAACTTGGTGGTTAGAACTTTTATTATGCAAAAGATTATCCCAAGTTCGAATTCTCCTTCATACAGATTTTTTGGATTATTATATTTCCAATTTGAACACGAATTTATCTGAAGTGATTTTCAAACGGGAGCATGTAATTTTGAGTCATTTGAGCAGTAACGCGAATAAAATAAATTTCAAACGAATTCACTACAATTACATTCCTCAATTTCACTCGTTTTACACCCTAGATAGGCTTTTGTTAAATAGTCTATGTTGTACAAATAGATTGATTGCACCTATTTTAATCCTTCAAAAGAAGATAATTGAAGAGCTGCCATTAAAAAGCTGTTAAGAGAAATAACTCTTCTATCAAGCATTAGCAAAGCTTATTTATAAAAATAATTTTTCAGCAAATTTTTCGGTATCATAAAAATATATATTATAAAATTAATGCATCTATTAGGCTCGATGAAAAATGATTATTTCATTTTCAAACTTTTAAAAGATTAAAATAAAATATCACTTTCTATAATTTTTTTTTTCAACTACAGAAAAAATCAGATTGAATCCTTCCAAAAGAAAAAGAGCCGAGATGAAGAAGATGAAGCAGAGGAACCGGCAACGTTCACAAGTTTAAAAGTAAAAAAAAAAAAAAGAACTTTTAGTCTATTACGATTCTAATGGAGTAATTAACTCACAAATCCATTATATTAAACCAACTTACCCGAACAAAATCATCTCACCCCTGCGTGGAGAAGAAGAAATTCCAAAAAAAAAAAAAAAAAACTTGGATCATAGAGCACTAAACTCACAGAAAAAAAAAAACAAAGAACTCAGGAACAAAAGTCGCCATTAATACTACTAATAAAAAGCTTTACTCTAAGAATCCAGTTCTAGTGAGAACTGCATTCCTCACTTTTCGTTGATCTCTCCCTTTAAGTGTTCTTCCTTCTCCTTCACAAACAGAGAAAGAAGAAATCTGATTCCTCTCCATCTTCTTCGCAATCCACTCATGAGGAGGAACTCTGTCTTCATCATCGTCTTCTTCGTCATCTTTATCTCCTTTCTCAAATATTTTAGACCAGTTAGGAATTGTAACAGGTGCAGATTGCTGAGTCATTGCTGCGCTGCTGTTGTCTTCCCCAACTGTATTATTTGATCTTGGTATCTTCCTGTAACTTTTTTGATTAATAACTTCGAGTATAAGAGGAAAGAAGTTTATAAATCTGAAGTACCTGGAAGCATAGGAGGATTTGACCGAATAGTAAAAAGAGGCATCTTTGACCTTACTGCTCTTCAAGGTGTCATCTTTAGTCTCTCTCACCATAGCCCAAACTTCCTCTTCATCAAATTCTTCTTCCATGAAGAAGAAAAAGTGAACAAAACCAAGCTTGAATGATCGTATGGATAATTCTGCGGAGGAACTCCCAAGGCATGGGACTTTATTACAGCAGAGCTAAAACGGAGGGATTTTTATTATTTTAGGGTGGAAATTACAGAAACCGAGGAATAGGAATATCAACTGTAACCTTATCTATAGAAAACGAGGACAGAGACAGCAGAGCAGAGGACAGAGGAAGGCGAGATTGGCAAAGAAAAAGGTTGTTGAATTTAAGACAACAAATTTTTAAACAGAGGATTCAGGTGACTGACCAGTGGAGCTTTAAAAGTCGTGAAGGTGATAGAGAGTAAGCAAGAGAGAGTGAGAGTGAGAGAGAGATGGATAAGAAGGAGCTTTATCTTTCTACTGTGTCTCCTCTCTATCTCTCTCTCCAGATCGTCTACTCGGTTACTTTTATATCTGTGCCTGCCTCTGCTCTAACTCTGTTTCTTTTTGAAAGAGGAGAGGTGTTATTTTCACCACCTTTCAAATTAGGTCCACATAATAAATTTTTTTATATTTTTAGGTAAAAAGTCCAGATACACCAATACTACATATTACAAATTATATGCAGCATCCGATATATAAATGTAACCCCCATTAATTTCTTGAACCCAATTTCTGAAAATAATAAAAAATGAAAATTCAGTGAGGACTATATCATGGCAGAAGGAGAGAGAACATGATTAAATTAATAATTATATTTATTAATTTTATTCATAAAGAAATACAAATAAATACATAAATAAATATTTAATTAACAATGTAATATTTCTTCGTTAAAAGAATTTTTATTTTATTTTAAAGAAAAGAGTACTTGAATAGTTCCTTGATCAATATGTCTAAAAAATATCTAATTCATCTCTATCCGAAGGCCCTTGTTGTTCTTCGTATTTGCACTTATGCCATGCATTTCTGGAAAAAAAAAAAAGTCTCAGAACTCCTGACCAAAAAATCCCCTAATAAGCTTCCTAATCACATTCTAATTGTACTCATTATTAGTTAAACTATATGATTATTTTCTTTTTATTATAAATTTTAAGAGCTTCCAGTACTTACTAATTACAATATGATAAATTATTACGTGTAGAGTCTCATATAGCTCTATATATATATATACTAATAGCATAATATAATGTGATGCTTAGTCAATACACTGTTATTGTATAATAGCTGTGAGGTGTAAGGTATTATTGTGTATTGATGTTATATTACCTACATCATAATATATAGCTTCTATATATATAATAATACACATCAATTTTACAGTCAATACATAACAGCTGTATAATCCTAATGAGATCAAGACCAATATAATGAAACAAAATTTGGGAAGTCAATAAAAATATAAAATATTGTTTGAGGGTTTAGTCAAAGTAACTCATTTTAAATAAAGAGTAATAATAAGGCATATTTGGCTTATTTGTGCTGAGCGACGACTAAATTTAGATAGCTTGAGGTTAGGGGTGCATTTGAGAAGTTTTCTGGTTATTTTGCTTTTTTCAGAAAACAACTTCATTTTGCTACTAGTTTTTTCGTTGTTTTTATAATATTTTGTAGTGAAAAAACTATTTTGAACAAGAACTATTAGAGTATGGTGGCTGTCAGAAAATTACTGTTTGAATTTTTTTTTTAAAAAAAATCATTTTTGTAACTCACACTGTAGTTTTTTTAATTTATTTTATAGCGTTACACTCGAACTTAATTCTGTTATCTCAACAGACCTAAATTGAAGTATATATATACACACCAAGTTAAAGTTAAATTTCATTTTGAAAATTATAAATGTAATGTATAATAGCTTTATTTAGTCTATCATGGGTCTACTTCCCTAGTGGAAAATTATTATTCATGAACAAAAATTCAGTTATATAAAACAAGAAAGGTTTTAATAATTAATTATTGTAACTCTCTTTATTTGTAAAATTATCAAACTTCTTGTCGATATGTGCTAAGTGTTAACTTAATATATTGTTAATTACCACGCCATGAAAACAAGTTTTATGCTAAATTAAACAAAAACAAATCATTTTGCAAAGTACACAGTGCATTTGGTTTAAGAGTTGCTTAACTATTTTAATTAGTTAAAATGCATTTTAAAGCCACCTGTACAATTTTTTTTTTCTTAGCACTACACGAAAATACATTTTAAAAAAATTATAGGTTAGTATTCACTCATCCAGTGTTTGAAAATAAAATTATTACTATTAGTTGGGTTTTGAGAGGATTTGTCAAACATAAAATTAATTTTAATTGTCAACAACATAAAAGTCGGTGTCAAAAAAGAGCATTTGTTTAACAACTCGTGTTACTAGTTAAATAAATGTTAAATTTCGTTCATTAACTAGCGTGAAACGAAACAAATATTTCAGTTAGGTTTATAAAGCGAGTAAAAGAAACAATCCTTCGTTCAGTTGTATTAAGCTCAATTTAG
Source organism: Cymbidium sinense (assembly GCA_021442155.1). Taxonomy (NCBI): domain Eukaryota; kingdom Viridiplantae; phylum Streptophyta; class Magnoliopsida; order Asparagales; family Orchidaceae; genus Cymbidium; species Cymbidium sinense. The sequence continues at coordinate 47,433,528 of CM038227.1, read as the reverse complement.
CTTGAAATAAAATAAAATATTATATATATATATATATATATATATATATATATATATATATATATATATATATATATATATATATATATATATATATATATATATATATATATATATATATATATATATATGTGTATTATTGGCTATATTATTTTTTTTCTCCATTGTGTCGTATTAAATGTCGTATTCTCATTTAATTTTAATAACATAAGGTCATTTTATATACTTTATAACTAAGTCTTTTTAGATATACCATTGTCTTTCTTAACATAAGCAAAATCTAATACATCTGCACTCCTAATTAGGTCATCGAGTGACTAACATTTTATCTGACCATGCCATCTAAGGCTACTCTCTAAAATCATTTTCACATATATATTTATTTCTTATTTTATCTTTAAGTGTAAAACCACTGAACCATAAGCATCCTCATATCTGCAACACTTAATTTTATGCTTCTCTTTTATTAGCCAACTATATCAAATTAAACAATGAATTGAATAAATTTCAACATTTTAAAAATCATTTTATTTAATTTCAAGTAAACAAATAAGTCCTTAATATCAAATTATTTATTTTTATTCTTTATTATTATTTTTCTTCAATCAACATAACCATGCTAAGTAAAACTAAGTTTTTTTTTTCCTTCTCAAAAAATTAATTGGCTGCTTGTAAAACAGAATCAATAGTAGATCATATTAGAATCAAAGCATGGTGGTGTCATTAACATGATTTTATTTTATTTAATTATGTTGACCTCTTCTTTAAAATATATTTGTATTAACTAAAAAAAATAGTTAGTGGCCATTTTTCATAGTTGATAATTACATATTTTTTAAAAAAATAATTTAGCCTTGTCAACTTTCAACATACTAAAGCTTTGTGAATTACAACTCATAGATATAATTAAGAATTAATCATAAATAATTAACAAAAAAAATGAGTACATATTAATTATCAATTAACTATTATAATTTTAAGCATTCCAAGATAAACAAATTAGCTACTAAAAACTTGATTATTGAATGCCAATTTAATAATAGTTTTTTTTTTAGGGTTTTAGGATTTAGGGTACATTTGTTGGTCCCTTTTATCTTCTTTTAAGATGAATACTATTTGATCCTATCAATTCTTAGGTTGGATTATTGAATGGTCCACTTATGCACTGTTTTATTATTTTGAATTAAATTTGTGGGCAAAGCCAAGGAGGCAAGATCCGGATTCCAATACAATGGTTTCTTAAACTCAATTGGCTAGAAGGGCAATAATACAATAATTACTTAGAGTTTGTATGAGATTATTTTTAATTCATGTTTTTTTATTTCTATATTGTTTTCAAAAATATGTTTATTTGATAAATTTGTTAAGTTTTTTATTTTTTTTTTATATTTTTTAAATGAATATCTTTATCAAGTACATTTTCTTTTACATTAAATTATAAATAAGTAAAATAAAAAATTTATAAAATAAAGAATAAAAGTGATCTTAAATAGCCCCTTTGTTTGTTTAATTAATTTAATCTTTTCATAATATTTCATGAAAGGAAAGATAAAATAAAATTTTATTAAGTTATTATTGATATAATAGATTTGTTTTCAAATAAAAGTTAAACATTTATGATATTTTAGTAAATTTGATGGAAAAAAAAATCCTTCTCATAACATAATTTTTTAGGAAAAAATTCAAAATTGATAATTTTCAGAGGCATTTAAGACATTTTACATGTAATGAAAATTATTATTTTTTAATTCTTCATTACTATGTGGCAAGTGGAGGGCTTGATTTAAGTTTATTTATTTTTGTAAGGAATAATATATTTGTGATTGTTCAATGTTATACTTTTTATGCTACTTGGTAACAAATTTTTTTTTCACTAGGGATGTGTATGATATTTGCTCACAATGAAGCATTTCAAACTATGTGTATTTCATTGTGTAGATTTAAACTTACTTGAAGTTTTTGTGATATATATATATATATATATATATATATATATATATATATATATATATATATATATATATATATATATATGCAATTGATTTATTAGTCATTAGTTGTATTAAATTGCTATTGGAGGCAAAAATTTTGATATAATAATGGTGGTTTATAGTCTCCACTTAATTATAAATCTTACATAACTCTGTTTAACTAATTAATTTTAGCTTAAGTTTGCCCTCAAGAAAAAGATTAAATTGATATCAAGATTTTTTTCTTAATCATTTCACACTCACTATCACTTGATCTTTTACTAACTATTATTTGATGTCCAACATCAATCATCAAATGTCGAACATCATTAGATTTTCAATGGCTTTGTAAAGCTTATCATCGTGTCATTGAGCAATGTATATTACCACTCAATCAACATCAAACTCTTCATCATCACTGGCATCAAAATATAGGAATCCATTTCTCCATCACAAATAAAAGATCTTCCTCTTAGTAAGATCGGATACTTGAGAGGCATCCATTTTTACTCACTATTGTCTGATGTCCAACATCAATCATCAAATGTCGAACATCGTTAGATTTTCAATGGCTTTGTAAAGTTATCATCTTGTCATTGAGTAATGTATATTATCACTCAATCAACATCAAACTCTTCATCATCACTGGCATCAAAATATAGGAATCCATTTCTCCATCACAAATAAAAGATCTTCCTCTTAGTAAGATCGGATAGCTAAGAGGCATCCATTTCTGCTCACTATTGTCTGATGTCCAACATCAATCATCAAATGTCGAACATCGTTAGATTTTCAATGGCTTTGTAAAGCTTATCATCGTGTCATTGAGCAATGTATATTACTGCTCAATCAACATCAAACTCTTCATCATCACTGGCATCAAAATATAGGAATCCATTTCTCCATCACAAATAAAAGATCTTCCTCTTAGTAAGATTGGATAGCTGAGAGGCATCCATTTATACTCGCTATTGTCTGATGTCCAACATCAATCATCAAATGTCGAACATCGTTAGATTTTCAATGGCTTTGTAAAGCTATCATCGTGTCATTGAGCAATGTATATTATCACTCAATCAACATCAAACTCTTCACCATCATTGGCATCAAAATATAGGAATTCATTTCTCCATCACAAATAAAAGATCTTCCTCTTAGTAAGATCGGATAGCTGAGAGGCATCCATTTATACTCACTATTGTCTGATGTCCAACATCAATCATCAAATGTCGAACATCGTTAGATTTTCAATGGCTTTGTAAAGCTATCATCGTGTCATTGAGCAATGTATATTATCACTCAATCAACATCAAGCTCTTCATCATCACTGGCATCAAAATATAGGTATTCATTTCTCCATCGCAAATAAAAGATCTTCCTCTTAGTAAGATCGGATAGCTGAGAGGCATCCTCTTTAACAAAAAAAAAAAAAAACTTTACTAGCAATTTTTCTCTATTAGGAAAGTCCCTATAAATTTTCTTTCATCAAAACTTGTGTGCTTCTTTAATATTAAGCTTCTTTCTTAGCTTGATCAAAACCCTAGTTGGAGAATAAAAAATGCTAGCTAGATCTATAAGATAAATAGAGAGGTAGAGCAAGTACTTCACATTCAAGCCAACAAGCATATCACCCAGATTAAGAAATCAGTTAAACATGAGTAGATGGCATGCTTGTGAATTCTGGTGCATTAAATTTAATTTGCTTTTCACTTTGTTACAATTACCATTTGCCTATTACTTTATTTTTAATTCAGATGAGATCATGCTTTAGTTTTAATCTTAATATTTCTAGTTCGTATATATTATGGAATTACTACTACTAAGGCATAGATTTAAATGATGAAAGTAAGATGAGATCAAGCAAGAAAAAGGAGAGAGAGAGAGAGAGAGAGAGAGAGAGAGAGAGACAGAGAGAGAGAGAGAGAGAGAGAGAGAGAGAGAGAGAGAGAGAGAGAGAGAGAAAGAGAGAGAGAGAGGAGAGAGAGAGAGAGAGAGAGAGAGGGATTTGTTTATGAATCATATGAAATTTTTTATTATATTATAAGCATTGAAACTAGACTGAAATTATATATCTTCATAGTATGGATTCCCACATTGTAGATGTTTATTTTATGTGTCCAAAGCTTATCCATTGTTTAGCAATCTAAGATAGCACTGCCTGCTACATTTGTTGGAATGCAGTAAAATATTAGCTAGCCTGGTCTCATTATTTTAAATATATCTCTTAATTTTTTTTATTCATTGCTAGCAGTGATTTTATTCATTAAGATTTTACTGTAATTTGTAAAAAAAACAAAAAAACAATTTTCAGCAGTTTAAATTGCTATTAAAGCTCCATAAGATCAATGATTACTTTTTATTATGATTAGGATATTCATTAAAAAAAACTAAGGTGAATGATCCCTCTAAAAACTCTCTCAAGCACCATATCAATCATATTGTTTAATTAATCTCTAAGAAATTATAATGACTCTTTTTAAGTACTATTAGAAACTAAAACATTTTAAAGTTGATAAACACACCATGTGCTTGTCCTTGTAAAAGCTAAGCTCTTGTGTCTTATTCTTATAATGTTAATGTTATATATATATATATATATATATATATATATATATATAGACATCTAAACAATATTATAGAATTATTGCTTAGTAATAAACATCAGTGCAATAATTTGATCAGGTGAGCTAAGCACTATGTCATCATCAATGATGCCATGCTAGAAGCTCAGTATATTTTATTCCACTGCTACAGTAATTGATTGGCTTACAAAGCCACTTATGAAGATAATAGAAAGTGTCCCAAAAAATAAATAAATAAAAAGGCCTATAAAAAATAATTAATTTCACTTCAACTAATATTTAAGAAAATAATTAATTCTTTTGAATAATGATATCAGATATTTACTTTGTGGAAATTTAATGAAACTGAACTCTCATTATTTCAAATTAATCTTTTAAAAAAATATGAGATGTGAGTTTCAATTTTGAGAGATCGAATGCATCCTAACATAAATTTGTATGTGAAGTCTAGTTTTCTAATTCACAATTTGGGGTGTAAATTCGGGTCTGACGTGATTTTGACTCGACCCGAATAGGTTTGACCTGAATCTCAATATGAACCTGACCTGACTTCAACCTAATTAACCTGACACAATCCAAATGATCTATTTATATATGTAGTCTTGGTCAAAATTGATAAAATTTACGTAGGGTCAAAATCGGTCAATTTCGCGTCAAGGTCAAATTGAGCATGAATAAATTCGAAATAATATCAGTTTGTGGGTCAACCCCAACCGCACCAAAATATTAAGCGGGTTTTTTCTTGACTCAACGAAAATTATTCGGGTCAACCCGAACTCAAATTTTCCGGATTAGGTCGAAATTGTCGTCAATTTTGACACCCCTATTCATAATTCCATCACATAGTGGTCTCAATTCTAGCACATAAAAAAATTAGCTCTAATGAATTAAATACTTATCTTATAAATCAATGTAAATTATTTTTTTTCTTTAAGTTAATTCATGAATAATCAGAATTAAGAATGATATCATGTGACACAAGAAACATGTGATATCCATTATTAATAAGGGGTAAAATGTTAAAATTCATGATAAGTTCTAGAATAAGAGGAGCAAATTTGTCAAGCAAGATGATGAATATGATTCACAATGATGGTCCATGGAGATGGAATGAACTTTAGGTTCCTACTTTGATAAACTTGATTGATAAATTGTTTTAAATGGTGACATAAATTAATTTTCTCCATAAACTCCTTTATTTGTGATAGATAATTAGAGAACCAAGAAATAAAAACAAATTCAAATTTAATTTATCATATAGAGATGAGTTCATTAGAAACTTCAACATTAGTCAAATCATCATAACATCAATTGGTTTATCAACTTAAATAAAATAAATTAATTATTCAAGATCATATTAGGAACTCAAGGTTAAGAGTTTAAATGCAAGAGTTTCAATGAGAAGCTTAAGTTCATTTTCGGGATTAAATTCAAGTTCTTATTGTAATTTATGTTCGAATATGGCCACACATTCAAGGTGTATTTGGCCAGCTTTTTGACTGCTTTATTTTTCAAAAAATAATCACAGTTGTGTTTGACTGCTGCTTCATGATTGTTTTTCATAAAATTTTATGATAAAAAATTACATTTGAGAATCAGAGATGTTAAAATATGATGGCTGTCAGAAAATTATTGTCTTATTTAAAAAAAATAAAATATTTGTAACACTCATAATATTTTTTTAAAAAAATTAGTTTCTTTACAGCAACTTTATAACCATATTTACAAAAAATTACAGTTGTCTCAAAATGATCCTCAGTTTTAATTGAAAGTTTATAATTGATCTCCCGCTAAAATTCAATCTAAAAGATAGACTACAACTATTACTAAATTGTTACTCAATTGTTCATTAATATATTATAATAGAAGCACACATTCATTTTCAATAAAATCATTTGTAGGTTCATATTAGTAAATCATCTTCTACATCTATAAAATCATCATAAGAGTACAATTAAAATAATTTTTTTTTTACTAGGATCATATTTGATTACACATGATTTATGCATCAATGTACATTTTGGTAGGAATTCTTTCAATTTATTTTACAAGTTAATTAAAATACAATCAAATTGTTAATTAATTTAATTGACTCTATTATCAAACCTCGCATATACTTTAGTTAATACAATTTGTACGACCTCTTAAGATCTAAGACTCATAAATACAATTTAGGAATAATGCCTAATGAAGCATGCAAAAAAGCCATAATTTACAAACAATCAAGTCTAAATTACAATCAATATAAGTCACATTTGAGGAAAACTACAAACAAATTTATTTTATTTTAGGAGAATTTACATACATAATACATAATTCTTTATGCATTTACCTATTTAACACTTAAAGTTTGATTTTTACAAATATAGCACCTTCTCTATGCATGAAAAGATAAATTTCTTTTTAAAAAATTAATAATAGTTATTTTTAACATAATATTAAATATTTAAGTATTATTTATGTAAATATTAAAATAAAAAATATTAGATATGTAAATATATATATCCCTTTATTTTAAACAATAATATAAAATCTTGCACAAGTTTAGATGAGAAATGTTCATATTTTAGATATACTTGCTAAGGATTTCAACCAATCATGTTAATCTCATGCAATTAGGGAGCACAAAAATAATCCACTTTACCCTTTCTTATTTATAATTTAAAATAAAAAACTCATAATATGCTGATTTAAATTTAATATTTTAGGTTTACCATCTATCTGAAACTCTGAGCATCAGACTGCTCCAATGGCCAAGATGCTTGAATAATTATATGAAATAAATCTAAAGATGATCCCCTGACTATTTGCATATGATATATTTAGTCTTAGTTTATCACATTTCTCCAATTTAGTCTATGACTATACAAAACTGATATAAAATGATCCCTCGCGCTGAAATAGTGATATAAATTTGATCCCAATTTAGTCTCTCGATTATACAAAATTGATCTCAATTTAGCCTTTGAAGGACCATTTTAGATCAATTTTGTATAGTCATAGGCTAAATTGGAGAAACGAGTCTATATAAGAGGAGAGAGAAATCAATTCATTATAGTCATGCAAATGACAAACATAGAAAAACAATACTCTTTTCTAAACAAATGCATTCAATTTCATGAATGGGATTTAAAAGCTATTGCTCCTTCATCAAAATAAAGTTTCACCATCTTTACTTGGATGGACAAAAAAACATTCAATTTTACTACAAAGAGAAGCATTGACTCTCTTAAAACCAAACAATTAAGAAAGTTTCCAAAGAAATACAATAATTTGATTGAAGGAAAACAAAAAGGAATTGAAAAGATCAAATTAAATCAATGGTTTGTAAACTCTTGAATAATCCTTCAATTTTTGGAATGTCATTTCATTCTTTCCACATTCCTTCAATCAAAACAAAGCCTTTGCTTCACATTAAGAAAAGATAAAAGTTGGTAAGCTAAATTCGGGTTGTAAACTCTTGAATAATCCTTAAATTTTTTCAAAACCTTGATGAAGTTCATACCAGTTTCTTCAACAATCCTGTTGATCTGATATCGCACTTCAACACCCGCAAAGCTAAGAGATAGTAAAATCAAGAAGCACAAAGCCAAGAACCATTATGTGAAGATGAGGAAGAGAACGAGAACTTCAGAGGCAATTAAAACCAGTGCCATATATGGGGTTTTTACATACATACCACTCAAAACAACCTATTTTACTCATTTAACATGTGAAACTTTATTATTACTTGAATAGTAAAGTTCATACCACTCTTACGAAATGAAAAAAATGAATTACACCTTGTTTTTGTGGTATACAAGTAATAATAAAGTTTCACATGTTAAATGAGTAAAATAGGTTGTTTTGAGTGGTATGTATGTAAAAACCCCATATATTTAAGAATAAAAATATATGCCCTCTAGAGTAATTAAAATGTGGCTGATCATGCATCATAAATTTGCAGGGAAGGAGCTCACCAGTAAGCAACATTTGCATTGAATCAACAATCATCCAAATAGTTAAAAAAATATTTATCCATAGCTACAATCTTTGAAGAACAGCTTGTAGCTTGCAATCAAAAATCAAAATTTCATAAATGGTAGAAGAAGTATACGACAATATAGATTTCTGAAGAATTCTCTTGCATGAAAACGATATCCAGCATTAGTTCTTCATTCAGAACCGATTATATAGAAGGAAAAGAGAAAGGACTTTCCTTTACACAGAACACAGAAACCATACTATGTAAGGGCATCAGCTCCAGCCACAATCTCCAAAATCTCACCAGTAATCTTAGCTTGTCGTTGCCGATTATAAACAATGGAAAGATTCTTCCTGAGCTCAATAGCATTATCCGTCGCACTGCTCATAGCACTCATCCTCGACGCAAGCTCACTCGCCAATGACTCCTGAAGAGCTCTCAGAATCTGGCTGTTAAGATACAGGGGAAGTAAAGCATCCAGAATCTGAACAGGATCCTGCTCAAATTGTAAAATTGGCGAAAACGCCGGCGTCGGAGTCCTCACCGTCTCCCTCTCCACAGTCAATTTCCCCTCTTTAGTAGTTAATCGAAAAAGCTCGTCCTCAGCGGCATCAACACAGACACCATTGATGTCACAAATCTCGCCCTTTGGTGAAAGGGGCAACAGTGTATGAATCACAGGGTCGGATTTCACCAAGGAGACGAATTTCGTGTACAAAAGCTCAACTTTATCAACCTCTTCGGAAACAAAAAGGGAAAAAACGTCATCTGCTATGGCTTGCGCGTCTTTGGTAGTAGGAAGGTTGCCGAGATTAAGAAATCGGTCAACCGGAATGAAAGGACGGCGTAGGAAATACGAATTCCCCTTTTTGCCAACCGAAATAACAACGTAATCGAGACCCAGGATTTTGATGTCAGCGATACGAGATTCCGCCTTTTTTAAGACGGCGTTGTTAAATCCGCCGCAGAGGCCACGATCGCCGGTGACGACGACGAGGGCAATCTTGCGAACAGGGCGGACTTTGGTAAGGGGGACGTCGATGTCATCAGTTTGGAGTTGGGTGTTGATGTTGTAGAGGACTTCGACGAGGGTTTCAGAGAAGGGGCGGGAGGAGACAACGGCTTCTTGAGCTCGACGGACTTTGGCGGCGGCGACGAGTTTCATGGCTTCGGTGATCTTTTGGGTGTTTTTGACGGAGTCGATGCGTTCGCGGAGGTCTCGTAGGCCGCAGTGTATGGTGGTGGAGGGGCGAGGAGTGGTGGACGTTAGGGGGGAGGGGAATAAGGAAGAGAGGTGGGACAGTTTGGGAGAAGGGAAGATGGAGAGGTGAGAAGAAGACATGATTAAACAAAAGTGTTCTGTTTTCTCTCTCCCACTCTCTCTATCTGTGGAGGAAGCAAAAAACTCCCAAGTTTTCTGATTTTTGCTCTCTTCATTACTTTCGGTGAGGAGAATGAGAGGTGGAGGGAGGGGAAAGAGAAGATCGGGTTGGGAACTTGGGATAAGGGGGAGATTTTTTGACCGTTTAAGAAGTGGAAGGTAGGGTTTTTCTTTTATTTGACTTTTTTAGGAGTTTTTATTAGGATAATATGATTTGCCATTTGTGATTAAGCATGATGATTATATACAAAAATCGAAACTCATTTTACATAATTTGGCTAATTTAAAATTGAATTCAGACAACAATGAGTTAGAATTTTAATAATTTTTTTATCTGAATAAATTTTGATTTTATTTCTTCAACAAAAAATTATATTAAATTTATCTTAAAATAAATTTAATAACTTTTAAGATTCACCTTGATCAATTTTTTATTAGATAAAACTCCTACTTCAACTTTGAACAAATGATCTTCTCCCAATTGAAGTTCTTAATTATTGCACCTCAAGTAATTCTAAGGGTATTAAAGCCGATATCGCTCCTTGACATAGTCATTACAAACTCTCACCTTTGATGATTCCAATTTTATTTAAATGGAGATAATCAACCAACTTTTAAGAGAAACATTAAATCTCCCCTATAAGATTACAAGCATTGATGATAACTTTGTCATGAAAGGATAGCTCATTACTCCTTTCTGAAATGCATTGGAGAGCTAAAGAAGGAATCATATTTTGCAATTGTAGAATAATGTTTAACCTTTATTAAGAGAAGCTAAGGCTCACAAAAAAAGAATTGAATCGTATGAAAGTAGGTGAAAGTTTTCACGAAAAATTTTGGTGTAACTCTATCTATGAAGGACAATTCCATGCTCTTAGTAAAGGCACACTGAAACCTACAAAATAGAACTAGATTTTGCAATTGTATGTCAATACTTAACAATTGTTAAGAAAAGGAGCTAAATCTTACAAATAAGAAATTGAAGCACGTGAAAGGAGGTGAAAGATTTTTCTCACGATTATATATATGAAGAACAATCTAGTGCACTTGGTAGAGATGCATCAGAGCCCATAAGAAAAACTAAATTTCACAATTACAAAATAATGTCTAACCTCTATTGAGAGAATGAGCTAGAACTCAACGAAGAAATTGAAGCACACAATGGGTTCTAAAAATTTTTCTCGTAACTCCATTTATGAAGGATAATCTCGTGTTTTTGATAGAGACACATCAAATCTTATAAGGGGGAACTACATTTCAGTTAGATAAAAATGATATTTAATTTCTTTTAAAAGTAGAAGCTAGAGCCTATAAAATGTGTGAGATTTCCTCCTCACTGTGGAGATTATTTCTACATGAAAATGAGGATGAGGGTTACAAAATTTTGGGAGCTTTTTGTCGACAAAAATTCTGATTTTTTGGACATTTAAGTCAATATAAAACATAGAAAAATATTTCGTGATTATTTTAACCTTGCTCATCCGTGACTACCTAGGCATGTTACTACACATATATGCATGCACTTGGGTGTAAATACACATATATGGATGTGTGTGTGTCTGGGCTAGCCTATATGATGCTACAGATGCATGTACCACGATCAGTGCTAGCCAACTCAACAACCTCCATGCAAGTATTTTTAGACTCTGAGATCATTTTTTGATATTTTGAACTTAATTTTGGTGCATTTAAAAAATAACAATACTTATTCAACAAAATTTTAAAAACTTTGAAGAGTTTTCATTGAATTCTATATAAAAAATAATCATGTCTCATAATTTTATTAAAATTATACTTATATACTGCTATTTTTTAAAAATGTCCTAATGTATATTTTCATATGAAATAAACTTTAGAAATTGTAAATAAATGACTAAATTTTTTACATAAAAATCTAGAAAAGGAAAAAACTATGGAAATTGGCCTTGAAAAAGAATTCACTATATTGCTTGAGATTACAATGATTCACTCTTTCCTTAAAAAGATGAGATTATAGGATACTGTACAGTGTACTCAAGTATAACTATAAGGACAGTGCCCAAACATTAGTGTTCGAGTAATGGTTGCCCAGGTGATGGTGTTTGGATGATAGTAATTAAAATGATGGTGACTGTTATTAATGATTATCTAATTACTGTCAATTTACGATGGTTAATGATTGTGGTTAATGTTAATTGTTAAGTAGAGTTGCAGAGTTCTTTAATTCAAATATAGAAAATGAAAGTTTATTTATAGTTTTTAAAAGTAATATTTCGATAAATCTAGTCAAAATTTAAAAATACTCTATCAGAAGGTTCATGTTGATTCATTTGATAATAAAATAAATTTTCAGTATTTAAATGTCTTAATAATCTTAGAATTAAGCAATCTTTGACTCATTGAATTTTGCTTGTTGAGATATTGGATTTCATTATATGCATGCAAGATTCCAAGTTAATTAATATTTTAAAGTTTATATCTACATTTTAAGCACTTGATTTGGGTTCAATTGTGCTTAAATTGGATTATGATTGGTGTCATCAAATTTATCTTGTTTATATATTCAGTTTGATCATAAGTTTATTGAAATTAATGGAATGATGGTCCTAAATTTATTTTCAAAAGTTTTTAACTAAAAAACAACATTTAGATTTGTGTTTTAAATGTTGAATTTTCTGATGATGTATCAAATCTAAACACATCTACGAGGGCATTTAAATCAACTCAAATAGGTTGAATGTGCCTAAGAAATTAACTTTTAAATTATTTTGTCAAATTACTTTGATATTTAACTCAAAAAAAAAAATTTAAATGTTTTTTAATATATTAATGATTAATTTAAAAATAATTTTAGAATGAAAATGACAATGAATTAAATTTATTAAAATTTATATTTAAATTAATTATTTATGTTTCTCTTGTAAATTTCTAACAAGGCTTTTTTATTAATTAATAACGGGCTAAAAAAACTGCCTAATTTTTGCATGGCCCATCATTTTGAATAGTTTGTGGGCTGTTAATGATTAATTTGGGCTATGGCTCTGAAACTGCTGTCGGAGTTCCGTCAGCAAGTGAGGCGAAAATAAGTTTTTATCCACGGAGTTCCACGCTCGTGTCGTGTGTAAGCGGCGGTGACCAGATCTGCTTAGAAGTGATCTAAGCTCTCCTCTCTCGGAGCTCTCTTGCTTGGAGGCGTTTCGTTCCGCTTCGTTCTTCCCATATCTCATCTTCACTGCTCGATTTTCAGGTAATCTCTCGCCCTAAATTCACTATAAAAATCATTCCAATCGATTTTTTTTGTTTTTAATTGCTTTTTTTTTTTTTTTGAATTTCTTTGACTTGAATCAGGTTAGCATTTGAACTTCGAGACGAATGATTTGTTTCTCTCTCAACGAATATTTTATGGTTTTCATTTTTTATTATTTCATTTCGGTTAATTCATGCTGTTTTTATGATTTTTTTAGCGTCTTTACTCGAGATTTTGTTTGCCTGCGAGATTAGGGTTTGTATTTGCAGGAAGTTTTATTAGATTTTCTTAGGGCTGAATCTTTTTTTTATTTTTTATTTTTATTTTTTGCCGATACAATTTATTTTGGACTTTAGTGGATTCAGCTGTGTTACGCTTCCCCGATTTGGGATTTGGTAGTTTGGTTTGCGCGCAATTTGAAATAATTTTATAAGTTCGGCTCTCTGGGAACTGCACAACTGTTATTTTTCAAATCTGTGGACCTTTTTTTGTTTCAATAACAAGTTTTTTGTTGAAATAGAGTTCTCAGATTTAGGAATTCAGTTTATTTGATAGGACTTTTTTGATGAATTATGGGCTTGTTAACTCATTTGTGTAATTAGAAGTAGATTATTTTGAATTTTGGCAGGGTGTTTGAAGAAAATAAATCTTTAGATTTTTCTTGAAAACCTTCGTTATTGCTGATTATATTCGAAATTTTATATTGATTAATTGTAGGATGGATGCAAATTCACCTTTAGAGACTACAGATGGGTTCAATGAGGAAAATCGTGATTTTCTAGCTGACAAAGTGGAGTTAAATCCATTTAAAAGCAAAGAAGTGCCACATGATGAAATGAAAGTTTTCTCAAATGAGGACTATGCGAGTCCCCCCATGCCTTTGTGTGAGCCTAGTGAGGACGGGGCGCAATATGCATTAGTAGAGTCTAATTTAGTAGGTTCTTCATTACGAGCGAAAGAATTAGAGGAAGTTGAAGGAAAAACATTTGATTATGGAGTTGAAAGTGTGGAAAGCCCTAATCAAGATTATGAGAAGCATGAGCATGATGTTTATGCTAGTAGAGATGTTAAAGTTTTTATAGAAGATGAATATTCGAATCACAATCATAAAATTTCCTTGGATAAAGGACATAATGATCGCCATGATTCAACCGACAGGGAGTACCATGACAAGTCTAGCACAAAGTCTTCCTCCCTGGATGTTGCCACATATGGTAACTATGATCAAGAGGGTTTTGAAGTTACTGAGGAAATGGATGGCGGAAATTTGAACCTTAGTTCTAAGCACCAAAGTCAAATGAGAGGAGGTGATTACTCCTCTGAGATGGCGACACCTGAAAATGGAAGAATGGTATGGGAAAACTCTAGCCTGCAATCTACTCAGGAAACTCGAAATGTTTCACTTTCTCCTGAGAGACCATTATCTATTTCTGCAGAACGGTCTTTTCACAGTCAATCACCTCCCGATGTCCATACTTCTCCTAAGAAAGACATGCCATCCCCAGAAAAATTTGACTTGATAGCAGCACCTTCTCCACCATCTTCAAGAAGAAGACGTTCTCCATCCCCTGAAAAACAAAGCTTGGCTCACAAGAGACTTTCTTCTCAAGACCGTTCATCTCCATCTAAGAGGCCAAGATCTCCTTCTGAAAGGGCATCAAAGAGAGATCCTCACCATAGGGTTGATTCTCCAAGGAGACGCTTATCACGATCTCCTCGCAAGCGTGACTCTCCGCGAAGGAGAGGAAGGTCAACATCAAGATCACCTATGAGGAGAAGGGGTTCTCCTGGACACCAAAGAGATCGTCGGCGTAGTCTATCAAGATCTCCAAATGCAACGACTCGCAATATAAGATCACCAAGGTATCCCAATTTTCATTTCTATTTGCATATTTGATGCTTGAGTTTTTTTGCTTGGAACTTTGGCACTTCAACTTAATTATTAGATAGTCTATGCTAGAAAAAAGTAATACCATTATTTCGGATATGGTATTTTATTACCAATAAGTTTATATCAGACAAGTTGTTGACTTGGGTTGGTAAACTTCATGGTTTCCTCTAGCTTGGTGAACACTTTGAGACAGAAGGCAACAGATATGCATGCCTTTGTTTTTAATGTTTGAGACTTCATAACCATACACTGTGTGTGTATAACCTTAATTTTCATGTCTATTTGGTTCAACTGGTTTTGATTAGTCTAGAATGTTATATTTCGTGTTTCTGGCATTTTTTATTTTTGATACCATGTTAAACTCATTAGTATGGTATGTAAATGTTGGCCATGTGAATGATTTAATCTGATTATAATATTAACCTGAAACCCAAAAATTTTCATAATCAAATAAATACTATTTAAACTTTTTCAAAGTGAGTTTGATACATTGCTTATATTTGTCATATCTCACTCAAGACAGGCGTTTCAACGCCATTGTATGCAAGGGAGATAAGTATTCATTGAATATCATGCTATGAAAAACGTAAACATATTGATGTTCTCCTGATTTTTCCAGCCAAATACATTTGAATTCTTTGCTAAAACTTTGTATTTCAACTTGTGAGCTCCGCGATCATATTTTTTACCAATATATGTATGCCCAGTCCAAGTATCCCATTTATCCATTAATAATTTATTAAAACAACTTGTAATTTTGAAATATGTAGTTGTTATTTTTCAACCTAAGTACACAATCATTTTTAAGTCAATGAGGGTTCCTTTGTCCTTCATTTCTATAATAATGCTGCTCACGACTGGAGCTTCTTATCATTGGTGGATTTAGAGGTTTGTGCTCTTAAATGAAGCATCAAGATCTCCTTTCTTACATCCAGGGACTATTTAGATAGAGCTATGTAGCTGCAATTCTTAAACTTTAGTAATGGATAGTGGAAAATATACTTATGCCAAAAGCATAGGCAATGATGATCTATATGAGTTGTGTCAAGGTTTTTTTTTTTGTTTAGTTTGTTCTGTCTAAAATATGCCAATCTTGTCAGCTTTTATATGAACATATTGTATTTTGTATTTTGAATAAGCTGTTAGGTCTAACACATTACTTCAAGATTTTAAAGTCAGCCTATAGAATTCCAAGCAGCATTTATGGAGTTTAGAATCTCCACCATAATGCGACTGCTCAAAACTGCTTACTATTATTTTTTCATTATGCTGTAGTTTCACTGTCCTTCCCCTTTGTTGTACTTGTGTTCCTGCTTGCTGATCAAGCTGTTGTTCTGTTGGTTGTTGTCACGTAGTTTATTGCTTTTGTTGAAGCTTATTACCGCTACTGTCCAGATTTGGCACCTGTTTCTATTTTCCACAAGCCCACAACCTTATTTTGTGCTGCTAAATGTTTCTCACTGCTGCATGCTGCTTTCCCTGCTAAGTTACTATGCTGTCTTCTATCCCCGCTACTTTGATTGTTATAATTTTCTCCATGCTACATTTACTGTTCATTTGCAATTCTTTTCTCTATAGAGCTAGGATCTTTAAGCAATTCTGGAATTGGAGTTGCAGAAGAATCTCTATTGCTGGAATTAAATGAAGCCTACCGTTTTGAGCATATTTCTATTGTTTTCATGAAGTTTCCTAGTTTTGATATTTGTAGGCTATAAGAAGAATCTTTGAGTCATGTAAATTTCAATGAACAATCTGTGTGCTTGCCAAATGTGAGTTATTTCAGTGCTTTGTAGGTGTGGAATGTGGATGGCTACTTTCGGGTAGACTCTTTTTGTTGGTATGAGGATTGATTCTTTATTTTTGGGTGATTTTTAACCTTATGGTGTTTTAAATTGTTTAGCTTACTGGTTTTGAGTACTGATTGAAATTTTTATAAAGATGTGTTGGGTTTTTGAACTGTGAACTTGATTAGTAGTTGGATTCTATTATTCGTCGCTACTTTATTGTGGAATTTCATATTTTGGGCAATTATTAAATTGTTTTGTTGAATGATAAAAGCAACATGTTTTTGCTAAAATTATGAATTAGTAGTTATTTTCATCTCGACGTTATCCTAGGTTGCATTAGAAATCCTAACCGATAAACATACTACATGATACAGTAAAGTCTTCAGTATCTGCATTCTTTCACAACTAATGCAGATTGAGCTTGAAGCTGCGTAGGGTGCCAGTGGCTATCATGATTGGAATTATTATAAACATTTAGATTTGTTTAGTATTAACAACCAATACAGTAGCTTGAATTCTTTCTGAAAACAAACACCACTGATAGTTGTTCTGTTGTTCTGTTGGTTGTTGTCACGTAGTTTATTGCTTTTGTTGAAGCTTATTACCGCTACTGTCCAGATTTGGCACCTGTTTCTATTTTCCACAAGCCCACAACCTTATTTTTGTGCTGCTAAATGTTTCTCACTGCTGCATGCTGCTTTCCCTGCTAAGTTACTATGCTGTCTTCTATCCCCGCTACTTTGATTGTTATAATTTTCTCCATGCTACATTTACTGTTCATTTGCAATTCTTTTTCTATAGAGCTAGGATCTTTAAGCAATTCTGGAATTGGAGTTGCAGAAGAATCTCTATTGCTGGAATTAAATGAAGCCTACCGTTTTTTGAGCATATTTCTATTGTTTTCATGAAGTTTCCTAGTTTTTGATATTTGTAGGCTATAAGAAGAATCTTTGAGTCATGTAAATTTCAATGAACAATCTGTGTGCTTGCCAAATGTGAGTTATTTCAGTGCTTTGTAGGTGTGGAATGTGGATGGCTACTTTCCGGGTAGACTCTTTTTGTTGGTATGAGGATTGATTCTTTATTTTTGGGTGATTTTTAACCTTATGGTGTTTTAAATTGTTTAGCTTACTGGTTTTGAGTACTGATTGAAATTTTATAAAGATGTGTTGGGTTTTGAACTGTGAACTTGATTAGTAGTTGGATTCTATTATTCGCTACTTTATTGTGGAATTTCATATTTTGGGCAATTATTAAATTGTTTTGTTGAATGATAAAAGCAACATGTTTTTGCTAAAATTATGAATTAGTAGTTATTTTCATCTCGCACGTTATCCTAGGTTGCATTAGAAATCCTAACCGATAAACATACTACATGATACAGTAAAGTCTTCAGTATCTGCATTCTTTCACAACTAATGCAGATTGAGCTTGAAGCTGCGTAGGGTGCCAGTGGCTATCATGATTGGAATTATTATAAACATTTAGATTTGTTTAGTATTAACAACCAATACAGTAGCTTGAATTCTTTCTGAAAACAAACACCACTGATAGTTGTTGCATGCTATAGTATAGAATTGTAACAGGTCCCTAGTTAAATTCAATTTTCACTTATCTTTTGCTTAAGCTATAATGTTTTTGTAAAGCTTTGTTTTAAAATAATGAATCATAATAAGTTGGAACTTGGAACAAAGTTTTGTGTTTGTTTGAAGAAAACCTCAGTATTCAGGTATAGTTGCTGCTGTTTTAACAAAGTTTTATTGGGGGAACCATATGAAATGTATAGTTGTAGAAGATGTATGTACAAGATATTTTATTGGAAGGTTGCGAGTATTGTGTATGAGAATTATTTAGTAGAGCTGCTCTAGTTCAAGGACTATATTAGAATTTAAGAAAATAAAGGACCAACAGAGAAAATGCCAAAACATGGTTTGGTGTTGAGGTAAAGGAATTCTTTATGTTGTTGCAGGATTTATTGAATCTGTTTTTATCTTTTTTGCTTGTTGGATAATATTTATTTTTTTCATATATATTGTTATGATCTGTCACTTGTTCTTTTAGTCATTTGTTTTCATGTGGCGAAAGGCTGATCCTTTTTGTTTTTTTGTGTGTGTGTACTTTGTCTATTCAGAAGGCTATCTCCAAGGCGTAGATCTCCTCCACCCTATCATCCTCGTCAACGGTCATCAAGGAGGCCATGGTCCCCTCCTGCTAATCGTAACACAGGAATTGGTCGGCCTGGTAAAAATTTATTTATTGCAGGTTTTAGTTATGTGACTACTGAGAGAGATCTGGAGAGGAAGTTCTCCAAGTTTGGTCGTGTCACTGATGTTCGTGTAGTTCGGGATAAAAGGTAATTTAATTTACCTTAAAGGTCTTATGTGGTAATTACTTATCTATGTTTCAATAATTTTCACTGTCAACTGGTTCATTTCTAATCAATTTCAGATGGACCTTCAAAATTTATCCTGCAAAATTTGACTACATTTTCTAACATTCAAAACATGGCAGCAAGTTCCTTATTTTCTTCTCTATGTAAATAGTTCCTTATTCAAAGTTTTCTTATTAAATGCCTGCTTATAGAAATTTATTGTGCCATTGATAAATTCTGATGAAAATGTTTGGTAGCATTCTCTTTCCAGTTTTTCAATAAGTGGTAGGAAATTGTATGCATCATTTGTTCGTAACGGTATTCTTTTGCAATTAAGCAATTGTAATTTATCACTATAGTTAGTCCATTCGTGTAGTATAAAAAATGATCTTAGTATACTTGAATTAAATGAGAATTTGACACATAATAGAACACAATGGAGACGAAGGAGTCATGTAGTCGACCCCACCTAGTGGGATTAAGGCTTATTGTTGTTGTAGTTAGTCCATTCGTATGGCCGGCCTACATTGTGCCTGTACACTTTTTTTTTTACTGCATCTACCTATTGTTCTTGTGCGCTTCAATAATATGAATGATTTTCTCGACAATTCTTTAAAGTATACCATCACCAAGAAGGTTAATTCTTCTGTTTTTTTCTTTGATTTTCTTTCATTATTTATCAAAATGATAATGGCATAGCTTGAGATCTACATGCAGTATTAACATCCATGAAGCAGGAACATGAACGTAGGGACACAAATATGATATGTCACGGACACAGTGATAGGACATAATTGCAAGCCTTAATCAAGTCATAACCAAGTCGTAATCGAGCTCCCAACGAGCTTATTCATTAGCTTTAAATGATATTGTTCATGAACATAAATGAGCTGATCAACAAGCTAGTCATGCTTGTTCATTTAGCAATCGAGTATTTTCAAAAATGTTAAAGCTCATTTGATTAGTTAATCAAATGATCATGAATGAGCTCTTATTGAGCTGAGTCATGAGTAGCTTGTCGAACGCTCAGTTCATTTGCAGATTGATTCTATTATTGTATTTGAGGGACCATTTTGGATCAATTTTGTTTGGTCAAGGACTAAATTGAAAAAACTGTGATACTCTAGGGCTAATGTGGCTGCATGCAATTAATTTAGGCCATTTTGGAATTCAACCCTTATGCTAAATAACTCATTTTCCAAGAACTCTACAAGTATTTTCTCTTCATTCTAGAAAGTTGAGTTTTGTTATATCAGATGAATTGATTGCTACGTGGGTTGAGTCAACTATATATTATGCTCTGTGGGTCCATTTTGTAGATCCATTTTATATCTCTTATAAATGTGATGCATATTTCTTCTATGAATTATTGAATGTGTAGATCCCATCTTTGCTTAATGCAAAAAGAGTAAACTCCTATTCTTTCTTCATGATAGGATTGATAAGTATAAACTTTTGTGTGGCATTTAATAAGTTTACCCACTTGGTCTATCGTCACGACATTTGCTACTTCACACCTTAGTTTTTTTTTTTTCAACAAATACTAGTTCTCAGTCTTATTCATTTGATGCTAGTAGAAATGGCAACACATCATTGCATGCTTGTTATATTGGTATGAACTGCCAATGATGGCCTAAAAGATTTCAACTAGTATCACCTTGCATAGCATGTTGTTGATTTTGTTTTTAGTGATTGTGAATTAGTGTTGATATTGGTGGTTAATCCCCATCATGGATCCTCTTTACTTTAAAGATGATGGACAATGGCTTGTATGAAGTATGATGTGCAACCATAATTTTTTACATGTGTTAAAAATAAGATTTTTCTAGCTTTTTGTGTCTGTGAATCACTAGATACTCATTGAATAGCTTGGATCCTCAATTTGACCAATTCTTCCTGTGTGTTTAAGTTAGATGATGAACTGATCGCTATATTTTTTAACATAGCCATCATAGATATGTACATTTCTCTCTTGGCTACATGATTCAGCATAGTGTTGTCAACAACAACAATGATTGTCTTATGTTTTCATTCTTATGCTTGTCAAGGAAGATTTTATGGTGCATCATCCAAGATTATTCCTTGGTATGATTATGTATCTAGCAATGATCACAAAACTCCCTTGCAGAATTTGACATGGCAATGAGACCATGCTTGGAGCATTACCTATTTTTTGCCCTTTTTTGTTCTTTTGAGAAGTTAAATCTTTGGACGATTTTGGTGCCTTCTCTTTTTTTGGTTTAATTTCTATGCTTTACATCCATCACTATCATCTTAGCTTGACTAAGGTTGGTGGTTAGAAACAGGCAAAGTTTTTTTTAGAATTTACAAAGATTTAGTTGATTACAATTTGTATATCGGTAAGATTTGCTCTCAAAGTGATTGGTTGATATTGTTAACTTTTTGGTGTACTCATATGTATATTGCTTTTAGACTGCCTCAAATTGTGCCACTTTTTTTCCCAATCTTCTACATACCTCGTTTGGTTGAACTTGCAATGTATCATGTGTTTGAACATCCCTCAAGTCACCTCTTGTAAGTCATTTGTCTTCAAATGGGAATTCCACCGTACTAAAGTTTTTTGACTTAATTTCGATCAAGCGAAGACAACATTTTCATGAGTTTGGTTGAACTTGCAATGTATCATGTGTTTGAACATCCCTCAAGTCACCTCTTGTAAGTCATTTGTCTTCAAATGGGAATTCCACCGTACTAAAGTTTTTTGACTTAATTTCGATCAAGCGAAGACCACATTTTCATGAGTGTTATACCCATATAAGGTAAATAAGACCTATGACTTAGTCAATTAAGTCTTTAGCTGATTGATACATGCATGCAACTTCTCGCATCAACTATCTCATCATAAGTAAAAAATCTCTACTTGAGCTTCTATTTTGAATGGTTTTATCCTTTCTTCATAAGCGGTAGTCATATCAACTTTATTCTCTACAACCATGTTTGTATCTGGCATGGAAAGAGGATTATGACTTGGCTCATTAATCATAGTTATGATTATTTGCATTCTTGCATCACGTCCACCATAGGTACCTTCAATCCATCCACCCGTGGGAAAGAATTACTATTAGTTATTAATTGACCTCCTTGTTTTAATTTTTGCTCAACTCTTATATATATATCTATATATATATATATATATCTATATATATATATATATGGTAATATTCCTCAATGAGCGATACTTTGATACCAACATGATTTGTAAATTAATTTCTTTATTGAGTTATATAATTTTTTGTCATCTTTTTTTTAATTGTTTTTACTTGAACATCGAAAATAGAGTGTTTTTTAACGACCAAATGACTTAAAGCAGTTATTGACCTTCTTCTATTCATTGAATGAACTCTGAACTGAGTTTAGTAGTTGGACTTCTTTTAGATTGCAATTGTACAAGCTTCATGGCAAGCACCATCAACAAATTGCTAGTCATACAACAGGTGGATGAGGTAGACATTGATAACAAGGGATTTTTGGATTTTGGCAGCTACTGCCACAGTACTCAAGCCATGCTTCCTTCATAATATAAGCTACATTATTGTGGCTCATGTCACGTGGTGTGTTGTTTGGTATGGCTCGACGGAAACCTTTGTATTATGATGCATCATTCACCACTGAATATTTGTCTTTGTTTCTTTATGGTGGACGGAGTTTGGTAGAGAGGAGGAGAGCAAAGGAAGAAGTATCAGGAGAATTTTTATTTGCTTTTATGCAAAATTTCAGCCTTTAAATAGACAATTTCATTAGAGATAAATCTAATTCATGCCTAAGTAAACTACACAAAATGCAGAAATTATATATATAATAGCATTCTAGATAAGTTCAAACTAAATTAATTCTACTAGTAATTTTTTTAAGCTTGAATTACAAATGCAAAAATAAGCTTATCCAAACAACTTAACATGGTCTAGCTCATCCTTTTAATGCCTAATTGACCATCCGACCACTCTTATAAACTCTTAGCGTCATCATCTTCAATTTCAACGGTGAGATTTGGTAATAACCAGCATTGATAATTTCCATAAGAAAATGGATTATTAAAAATTTAAGGGGCGTTTGGTATCACTTTTATTTATATATTTATTTTTTGTGTTTTTATTTTGTTTTGTTTTATTTTTGCTTAAAAATAAAACTTGTTTAATTGTACTGATTGTTTTTAAAAACACTCAACATCTTTTAGATGTTTTGAGTGTTTTTAAAAACAATGTTATTTGTTTTTAAAAATAAAAGATAAAATCACATAAAAACACTCTAAACAAATATGTTTTCAAAAAAATATAAAAATAAAAATAAAAATAAAAAATAAAAAACAAAATTGATCCCATAAAGCCCATAAGCGAACATGACTTATTCAATCTTTCCATGATATGATAATCAAATCATGATCATAGATTATTTGATTAATTATATACTAGATTTGATTAGTTGTTCATAGTTGGTCTAAATGATTTTAGTTGAGATGTTGATGAAACTTGGAGCTTAGCATATATAAGGAATTTACTTGAAAATTTAGAGAGTGGGCATTATCGATAGTAGAAAGCCTTAGAGGTGCTCCTTTTATATGTCTGTTTTCCACCATTGATATTTTCTAGTTTTATAATTGTCTACATCGATCACCACCATGATACAGATAGGCTCCTTGAAGATTAATCCTCCTTGTTTTAATTTTTGCTCAACTCTTACATATATTTATATATATATATATATATGGTAATATTCCTCAATGAGCGATACTTTGATACCAACATGATTTGTAAATTAATTTCTTTATTGAGTTATATAATTTTTGGCCGTCTTTTTTTTTTTTTTACTTGAACATCAAAAATAGAGTGTTTCCTAACGATCAGATGACTTAAAAACAGTTATTGACCTTCTTCTATTCATTGAATGAACTCTAGACTGGGTTTAGTAGTTGGACTTCTTTTAGATTGCAATTGTACAAGCTTCATGTCAAGCGCCATCAACAAATTGCTAGTCATACAACAGGTGGATGAGGTAGACATTGAAAATAAGGGATTTTTGGATTTTGGCAGCTACTGCCACAATACTCAAGCCATGCTTCCTTCATAATATGAGCTACATTATTGTGGGTCATGTCACGTGGTGTGTTATGTGGTATGGCTCCACGGAACCCTTTGTATATGATGCATCATTCGCCATTGAATATGTCTTTGTTTCTTTATGGTGGATGGAATTTGGCAGAGAGGAGGAGAGCAAAGGAAGAAGTATCTGGAGAATTTTTATTTGCTTTTATGCAAAATTTCAGCCTTTAAATAGACAATTTCATTAGAGACAAATCTAATTCATGCCTAAGTAAACTACACAAAATGCGACAATTATATATATAATAGCATTCTAGATAAGTTCAAACTATCTTAATACTACTTAACTTGTTTGATTGTACTTATTATTTTTAAAAACACTCAAAATATCTTTTAGATGTTTTGTGTGTTTTTAAAAACAACGTTATTTGTTTTTAAAAGTAAAAGATAAAATCACATAAAAAATACTATAAACAAATATATTTTCAAAAATAATATAAAAATAAAAACAAAAAACAAAAATTAAAATTGATCCCAAACATCCCATAAGCCAACATGACTTATTCAATCTTTCCATGATATGATAATCAAATCATGATCATAGATTATTTGATTAATTATATACTAGATTTGATTAGTTGTTCATAGTTGGTCTAAATGATTTTAGTTGAGATGTTGATGAAACTTGGAGCTTAGCATATATAAGGAATTTACTTGAAAATTTAGAGAGTGGGCATTATCGATAGTAGAAAGCCTTAGAGGTGCTCCTTTTATATGTCTGTTTTCCACCATTGATATTTTCTAGTTTTATAATTAGATACATCGATCACCACCATGATACAGATAGGCTCCTTGAAGATTAATATGATATAGATATTAGTTATTAATTGACCTCCATGTTTTAATGTTTGCTCAACTCTTATATATATATATGGTAATATTCCTCAATAAGCGATGCTTTGATACCAACATGATTTGTAAATTAATTTCTTTATTGAGTTATATAATTTTTGGCCGTCTTTTTTTTTTACTTGGAACATCGAAAATAGAGTGTTTCCTAACGATCAGATGACTTAAAAACAGTTATTGACCTTCTTCTATTCATTGAATGAACTCTGGACTGGGTTTAGTAGTTGGACTTCTTTTATATTGCAATTGTACAAGCTTCATGGCAAGCGCCATCAACAAATTACTAGTCATACAACAGGTGGATGAGGTAGACATTGACAACAAGGGATTTTTGGATTTTGGCAGCTGCTGCCACAATACACAAGCCATGCTTCCTTCATAATATGAGCTACATTATTGTGGGTCATGTCACGTGGTGTGTTATGTTGTATGGCTCCACGGAAATCTTTGTATATGATGCATCATTCGCCATTGAATATGTGTCTTTGTTTCTTTATGGTGGATGGAATTTGGCAGAGAGGAGGAGAGCAAAGGAAGAAGTATCAAGAGAATTTTTATTTGCTTTTATGCAAAATTTCAGCCTTTAAATAGACAATTTCATTAGAGACAAATCTAATTCATGCCTAAGTAAACTCACAAAATGCAGAATAATAGCATTGAATGCAAAAAATAAGCTTATCCAAACAACTTAACATGGTCTAGCTCATCCTTTTAGTGCCTAATTGACCATCCGATCACTCTTATAAACTCTTAGCAACATCATGTTCAATTTCAATGGTGGGATTTGGTAATCAACAGCATTGATAGTTTCCATAAGAAAATGAACTATTAAAAATTTAAGGGGCGTTTGGTGTCACTTTTATTTATTTATTTTGTGTTTTAATTTTGTTTTGTTTTATTTTTGCTTAAAAATAAAACTTATTTGATTGTACTTATTGTTTTTAAAAATACCCAAAACATATTTTAAATGTTTTGAGTGTTTTTAAAAACAACGTTATTTGTTTTTAAAAATAAAAGATAAAATCACATAAAAAACACTCTAAACAATATATATTTTTAAAAATAATATAAAAATAAAAATAAAAAACAAAAAATAAAATTGATCCCAAACAGCCCATAAGCGAACATGACTTATTCAATCTTTCCATGATATGATAATCAAATCATGATCATAGATTATTTGATTAATTATATACTAGATTCGATTAGTTGTTCAGAGTTGTCTAAATGATTTTAGTTGAGATGTTGATGAAACTTGGAGCTTAGCATATATGAGGAATTTATTTGAAAATTTAGATAGTGGGCATTATCGATAGTAGAAGCCTTAGAGGTGCTCCTTTTATATGTCTGTTTTCCACCATTGATATTTTCTAGTTTTATAATTAGCTACATCGATCACCACCATGATACAGATAGGCTCCTTGAAGATTAATATGGTATAGATATGGAGCCTCTCCATGTAGTATTATCTTTTTAAATTCTTTCTAGTGTAGACTCACCTTTCTATGTCCGCTTATCTCAAACCTTACCAGGAGACACAACTTCCAAACACTTGCAAATGACACTTTCTTCCAATAGGATCAGTGTTGTTAGGAGGCTTGTGATAGCATCAAGAGCTACTTGATGCACTCACTAATATGATTTGGCTAGCTAAATCTTGGGTGAGCCCCTCATTCTCTATATAAATTCTCTCAATGCTTTCTTAGCTCAAGATAATGAGTAGGGAAAAGAGAGTGCTTAGCATTATCTTAGGCAATGTTTCATTTCAGCAGAAGTCAAATTTTTAACCATCAAGAAGCACTGCTTTTCAATGATCTTTATTGTGCACAAAATTTATCATTATATATATTTGTCATATGATCAAACTCATATCAAGTCACGAATGTTGATAGTTTTGGATCCTCTCTAGATGGATGCAATCAGAGCTAAAAAAACGAAGCTATTATCTTTTTGCTTTGACAGCATTCTGTGTATTGAGATTCCGAAGGGTAGGTAGAATGAGAGAGGAGGAGATAAGCTGGATGAGTTGATGGAAATAATTTATTTCATTGATTCATCCTAAATGACAAATAGGAAGGGCTATTTATAACCAAACTGGAAGACAAATAAAACCTATATATGCTATTTAAATAAGCAAAACAACATATGTAATCACCAAGATAAGCTATTTAATATGATAGATATTTATCTAAATTTATCACACTTTATTTAAATGGTTAGAGGATTTCACCTAGATAGCACTCTTAAGAATCATATTTTGATATATAAGTAGCTTGAATGGAAGGAGATTTTTATGGATTGAATTATAAGAGGATTAACCTGATTTTTCTTTATCCATTCATCCTTTAGTGGTTGCACTCATCTTTTTGAATGGGTGGTTGAATTATGCAGGATTTTTGTCATTTTGGACACTTGCTTGATCGCCACATTCATTTTGGGGATTTAAATGAATAAATTTTTATTTTGGCCCTTCATCTTTTGTTATTTACACTCCATTTCCTGTTCTTCCTTTGTTGAAATTTAAGCATAATGGGACTTTTTTTGGAACATTTTAGAAAATAATAGAAACTTATTTTGCTATATGATTTTATGAGTGACTGCAAATTAATGAATTTGGAGAGTATTCTATTATCAAGTTTAATGGAGATTTCCCTGATGATCTAATTTACTTGAGCAAATGTTCATGCTCATACTTTTGGTGTATCGTTTTAGTTAGGTATGGCTTTGTAGGATTGTTTCCACCATTTCTATTGATTCTATTATTGAGGCATTGTTTTTTTTTTTTTTTTTTTGGTAGAGCTTTCTCTACTAAATGCAGGTTATTTTTATGGTAGACAAATCTTTTTCACTAGTTGATGACTTTGAGTAGCTTTGGAAGAACTTGATAGCCTTTTGATCATTATTTTGCTTTATTACACGGAGGTTGGATAGTCTTTTCTTCTCTCAAAGTAATTCATAGTATTTTGCTTGTATATATTTAGTAGAATTATAGGAGAGGGGAGGAGCATGTGAGGGATGGTGGGGGAGCCATTTCCACATGAGAATTTTTTATAATAATGTGTCAGGCTTGTAGTGGTGTTATTTTACAGTTGACTTCATTTTTGGAATCTTTAGTAATAACAAACCTGAGGGTATATATGAGAATTTCCTAAAATAATCTGACATGCTTCTAGTGCTACTTCACAAGTGACTTCATTTATTAAATCATTAGTGACAGTAAACTTGAGGGTAATTCAACTTACGAGGTAGGGTTTTGGATGCGAGTCGGTCTTTAGTCCAATTGTGCTATTGGCTTCATGAGTTAAAAATGGCTAGCACCATATTTAATTCGAAAAGCTCTTAATTGATTTGTCCCATCTTTTGCTTAATATTTGGTTTTGGGCTTTTTATCCTTTTTCTATATTTCAATGTTTTTTCTATAATAGCTGTCGTTGCTTGTTTCTTGATTCCTGCTTCTCTTTTGGAATACAATTTATGGTGGAGCTTCCAACAATTCTTGTTATTGTGCCTCTTAAATTCACAATGGGAATTATATGGTCAATTGTTAGTCTCTTGATCACCCTTCGGCTCCTTATCCTCTTAAATTTTTTTTGTTTAGTTCTTTCCCACAAACTTGATTGTATTTCTTTTTTCAGTTGCAAAGATGATAGAGCTGCCCTCTATAATATTATTGATTAGGAGTTTTTGAGTCCATCTTATAAATTAATTACATTTTTCATGAAATTAATCTCTCTTGCAACTAAATTCCCAAAACAAAGGCTTACCTTTGAATTTTGTGTAGTCCTGTCATAGAAGCCTTGGAGGCTCTCTACTTCTTATGTTTATTGTCAATCGTTCATCTTCTTTGCTTTTATCATAAAATGATGAATAAAGACATTATTTGACACTAATTCAGAGAACAAAGGGAAGCTGCAAGTCTCAGATCTTCCCTGGATGAATGCATTCAGTGGCTGAAATAACAAAGTTACTGTTGTCCTACTTCATCAACACTCTACATGATGAGACTGAGATATGGAGATTGGTGGATTTTAGAGAGGATAGGAGAGGCTGGATGAGCTGAAAGTGATATTTCACTACATTGATTTATTCCAAATAGTACATACAATTAGCCAAAATACATTGATTTATTCCAAATAATACATACAATGGGCTTTTTATAGCCAAAACCATAACCAAACTAAAAGCCTATATAAGCTATCCAAATAAGTGAACTAATTTATATAATCATCAAAGATTATTAAATAAGATAACTCATTTTGTCTCAATTTATTTTAAATATTTATATGACAAATTCCTTACAAAATATTTTTAAGAATTATCCTCTTTTTGATGTGGACAGCTAGGAGAGAGATTTTCATGGAGTGAATTTTGGAAGATTAACTCTTGCTTTTTAACTTTGAAAGATTAACTTGATTTTCTTTGATTCCCTCATTTCGAGAATTCCCCATTCCTTATTGGAGTTGGTTGAATTTTCTGGTCATCTCTTTTCTTTTGAGAGGTCAAAATATTCTCTTGAATGTAACCTTGAATATCTCGTGCTTGGCCATCCTCTTCATTTTGGGGAATTTAAATTGATAATTTTGCATTTTAATCTTCTATCTTCGATTATTTGCACTCCATTTCCTGTCTTATTTTAATCTTCTATCTTTGATTATTTGCACTCTATCTCGTTCTTGGCCATCTGTATTCTCCTGTATTCTGTCTATACAGTTCAATTACTTTGATTTTATAACTCCTCTAAATACTGCCAAGTTATGTTTCATATTACTATTTTATGCCTTTTAGAATTGGCTACTACTAATTCATGTGCTTATTATTTCCATTTACTACCATTTAGTGGTCCAATATGTTGCTCCACAACAAAAAATGATACCTTCGGTGTTATTCGTTTTACTATTTACAGATCTGGTGATTCACGTGGCTTTGGATTTTTATCCTTGGAAAGGGATGAAGATGCTGACGCAGCAATACGTGCTGTGGACCAGACTGAGTGGAATGGTA
Organism: Cymbidium sinense; assembly: GCA_021442155.1. Classification (NCBI taxonomy): domain Eukaryota; kingdom Viridiplantae; phylum Streptophyta; class Magnoliopsida; order Asparagales; family Orchidaceae; genus Cymbidium; species Cymbidium sinense. Next base: position 47,403,389 of record CM038227.1, on the reverse strand, counting down.
GGATTCTATTGGTGGAGAAATCAAAGACCTCTAGTCGCTGAACCTTTTTCTTACATTTTACTTGGAATTAAGAGAATCATCATCCAATCTCACTAACTGTACTTCTTCCAATATATATGTGGCACCGAGAAAGAGTTTATGGCAAGTATGACTTGAAAATCCTCAGACCTTTTATATATAGTTTTACTGCATTGTACTAAGTATTATCTCAAATTTCAATGATTTCAATGTCTTTACTTTTAATCTCTGTTACCTTTTAAAATTCTGAAAGCTTAACCACAATCTTCAGCTAATATGAAGATGTTTGATTTATTAAAATAATTTGCATGAAATCCTCTTTCATGATTCACCTGCAGATTGAAACAAAAGACACTGTCCGTACCTTCTTTTTGAATGTTTTGGAACCTCTAAATACTCATGACTGAACCAGCTTCTTGCTAATTAGTTCCCTGTGGAGTTAGTTCCCTACTACTAACTAGAAGGACTCGAGTTTTCAGTTTGGTTAAGCTTGCCAGAACAGTTTATGGTGAAGAAATACATTTAAATGACATGACTCTTTTAGTTCACAATTTTTTTTTAAATTAATGTCACCTTCTCTAGAAACTTTTTATTTTTTTTGTTCTGCAGGCAATTATTTAGCTTGCATAGAAATTACAGGTCTGTACCTTTTGTCTTTTCTGGCACATTAGGAGATGATTGCAGCTTTGATTTTTTTTCACGTCTTTAGGCATGGAGTTGATGTTCATTCAGACTGAGTGAGCTTTCACATGCAAAATACTTTACATGGATTGAATGAGTGATACCTATTGAAATTCATTATAGTAATTGTTTTCTTGGAGCATGTGATGCAATTTTGAAGATTCATCCGAATCACACTTTTAGCTTTTTTTTTTTTTTTTTAAATTGTATCCATAGATAGTAGTATTGATTACTGTATTTTATGATTATTTCAAACATTGTGATTTTTTTTACTAGTATTGAGTGTGAAGGTGACACCACACAGCATCTGCTACACTTTTATTCAATTACAGATTTCTTGCAGCTTTAAATAAATTTTTGTTTGGAGAAGAAACTTCTCATAGCATGATAGTGTGGATATATGAAAATTGATATTTAAGTTTTTTTTTGTGTGTGTGTGTGTGTGTGTGTGTTTGTGTGTGATGAAAATACTCTATGATATCACAACAACTTTCATAACTACTATTTTTCTCATAATTGTTGCTCAACTAAATTTTAGACGGAAGGTTTACATACATACTATAGAATTCATATGCATTTACATTTCTAACACCTAGGGTATATTTACATATATAGCATTTTTCTTATGTATGATAATGCGCATTTCATTTTATAAAAAATTTGTGATAGTTGTATTTTTGATGTAGTATTAGAGATCTAGGTGTTAGAAAATATAAATATATAAGAATTGTGTGGTATGCATGTAAATGCCCCCAAAAAATGGAAATTTTGTTTATTTTCATATCAACAACAACAACAACAAGCCTTTATCCCACTATGTAGAGTTGGCCATATGTCTTTTGTGTCCTATTAAATGTCAATTTTTCATTTAATTCTAATAAATTAAGAACATTTTTTATACATCCTAACCGATATTTTTTAGGTCTACCTCTATTTTTTTTAACAAAAGGCAAATCTAATACATCTATACTCTTAACCGGGACATCAGATGGCCGATGTTTTATGAAATCAAACCATCTAAGGTGACTCTCTAATCTTATCTGCAACTAGAGCTACTCCAACCTTTTCACATATATATTCATTTCGCATTTTATGTCTAAGAGTAAAGCCACTCATCCACCTAACCATCCTCATCTCTGCAACACTTAACTTAATTTTATGCCTCTCTTTTACTAGCCAACATTTTACATCATAAATCATTCCAGGTCTTACTACTATTTTATAAAAAAATTTTTTTAGTCTAAGTAGTACTTTTCGATCACACAACAAGCTAGATGCATCCCTCCACTTCAACCATCGAACTTGAATTCTACTAATAGCATCCTCATCTATTTCACCATCCTTTTGAACAATAGACCAAAGATATCTAAAACATTCACTCTTTTTAATGACTTGATCACACCGTTAAGTCTTCTACAACTAAAATTACACGTCATATATTCAGTTTTAGATCTACTTAAACGAAAACCTTAGAGCCTAAAGCATGCACCAAGTAAAAAGATATGGACTTAAAGCCAATACAAGTAACAGCTAGTATACATATTCTTAGTGACTTGGATATAATCAATATTAACTCATTTCTTTTCTAGAAGTCTCCAAAGTTCTTCTCTTGGAATTTTATCTTATACTTTCTCTAAATCAACAAATATCATATGTAGATCCTCCTAACTTTCTTTATACTTCTCTACGGATCTCTCGACAAATGTATAGAGCATCCATAGTAGACTTACTCAGCATGAAATCAAACTGATTTTGAGAAATATTTGTATCTCATCATAACCTATGCTCAATTTACTCTCTCCCATAATTTTAATATAGGACACATCAACTTAATTCCTCTATAATTTTATTCTCAATTACTCAACAAACAAATGTTTATTTCCATATCAAAGATTAAAATTATTCTACGAGTTTGCCCCCATACAGACACATCATTCAAAAAGTAAATTTCTACAAATTCTTATAGCAGAATTTAATTTCAGTTCATAATCCCTCTACCGTTATTATTGTTCACTCTTCATATTTGCATTACTGAGTGAGGTTTGCAGAGTTATTGGTTCTACTTATTTTTCCATTTGATTTTTTAGTATAGATTTATTTATTTTTATTTAAAATTTTTGCAATAGGAATGAGTGTGCATATTTGTGGAGGTTTCTATGAACCTTCCAATTATTCTTGGTCGAGGTATCTTTGTTTAAATTTGATCATTTTTGATTTTTTTTTAAGTCAGTAAATTTAATCTGGGATTAGTGTGTTATATGATTGATCAATTAATTAATTTTTTATTACAGTTAAATAGGTTATATTTTGGCTTTGTCCAGTCTGACCTCATACTCTGATCAGGCTTCTGAACTGTAAGAAACCTGTGTGTTTTTTAATTAGGTTGGTTGACATTTTCATATTATTTCTATTTATTATTATGATGATAATATTCATTCATGACTAGATTTTGTTTGTATAAATGCAATCAAATCTATAATACGTATGATTAATGATTCTATCTTTGATTAAATTTGGATAAATAGGATATCTTAATCTTCTTTTAAAAGATATCTTTCTGTTGAGTCTTAACACCTAGTAGAAATATTTTGTACTATAATATGAGCTCATACAAAAAATATCAATAAAATTATTGTGAATTATTCTCTTTCTGTTGATTCTCTCTACTCAAGGGCTATTTGGTTGCCTATGTCTGTCTGGAGTGTAAATTATATTAAATATAAGGATTATATTTTTTTTGAGTATTTGATATGATGTAAAGTAAAATTTTAAAGTGTTTTTATCGTATTTGAAATATATTAGAATGTTGATTTGTAATATATTTATAATTCGTTCAAATTGGACGAATTTTAAATATATCGATGATATAAAGTGAGATCATCTGTTGTTGTCATTATATTGTTGTATTAGTCAGTCATCCTCATCACCTCCACCACAACTATTATCGGCAATAATAACTTATTGTTGATCATCATCATAATCATCTCTAATCTTAAAAAATATTTTATAATTCATATATTTATTAAATTTTTAATCAAATAATTTAAAGTAATTTAAATGCATTATATTTATTTTATATTATATATTTTTATATTGTATTTTTTTTTCTAGGCAATCAAATAGTCTCACCCAATACTAATAATAAGTGATTTTAATCATACTCTCATGGGGGCTTAAATCATTTTAGAAGTAGATAGAATTAGGCATGATTATTTGAATTAAATTTAAATTAATTATTTCATAATTTTATGGTTCAAAGTTTAAATCCTCTCATTGATAATGTTTATGTTTTAGGTTCATCGAGCAAACTTGAGGCCAATTAAAATAAAGAGAAATCAATGGGATATGGAATCTAATATCATAATTTTTAAATAAAATTGCTTGAATTATAATATTAGGCAAGATATATCATATTAAAATTTGGGCTTTTATCTACATTGCATATAATTTATATATATATAATAATTAAATTTTAATATATTACATTAAAAATATCATTACTATTAATTTTTTTTAAATTAAAAAAATGTTATATTTATAGATATGAAATTATTGGTGTTAAATGTGGAAATACACATTATTATGCGCTTTGTATATAAATCTTTCTTTAATTTATTAAATTAAAATTTGCTTTTAATAAAGATTGTAACTTAATAAATATATAAAAATGTTCAAGTCGTACAGAACCAAAACCAAAATCTCCATTGTCGTCTATTCCGGTTAGGCTATCTTGCTTTCAAATCCCGGCAATGGAAAATTTTATTTATTTATACTTTCTTAATATTATTCGCATATTGTTTTAAAAACTTAAAGCAACCGTAAATTCCTTTTTTAGAAAAGAGAAAAAATATTTCAATTAATATTTTTGTTACATATATAATAATAATAATAATAATAATAATAATAATAATAATAATAATCTGACTTTGATTGATTAATTAATTCATTAATAAAATTTAAATTTGAATTTTATTTAAAAAGGTAAGAGTTGATTCTTAGAGATAAAATAACTTTAATTAAAATAATTATTATAATAAAATAATTAGTTTACCAAAGTTGAGTAAAACTTTTGTTAATCAATATTATAATAAACATATTCATATAGCTAACCCCACTTAATGGGATAAAAGTTTTTATTATTGTTATTGTTGTAATTATTAATCATTGATTTAATTCATTAAATATTAACGACCTTTTATATAACTTTATTTGAGCCTCAATCATATATTAAACTAAGCTTTAAATTTAACTTTAATTAAGTCATATTCACGAATATAAATGAATTAAGTAATAAGTTGTATAAGTTCATTTATTTAAAAATAATATAGGGGTTGTTTGTATTCAATTTTAATTTATGTTTTTTTTTTTGTTTTAATGATATTTTTTAAAAATATGTTTGTTTAATATTTTTAAGTATTTTTACTTTGTATTTTTAAAATTAAATAATGTTATTTTTTAAAAATACTTAAAATAATTTTTTAAGTGTTTTTAAAAATAATTCTTTTCATAAAATCTATTTTATTTTAAAATAAAATATAAATAAAACTAAATCTAAACAATAAATTAAAATTAAAAGTGATCTTAAACGGCCTCCATTAATAACTGAGTATTCATAAATATGTTCAAATTTGTTCATTTATTTCATTTTTATTTCTTATTTTTTAATTTTCTTTTATTTTATTTATATTTTAATTTAAAAAAATTTATTTATTGATGATAATTATTTTTAAAAATACTTAAAATATTTAAAAATTATTTTGAATATTTTTCAAAATAATAATAATTTTTGTAAATAAAAAGCACATGAAAAGTATACTAAGCAAATATATTTTTAAAATAATATATATATATATATATATATATATATATATATATATATAATTTAGTCCAAATAACCCTTAATTAATCAAATAAATATGAACGAGTTTTGATTAAGTCGAGCAACAAGTAACTTTTATTGAAGGCTAATTTCATTTGCATTACTAAACAAATAGATGATATTAAACTATTTGTTGCGTGCTAGAGAATTTTATTCTGGTAGATGGGAGATCTTCGTCGTAGCTCAAAAATTATCCAACACACAAGCAGGGGATATGAACACAGGGGTTATACGTAAAACCCGTGAAAACCACTGCTACCAGAACTTTCACCATGTGTTCAAAAGATACTGGTCGCTTTCTTAGTAGGAGAAGGTGCTAAACAATATTAGCAATATCCCAACTCCAACCCAAGGGAGAAGTTTCCCAAATATCGGCAGGAACGAGGAGCAACCTCGATCTTCGGGAGAAAGGAGCTGATGTCTTTTAGCCCTGGGCGATCTCGATCGCACACTCTGCACAGACTTGCGGATGATATCGTCGGCCAAGGTCGACGTGAGCTCTCGGTCCGCAAATCGGATTCGGTCCCTTTTAAGGTAAGAATGAAGCTCATTTATAGATTTTGGGAGTGGCAGCTTGTAAATTGTGGAAAACTCCAACTCGGACGATCCTCGAGCGACCGATCGACGTATTTTGATGATCGGGTGCCTTAATGATGCCGAATTGGGTGATCTTGGATTCGTTGGATGCCTCGACCCGACCGACTATAAATATGTCCGTTTGTGACCATGGATCGATCCATTTTATGTTCCGATAGCTTGATCCGAGTTGATTCGAGCTCGATCGACTATGTTGATGTTATGTTCGTCTCATCGAGGCGGCCATTAAGTTTTAAAATGGATCGCAGCGTTCAAAATGCTTGAGATTCGTGGAGATTAATTTTCGGCGACGTGATCTGTTTTATTTTGTGACATTATCTCGCCATCCAAAATATACGCCAAATAAAATGAAATGAGCATCAGCGATTTTGAGAAACAAATCTTCAACGACAATACGATAACTTGTCGAGCAGTAAACGCAAGTATGTGTGAGTGTGATATTTTGAGGTTATGACCGTTGACACTACGGAAGTTTTGCGGAGACCCATGCGCGCGACTGCGAGCGCCGCTGGCGCGGCGCGCGGGCGAGCGCCCCACGGGCGCGCGGGCGAGCGCCCACGGGCGCGCGCGCGCGCGCGCCTGCGGATTTACCTCCGCAACGGGTCAACAGGTGCGGGTCGCGGGCGCTCGCGGGCGCGGGTTGCGGGCGCGGGTTGCGGGCGCGGGTCGCAGCGGGTCGCATACGTAGGCGCAGGCCCGTGGCGGAACGACGCGGGCCACGTCACGTAAGGTATGGCGCGGGCCACGTGGCGGGCCATGTCGCGGGCCACGTAAGGCGGCGCGGGCCACGTCGCGGGCCACGTCGCGGGCCACGTCACGGACCACGTAAGGCGGCGCGGGCCACGTGGCGGGCCATGTCGCGGGCCACGTAAGGCGGCGCGGGCCACGTGGCGGGCCACGTAAGGCGGTGCGGTCTCGGGACTGGCGGGCGGGCCAAGGCGGGCCGGAGGCCAGACGCCAGACGCCGCGGCGTGGCGACAGGCGCGCGCGTGGCCTGGCGCGCGCCCATGGGCCCAGGCGCGCGCCCATGGGCCCGACCGGGAGCTGGGCGGGCCTTGGCAAGAAGGCTTTTGGGTTTTTTTAGGGTCTATACCTAGGGGCAACTTCATCTCCTCTCATCTTCTCCTGAGTGCATAGCCCTCCAGGTGGGAGTTTGACTCTTCTGATCAACCCCACCCTCATCTCACTGCCAGATAGCCTCCCCTGGGGAGTCTTCTTGGATCGACTTCCTCCTCATCTCCACCAAGCAGTGCATAGCCTCCCGGTGGGAGTTTTGGGCACTCTTCTTGGATCGACTTCACCTCCCTCAACCTCCGCGAACGGGTCATCAGGCGGTCAGCGGCGTGTCAGCGGGCGCGGGTTATGGGTTATGCTGGTCGCGGTGGTCGCTGGCCAGATATACAGCCTGGGACACGACAACACGCCACGGGCCACGAGCATGGCCACGGATGGCCATGTCATTACGACATATCATGCCATGGTAATGCCAGGGCCGCCACGACCATCGTATACGGCCATGAGCGGCCATGTCGCGGCCATCGCGCAATACACGTATGGCCAGTTACGGGGTCTGATGGCGGCTGCCAGTGAGGGCTGACAAGCACAGACGCTGTCACATACAGACGGTTGCCACACATGGCATATCTTGGCATGGCCTGTGGCAGCCATAGCCGACCGGAGGCTCAAGGGCCTTGGGCTTTTTTTGGGTTTTAGGGTTTTACCTTTTGACCCTGGGTCTATAACACCCCTGTGGGTGAAGAAAAAGGGCAACTTCATCTCCTCATCTTCTCTCTTAGCATACCTCCCAGGTGAGTTTGGGCACTCTTCTTGGATCAACCTCTACCTCCTCATCTCTACCAAGCCAGAGTGCATAGCCCTCCCCCTGGTGGGAGTTTTGGGCACTCTTCTTGGATCGACTTCTACCTCCTCATCTCCACCAAGCCAGAGTGCATAGCCCTCCCCCTGGTGGGAGTTTTGGGCACTCTTCTTGGATCGACTTCTACCTCCTCATCTCCACCAAGCCGAGTGCATGCCTCCCCGGTGGGAGTTTGCACTCTTCTTGGATCCACCTCTATCTCCTCATCTCCACCAAGCCGAGTGCATAGCCTCCCCTGAGTGGGGCACTCTTCTTGGATCAACCTCACCTCCTCATCTCACCGCCGAGTGCATGCCTCTCCCCGGGTGGGAGTTTGGGCACTCTTTTTGGATCCACCTCTATCTCCTCATCTCCACCCCGAGAGTGCATAGCCTCCCCGGTGGGAGTTTGCACTCTGGCACTGGTGGTCGGCTGGCTGAGGTAGTCGGGGATGACCTGATGATATACGGTGACCGGCAAGATGACCGGGTCGGGAGATGACCGGATGATATACGATGGTGACCATCTACGTTGGTCAACCGACGGTCGACGACGAAATGACGGTAGTCGACGGTGACCGACGTGGTAGTCGGCGGCGACCGGCGACGGCAGTTACGGCCGACCATCTGATGGTCTGGCCGACGGGGTGGTCGGCACATATGACGGTAGCCGACGGCATACGAGTGAGGTGGCGGCAAAGAACCGGCGAATGGGTGACGGTGGCGACCGACGCTCGAGTCGGGCGGGACAGACTTGCGTGATCGCGAGGTGGTGAATGAACCGGAGACGTGAAACGTGGCGACCGACGCCGACAAGTGAAGATCAGCCGGGTCGTTGATGACGGCGACGTAGTCGGCGCAGCGGATGCTGCGGGCAGCCGACGGGTGCAGCCGGCAAGCAGAATCGCAGCGACGGTAATGACCGGGCGTCGGTAAGTGAAGATTGGTTTGCGATGGTCAACGTAGTGACCCCAGACGTAATGACGGCCGACCGGCTGGTTAGCGGCGCCGACGGGTGCCGGCAGCAATCGGCATGTAGTCAGCGCGAATGCATCGTAGCGCAGAATCCGGCGACGATACGATGGTTATGGACCGGCCACGGCGATGATGGTGACCGGTGAAGATTATTCAGCGACGGCGAGTACCACGCCAATGGAGATCTTTGACCTATCCGAGGTTGTTTGTCGAGTGAATTCGACGTTAATGGAAGAGGTCGAATTGAATCCGAGGATTTTGACCCATCCGGTTGTATCGGGCGTTTACTGATGATGTTAACTCGAGAAAGTTGTAGTCATAGAGGATTGCCAACTTATCCGGTTGTTTATCGGCGTTACTGGCGATGTTAACTCAGATAGAAGATCTCAATTGAATCCGCCGAGGATTTTGACTATCCGAGGTTGGTATCGGGCGTTACGATGATGTTAACCTCTATGGAGAGAGCCATGGATTGCCAACTTATCCCGGTTGTTTATCGAGCGACAATAAACTTGCACGGAATATATTTATGAGGTTCTCTGGAACCTCGATCTATCCTAGGTTGTGTATCAGCTTACTGATGATGTTAACTGTTTATGGAGAAAGTTGTGCCATAGAGGATTGCCAACTTATCCAAGGTTGTTTATCGAGGCGTTACTGACGATGTTAACCAGGAAGATCTCGAATTGAATCGAGGATTTTTGACCTATCCGAGGTTGTATCGGAGCGTTTTCGATGATGTTAACCGTTATGGAGAAAGTTGTGGGCGAGGATTGCCAACTTATCCCGGTTGTTTATCGAGGCTACTGACAATAAACTTGCACGAATATATTTATGAGGTTCCTCGAATCTCTATCAGGTATCTGAGCCGCTTACTGATGTTAACTGCTGGAGAAAGTTAGTGCTATGAGGATTGCCAACTTATCCAAGGTTGTTTATCGAGGCGTTACTCGATGTTAACTCAGATAGGAAGATCTCGAATTGAATCACGAGGATTTTGACCTATCAGGTATCTAGCGTTTACTCGATGATGTTAACCGTTATGGAGAAAAAAGCCTATAGGATTGCCAACTTATCCAAGGTTGTTCATCAGAGCGTTACTCGACGATGTTAACCTGTATGGAAGAGGTCGTGGGATGTCCACTAAGGACGTTTTGACCTTTCCTGGGTTGTTTGTCAGAGCTTTTGCTCGATGACATTAACCCGTATGGAAGAGATCGCAAGAAGCCCACCAAGGACGTTTTGACCTTTCCTGGGTTGTTTGTCAGAGCTTTTGCTTGATGACATTAACCCGTATGGAAGAGGTCGAATATTTGTATGAGCGTGTAGCCAGAGTTGACTATTGATCTTTTGCCTTTCCATTGGTGTTGCTGACTTGCTTATCTTTTGAGATTGAGAGTTGCCCCCCAGTTGGGGGTGCTTTTATGTCTCTCTGCAGATTATCCAAATTGTTCGCGATGTGCATTAATAGCCTCATCAGCGAAGATTTGTGCTTCCACATGATGAACTAAGTCGGCATATGACCGGACCGTGTCCCGCATGAGTGATGAGTAAAAGGCCCGTAGCCCTCAGAAAGACTCTTAATAGAGTTTACTCGACTGTCGGCCGAGGAGAACCTCCGGAAGTATTCTTTGAGGACTCTCCATCGCTCGGCGGATTAGAGATGTGATGAATCTATGATTCTCTTGTTAGAACGCTCTACAAAAAATCAGAGCTCTCCAAATGATGGACGGACCTCTTAGCGAATAATAACCAAGTACCAGCCTGTCTTTTGAGAGTCCGGGAATACGACACAAGCATTCATTTGCACGAATGTGCATGATCGCTCGAAAGTGATCGATATATGCACGGACGGTGCCATCGTAAGGGTCCATGCGAAGCTTGAATCTCGGTTTGTCGGTATTGCGAGATGATCTCGAAGGGGACGAAGTTTTGGAAGAGGCGGAGAATGGATCATTCATTGGCCGGGAACTCTTCGTAGCCGTCGTAGTTCATCGCGATAAGATGACGTGGAGTTTCACCGATACGGTGCCCATTCGTGGGTGAGTAGAACGATATCCGGTTCAAAGATCTGGATGTGGTGCTGCGGGTTCTCTACTGATCCGATTCCTGTCATTTTCGGAAGAAAATCGGATTGAGGTCGGAACCCGTGGCTCTTCCAGCGTGTTGGAACGCTTTCTGGCCCTCGCAGAGTCGAAGAATTGCTCGGGAATCCTCCATCCTTTGAACGCGATCTTTCAAAGAGGGACCTCACCGGGACGTAAGTGTTATGTAGAGAAGTGTTGGACTTGGCCCTTGATCCTCGAGAATGAGGAGCGTTGGAGCGCAAACCCCGTTTACCAACCATATTGGAGATATAATGGGAACGTGGTTCCCACGACGGCGCCAAACTGCTGCTAGAGAATTTTATTCGCATGGGAGATCTTCACGTAGCTCAAAATTATCCAACACACAAGGGATATGAACACGGGGTTATACGTGGAAAACCCGTTAAGGAAAACCACGGGCCTTGCCTCAGAACTTTCACTATGTGTTCAAAGATACGCGCCCGCTTCTCGAGGAGAGAAGATGTATGAAACAATATTCCGAAGCAATATCGGTCAACTCCAACCCAAGGAGAAGTTTCCCAAATATCAGAACCGATCTTAGCAACCTCTTGATCTTGGGGAGAAAGGAGCGGTGGCCGGTCTTTCTAGTCCCTGAGGCGATCTCCTCGATCTGCACCACTGCATGTGATGATGATAGCCATGGCGTCGATATTCTCGAGCTCTGTCGCAAATCGGATTCGTCCCTTTTAAGGTAAGAATGAAGCTCTATTTATAGATTTTGGGAGTGGCGAGCTTGTAAATGTGGAAAACTCCAACCACTCCTATCTGGACGGCAGCGATCCCCGATCGACGGTGTATTTTGATGATCCGGTGCCTTAATGATGTCGAATTGGGTGATCTTGGATTCGTTGGATGGCCTCTTGACGAGCCGCCGACCGACTATAAATATGTCCGCTGACCATTTGGCGGATCGATCCATTTTACGCTCCGATAAATGATCCGAGGATTCGAGCTCGACGTATCATGTTTGATGTTGTTATGTTCGCTCATCGAGACAGGCCATCAGCCTTGAAATCGCTTAGATCGCGCTTCAAAACGCCAGATTCGTCTTGACAGATTAATTTTCTGAGGACGTATCACTATTAAAAAATAATTAATATTTTTTAAAAATAAATAAAATGCTGAATTTGATTGTACCTTTACAAATATAGAATCATTTTGACCATTTACCTAAAAAAATCAGTATAATCCCTTATCCTCTATAAATTCAATTTAAATTGTGGTTGGTAGACTGATAGAGACTGAAGCCTAATAGCAATAAGTCAACCAACTAATAATATTATTATTATTATTATTTTAATATATTTATTTTTTATGATTATTTTTTATCAATTATTATTACTTCATTGGTTACTGCAAACAATAAGATTATTGATAAATATTTTTTAAAATTTTATTTTTTTGACATGGAATAAATCTTAATTACATTTGAGTTTTGAAGGGCTATTCACTGAGTGATAATTTATAATT